>CM053789.1:838975572-839575572 GCA_028749045.1 Cupressus sempervirens | reverse complement strand
GTCTTCCTTGATTAGAGAGGGTTAACCGTAGTGGACATTCCCTTTATTGGGTCAACCACGTTGATGGAACCTCAAGCAATAATAGCCATTTTTGACGTGGTAGTAGCAACCACTATATAAATGTCCTTGTGGGAGAAATACTCATAGGTTTAGTCTTTTGTTCGGTTGTTAGATCTCCTCAATATCTCCAATTTATTAAATTCTCAGAATATTAGAAAACCCTAGTGCGCTGGGATTAGATTTTGCCTACTCTAGATTGCAAAAGCTATAGAGTTGAACATTACGAAGAACCATAGTGCTACCAAAATTTCTTTTCTAGCACTATGTGCATGATTTGAAAACATTTTGAGAACATACACAATGGTGGTTCTAGGGATTAGACTGATACTATAAGACTATTCTTGTTCATTTGCAAGGTTACTTTGTCCCTTGCTCATTGTTTGAAGATGTTTTCTTGAAATTCCTAATTGTTGTCTTGCGTGCCTGATTCATGATTCAAAATTTATCACACCTAGTTGGATATTTAAAAAAAATAAAATCTAAGTTCCTAAGTTGAGACTTTATGATCAAATTGCTTTGCTATCTTGTTATTTCCAGTCTCCCTTGGTTGATCCAGTTTAGATTAGGCTACTTACCCCATTATTAGAAACTTGTTTGTACCTTGGGTTATTGTGCTTTGAACACTTGAATTAGTGATCTTTGATTTCACACGTGACCTTGTTTGGATTCAGTGAGATAGAGACCGTCCTTGTTGAGAAAGATATACCTTTGGATTCTTTGATATTATGCTTGGAGAGTCTTAGTAATCTCTTGTCCATCCACTTTCATTAAAATTCAATTTTAATTATTTATAATTTGGGTAAATCATCCTCCTAGTCTATATGTGCTAGGGTATTCACTCAAAGTTGTGGGCACCTCTATGGCAATGTTGGTTTATGCCTATTGCAAAATTCTATCTTATCACATCTCTTTTGGATAAGTGAGTGCTTTTACTATCCTAGTTTGGTACCAACATTTCTTAGGGTTATCCTATCACCTAGTACCTTTTATTTCATGTTGGTTACAACAAGATATCAAGTAGAACAAGGAAAGCGACCTCAAGTCATCTTTAAACAATTACCTTTAGTTCAAACTCATAGAAGATGTAAGGGAAAAGAACCTATATTTGTACAATCACCTGAGAATATTTAGGAAGCTTTGTTTGACCATAGTAGTGACCTTATCAAGTTGAGTACACCCTTAGCATCACCTCACTCAAATATGGATGTGGATTTTACAATGGCTCCACAAAAAAAGAATCAAAGTGGTGAATACTATGTTGACCTTTTCAGTGGTGATATCCCACTCATGAAAATAGACCAACCTCACCCCATATTGAGGATACATATTTGGATGCACACCAAAGGGCTGAGAAAGGTAAGATTTATGCCTATCAAGAAGAGAAATCCCAATATGATGGTCAAATTAGTGAGCCTTCTAGCGCTTGTATGAATGCAACATTTACTAGTAACTAGTTTAGATAGTCAAGATAGCATACATCACTCATGACACCTTTAGGTTATGTGAGTGGCAAAATCAAAGTACTTGAGCGTGAGAGAAAAGCCCTTCTAGAAGAACAAGCTAAGAAGGAAGAACAATTTAGACACCTAGAGGAAGAAAGGCAAGTTTTGATTGAGATAGAAAGGAAAACCCATCAGGAAGCACAAGACCTTCTCGTGGCTTCGCAACTTGACAATAAATTCAACAATGTGCACATTGGTGGTGGAAATAACTCTCCTCCATCTACCCCTCCTAAGACTCCATGAAGTGGAAGACACTCACGATCTCCTTCACAATATCCTAGCCCTAGAGGAAGGAGAGCTTAAAGAAATGATTATTATAGGAGACCAACACCTCCTAGAGTTTCAAGACAACCTTCACAACAAGCTAATCATGGTTCAAAATATGGAGGTGGTAGGTCAAACTTTGACTCTAATTCTTAGGATTTCATAGCTATGCAACTAGACCCACATTGTCAGCAACATATGGACCAAAATAGAGATGCATGCTTTCAACATTTAATCAAAAAGGGTGCTAAGGTCCCTTAAAACTTTGATGTGGACAAAAAGATTCAAAAGCATGATCCCTCTATGAAAGTGGAAATTGACCAATTGAAGAAACAACTAAAGCAAATATTGGAACCCAAGAGTTCTTTTTCACTTGATTCAGTTTGTCCTAATCCTTTTGATAAGAGTGTTGACATGAAAGATCTTCCTAGAAAAATTGAGATCCCCCAATATGAGTAATATGATGGAAATGGGGATTTGAATGATCATGTGCATTAGTTCTATACTATGAGTTTTGAGTTTCATCATGAGGACTCATACCTTATGAGATTATTTCCAAGAAGTCTTAAGGGTCAAGCAATGGAATGGTTTACCAATATAACTCCTCCTGCTAAGATGTTCCCTGAGTTAATTTAGAGATTTGTTCAACACTTTTCATACAATCTTTTACAATATATCTCACTATTGGACTTATATCACACAAAGAAAAATCAAGGAGAATCCTTTGTCACTTTCTTGCAAAGATGGAGATGACAATGCTCTTGCTATTCTAGGACTATTCCCGAGAAAGAAAAGATTGAAATCCTCATTAGTAACATGGTTCTTGAGATGAAGTATGAAGTTAAGAAGATGGTTTTTGAGTCCTTTGATATCATGGTTGAAGCCAAATTTAGAATTGAGGATGTTTTGAGAGAGCAAGGTATTTTGACAAAAAAATGGAAACAACAACAACAATGGTCAAAATAATAACAACAATAACAAGGATAAAGGAAAGAACACATATTGGAATAAGAAAAAAAAAGTGGTTAATGATGGAGTTGTGGATTCCTCTAAGCCTAAAGACCAAGATGTTCTTCATTTGGCTAGTGCCAATCAACAAAGTAACAAGCCAAGATATCAAGAAAGGCCCAAAGGAGAGAAACATAACTTTACACAATTGGGTGAGTCATATGAAGAGATATTTATGAAGCTCCTTACTCATAATATTGTGTGTTCTTATGATGTTGCAAAGTTCCACATACCTAAAGTTAAGCCATTGTGGTGGGATGAGAAGGCTTATTGAAAGCTTCACAATGGCATTGGACATGATATTGAAAATTGTGGGAGATTTAAGCATATTGTTCAAGATCTTATTGAGAATGGAAAACTTGAAATAGATGGATTAAATACCAATGCTAATCACACAACATTCAAAGAGCCTTTGACCAAGTATGAGAAAGGGGAAGCTTCCCAACCTAAGAATGGAAAGGCTGGAATCAATCACACTTATGAAAATGTAGAAAATGTTATCAATATGCTTGAGGTTGTAGAAGAAAGTGCCAACATGATGGAAGATAACGATTCTAGTGGTTATGATTTAAAATTTAGCTCTCCTATCCTTGGTGAAAAACCTATTTTGGTGCTAAGGGGTGCTCACTCTAGAGAGTCATCTCAAGGTCCCCTTGTCATTAAAGTGCTGGAATATTCAAATGGGAAGAGTACTTTTGAGAGGGGGGGTAGGGGGTGAATCAGAAGTAACACACTTGTACCTTCTCAAAATCTATTTAAAACAAATAACTAAAAGTAAACTGCATGCATGCAGACATATTAAATGAACATAAAATAAACACATGCAAGTAAACACATGACACCAAAATTTGATAACCTAGAAACCCTCCAGGAATAAGAAGGTAAAATTGGGCTGGGGATGATACCCACAAAATCACTATAGCAATAATTGTTTGACCACTTCTGATGGTCTGTCCTCTGAAAGGCCTGCCCTGTTAGAGGCTTTACACTATGTCAATAGTGACCTGGTTAAAGGATTTACAAACACTTTACATGAAGTGTCACCCTATTAAAGGATTTAGTCACCTCTTCAAAGGATATATAAAGTAGCTATTAAGCTAACCTATCAACATATGATTTTCACTATCTAGTACAATGGCTAGAGAGTATTAGAAACCTTTGATCTGATTGCTTACAATCTTCAATTGCTTATTTTAGGCACTTGATCTGCTCATTTTGATCTTAATTCTCTGAAAGCTGATATCTGATTGTGTCCATTGTACTATTTTGATCAACTACATCTATAATTGCTGCTTGATTCACTAAGTCTTTGATTCCCCTACTATTTCCCCTATTTTACAATCTTGCTATCTACTTAACAACTTCCCTTGACTTCTCTTCACCAACTTAAAATCGTGGGGTGTAAGCATTCTTATAAAGACTTCATAGAGTTAGGGTTAGGTATGGATCTATGATCCAAATTGAATCTTGAGTTCCCACTCATTCCTTGCATTTTTCTCATTGGTTGCATGCCTTCTCCATTTTTCTAATTGGTTGCATACTAATTGCATAGGAAATGAAAAAGATTCATTCTTATCCTTGTTATCCTTCAAAATCCTTCTACGTCAGCTCCGAAAAATGGTTTACATCTGAGTTTGTGAGAACACAAACTCATATTTTGATTCTGTGTTACTCGACACATAATGGACTGCTGGTGCTCGACACCTATACTATCCTGGTTTGCTAAATACCTATTACATTCTATCTTACTTGGCACATGTATAGTTCTAGCTCACTTAGCATATGAAGCATTCTGACTTTCTCGACATCAATTGTGACTTGAAACCTATATATCGCTCGGTACCTGTATAATGCTCGACACCTAAAGTCACTCGACACCTGTTGGAATTCTGGCTTGGTACATATTGTAGCTCGGCATACATAGTGTACTTGGCATATATGTAAAAAATGGTTAAGTGTGTTGATACTCAAATGTCAAAAAAATTCTAAGACCAACAATCTCCCCCATTGACATGAGTGTCAAAAACACTTAACTAAACATTATTCATCTGTCATTATGAGTACCCTATCCAATCTATTCTACATATGTACAAAATTTCAAAATTTGTTCAAAATACTTTATATCTCCCCCTAAGGTGATTGTGATTGGACATTCTTGCAACCAAAATTCTTGTGCTTATGTATCTGATACTCTTTTGTCTTTGCCTTATTTCTGTAATTTGTACTTGTGTGTTGATTTTAGTCTTTAAACATTATTTCTCCCTCATGAAAGAATGTAATCAAAACCTAGTAATCTCCCCCTTAGATATATCTTCCTTACTATTATTTCTCCCCCTATCTTCCTTATTATTTCTCCCCCTTTTTTAACACTTATGTCAAATAGCTCTAAGGAGTAATACCATATTTTGCCAAAATGTGTTGTTTACCTCCATTATTATTTTTAGAGTTGCATCCCAATTCTCCAAAGCAATGTCTAGTGACTTGTGCTAGATGGCAGTCTCTACAGCAAGATGTACAAGTCCATATAATGTGGAAAGATTAGGATCTTTCTTTAAAATAGTTTCAACATAGACTTGTTCCTTGTGGAGGACCTCCAAATGTGGGGTTATGGAGGATTGAATCAGCATTAATTTGGCCTTTATATTGGCCTATTCAATTGCTAATGTAGGTAACTCTCTTTGAGTGTGAAGTGATTGGGAAAAATGCTTCTCACTTTGAGCTAGGTCCCTTAGCAGTTGCATGCTAGAAATCTTCAAATTTCTCTCCAAGCTCAATATCCTTTGATTTGTCTCTTGTTTGAAGTTGGAGAAATCACACAATTTTTTGTATAATGAGAAAATGTTCTCAAGTACAGGTTTGACCTTATCAATTTTCTTGGCCAGTTCTACTTGTTGAAGTGCTATACCACTTGATATTTTCTCATTCACTTTCCCCAAAAATTTCCTTTCAGACCATTCCATAAGTTTAACATTTGTATCCTGGTCTTCACTAGTCACCTGGTCAACTATATAAAATAGTTGTTTTATTATGGGCTTTGCTTCATTTGATGACTGCAAGTGTAAGGCATCCATAAAGATGTCCTTAATCTCACGTAGTGCTTGCTTGTGTTTATACTCTTTTCTGAGTCTTTCTTGCTTCTTCCTTCTATTTAATGCATCTTGCATTTTAGTGAACTGATCCATGGTGATGGTCTTTGAGTCATAGGTAGGTATGACTATGTCTTCATCTAATTCGGAGTCTCCATAGTGAAGTACCCTAGCCACTCTGGTTTAGCTCGAGCCTAGAGTTGAGATTTGCAAAGGTATGGCTTTAGTGCTTGGCTTCTGAAGGGTCTTTGTAGGAGTGCTTGTCTTTGGTAGTTCTACCAATGTTTGAATAATGGCTTGCTCCTTTTCCTTTTATGTATCCTCCTTTTCTTTTGACTTTCCTTCTTCTGCACTCAGCTTTTGTGTGGTGTCACTTGCTATTATAGGTGGTGGAAGCATCAAAATTTTAGTGCTAGTAGCTGTATAGGTGAAAGGTGGTTCTTGTGGTTTCACCTTATCTCTTTTTGGTTATGTTACTACCTTCTATAGCTCATCCACACTCACCAATATAGGGCTTGTACATAACTATGCATGAAGAGTGGATTGATGAAGGATCTTGGAGAGATCTTCTGTAGTTAGGGGATTAATGTTTTTGGCTGAATTGTCAGGAACATCCTTAATAATTATTGTGTCTGCAAGTGTGATGGTTATATGAGGAGGGCTAGGAGGTAGCATTTATGTGTCTTGCACACTCTATTCCTCTTCTTGCTACTATTTAGCTATTGCCATATCTTCTTCCTTTTGTGTTTCTTCCTCCTCACCTTTTTCTTTGTCCTCCTCAACTTTCTTATCTTCCTCCTCTTTCTTCTTTTCTTCATCTACTTTTGTTGTTGCTTCCTTCTCTTCATCCTACTTCTCTTCCTCTCCTTTCTTTGCTTCTATTTTATTTTCCTTTGTACTAGCCCCTGCCTTATTTTCTTCCTCTTCCTTGTCATTAGTTATTTTGTAAATTGTTTTCCACAATTGTTTGAATTTATTTACTACATCCTCAATCTTGTTTTGTAGGATGCTGAAGGCTCTATATTTAGGTGCAAATTTTCCACCATGTCTCTTATTAGCCTTTATTATTTGACCTCTTTTCAAGTCAGGCATCACTTGTGCTAAGGTAGATTCTTTGATCTCCTTTTCATTTTCAGACAATAATGCCATTTGTTCTCAATTATCTCATATAGCTCTCTAGGAATGGTATTGTCTAGCTCTAGAGGTGTATTCTCAAACTCTGCCATCATGGCATATACTGATTCCTCCATTCTATTTTGTTCTTCTCTACTTAACTTGTTGAAATCAAGACTTTTCAAATCAGTCAAATATGCATTCCTAACATTTTCACAAATTTTGTCAAGGAAAATTTGGGAGGATGACTTACAACTTTGAATTGGCTTATATCCTTTGATTCTATTCTTTCCTCATCATCAGTGTCAGGCTATGCCACATACTTTCTTCTTTTCTTTGGCACTTCATCAGTCTATTAACTAACCTTCTTCTTCTCTTTTGATTGTTCCTTGGCCTTTGTGTGGATGCCCTTGTAGCAGCTCTTGTTGCTAGTACTAGCTTGGCTTGTGCAGGTTTAGTGACCTTGTTGGGCTTGGGTTGAGCTGGAGGCTGAGTTTTAGCCTTTCTTTTCTTTTGCTTGACTAGTGTAGGTGCTTCCTTGGCTTCTTCTTCCTTGGAACCTTCCTCCTTGTCTTCTCCTAAGCCCTAGGTCAACTCCATTGGGCCTTGCCCTTGCTCTTCTTCTTCTTCTTCTTCTTCTTCACCACCTGCTTCTCCTTCAATATTTCCCCCAAGTTTCTTCTTTATCTTCTTTACTAATTTATCTTTCCTCTTAATAATAGAGGCTATCTTCAATTTAGTTTCAACTTTAGATTTGACATCATATGTGCCAAAGTGAGGAACCTCCTTATCTATCTCTTCTGTAAGCAATGCTGTGATTGCTGCTGAGGCTTCATCTATATCAAGCTCATGTCCCAATGGCCTTAGCCATCTTACTCTTGGTATTGCTACTTGGATGTAGGTATAATCAATGTCAACCAAAAAGCATATGTCATTGATGTGTTTTTCCACTAGGGAAATTGGATTTCTCACCCTTTGCTTCATGGATTTCTTAAAATCCTCAAAATAGCTTGTCATTTGGGCCTCAAAATTGTCACCCATCTGATCAATGAACTCATTGATTTGTGTAATTGCAATTTTTTTAGGGTTCTAATTCACCTTTCCAATAGAATAAAACTCTTCCATAACATAGAAAAATATGCACATAAGAATTGAACCAAACTTGCATTGAGTACCTTTTGATCTCCTTATTTCTCCTAGGTTTTCATTTATTTGTTGCAACATTAGTTTTGATAGATCATATGTGTGATCTTTCTTTACCAGTTTGTAGGCTACATCAATAGCTATACATGGCACACTGTTCAATCTGCTGGATTGATAGAATTTATAAGAAATCACTCACTACAAAATCTAGAAGAGGACCAGTTACAGTATCAATAGTCATACCCCTCTTATTTGATTTGGCTCTTGTATTCCTTTCAATGATTTCTTTGGAATCACTATGTAGGGTCTTAGGCTGATCTAGGGTTGGGAAACTCGTAACCCTATGCACTATCCTTTTTTTAATCTTTACTGGTTCTATTTCCAACCACAAACATCCATTGTGAATTCTGCTAAGGACAATCCGTATCCATTCAGTTTTGAAACCTGTAGGGTAAACTAGGGCATTGGTTAAAGCCTTTTTCTCTACTATTTGGAACTCATCCTTTAGAATTTTATTTTCACACAATTTTTCATAGGCTTGGAATATCTCAAGATCACCTACTACACCTATCTTGCAGTTATAACACTTTTTCACATCTTGTACCATGATAACTTTTGGTGGAAATATGGACAATGCGCCAGCTGGATCATTTCTATAGGCGACTTTAGTGATTGGCCTAAACTTGGGTTGTTTTACCTCATTACTAACTAACTAGACCTCATGACCTTCCTTTCCTTTGGGGTTTCTTGAACTAGAAGCCATTATACTGAACTAGGGTTTTAATGTATTAGACATTTTAACACTGCATAGCTTCGCACTTGATATATACCTTAGATCATTGAAATGTATGTTGAATCACTGTTGAGATCGATGCAAATGGCTTTAAGGTTTTTGTTTGATTGCTTCAATCTTTTCTTGTATTTTCTCTATATTTGAATGGCGTAAAAATGATCAAAATTTGACCTTATACCTGTCAAAACCTAGCATTAAATGCTTAGTGCATACAACTATAAACTTGGCACTTGAAGGTTTTACCATGGCTTGGCTCCCATTGTATTTGATTTACTTGGCTTCCACTAGATTTTCACTTCACTCGACTTCTATTAGCAACTCAACATCCATTGGAGCTTTACTCATCATCTGAGGATAGTTCAGTAGTATATGCAAAAAAATTCAAATTTTTACTTGACATCTTTGCTCATGCAGATTTCTTCTTTGCAATACTTCTTTGTCTTGGATATGATGTATGATATAACTTTGAATATTAGTTCCATACACCTATTCTTGCTTAGTTGGATGAGATGTGATCACTTGAAGTGATCCCTCCATTTGATGTGCTGCACTCATCTTTCTTCTTGCAAGTCTTGTTCATTTTCCCTCTGATTTGTTCAACATCTACCTTTTCTTTTCCTTTGTTGACTTTTGTCTTGGGTGCTTTTGACTTTGTTAAGAAATTCTTGCTGATATGACCAGATTTCAAGCAATTGAAACATGTAGTTTGACTTAACCATCTACTATAATTCCCTCTAAAGTGTGTCCTTATGCAATTTTTAGGAATGTGTCCATACTCCTAACAATAGTGATAGCTATAATTGGTGTTGTAATCCTAGTTGTAGTGATGACCATGGTTGTTACCTTTTGTAGGCTGATTAGGTGTCCACATAGGTTTTGATCTACATTCAAATGCTCTATGTCCATATTTTTTGCAGTTGTAGTAGTGACCTTCAAATCTTGGTGTCCTCATGGTTTTGGTTCTACATTCATGTGCTTGATGTCCTTGATTTTTGCACTTGTGACAAAAGCTTGTATTTATAGGCTTATCATGTTGATGACTATTCTTGCTCTTGCATACATTAGAGGTATGTCCCTTTTTACCACAAAAATGACAAGTAGGTTTGGTGTTCTTACCTTTGTTACTCCTTTCTTCTGCAATCTTGGATGATTCTCTTTGCTCAGTGCTGGCGTAACCAAAGCCTAAGGTATCATTACTAGCCCTTGGTGATTTTAGTAGTTGCTCAAAGTACTTGATAGCCTCATTTGGTTTGTTGAAGCTTTCTGCTATCTGTTTCTCTCTTTTAGATTCATTTTGTAGTTGATCATTTTGTATCTTTAGTGTAGAGATCTCAATGTCTTTCATGTTCAATTCATGATGAGCATCTATCATCTGGCTTAAGGTGTCCAACTGCATGTTTGATATTTTTTCAAACTCAATTGTCTTCTCCTCTAGTCTATTGGTAAGATTTCTCTTGTCATCTTTTATCATGACCTTGTCTTCAATGGCTCTCTTCTTTTGTTCAGTCACTTCACAAAGCATTATGGCTTGTGATTCTTGTTCAAGCTTGAGTATTCTGATTTCTTCAGCTATTGCTACATCAAATTCCTTGGAATCTCCATTGGAAAACACTTATGTGGTATCAATCTCCTTGTAGTGTATGTCATTTTTAGCTATGGCTATATCCTTCCTTCTTTTTAAGGACTTTCTCAATTCTTCTCTGGTTTCTTCTAATTTGTGTAGATTGAGGTGCACATCAATCACCTTATTGTCTATGATCTTCCCAAGTTTGAAGACTTCCATCTTTATACCTTTTCTCTAAGCTATTAGGCTTCTCCTTGTGAGAACCTGTGCTCTGATACCAATTGTTGGAATATTCAAATGGGAAGAGTACTTCTAAGAGGGGGGATGAATCAGAAGTAACACACTTGTACCTTTTCAAAATCTGTTTAAAACAAATAATTGAAGGTAAATTGGATGCATGCAAACATATTAAGTGAACATAAAATAAACACATGCAAGTAAACACATGACACTAGAATTTGTTAACCTAGAAACCCTCCAGGAATAAGAAGGTAAAATTGGGGTGGGGATGATACCCACAAAATCATTGCAACAATAATTGTTTGACCACTTCTGATGGTCTACCCTATGAAAGGCTTGCCCTATTAGAGGCTTTACACTGTATTAATTGTGACCTAGTTAAAAGATTTACAAACACTTTACATGAAGTGTCACCCTATTAAAGGATTTAGTCATCTCTTCAAAGGATCTACAAAGTAGTTGTTAAGCTAACCTATCAACATAGGATTTTCACTATCTAGTACAATGGCTAGAGAGTATTAGAAACCTTTGACCTAATTGCTTACAATCTTCAATTGTTGATTTTAGGCACTTGATTTTCTCATTCTAATCTTGATCCTCTGAGATCTAATATCTAATTGTGTCCCTTGTACTATTATGATCAACTAGATGTATAATTGCTACTTGATTCACTAGGTCTTTGATTCCCCTGTTGTTTGCCCTATTCTACAATCTTGTTATCTACTTAGCAACTTCTCTTGACTTCTCTTCAACAACTTAAAATCATGGGGTCTAAGCCTTCTTATAAAGACTTTATAGACTTAGGGCTAGGTATGGATCTCCAATCCATATTGAATCTTGAGTTCCTGCTCATTCCTTGCATTTTTCTCATTGGTTGCATGCCTTCTCCATTTTTCTAATTGGTTGCATGCTAATTGCATAGGAAATGTAAAAGATTCATTCTTATCCTTTTTATCCTTTTTATCCTTCTATGTTGGCTCCAAAAATGGTTTACATTTGAGTTCGTGAGGGCACAAACTCATATGTTGATTCTATGTTACTCGGTGCATACTAGACTACTGGTGCTCAGCACCTATACTATCCTAGTTTTCTCGATAGCTATTAAATTTTTTCTTGCTCGACATATGTATAATTTTGGCTCACTCGATATATGAAGTTTTTTGACTTGCTTGGCATCAATTGTGACTCGGTTCCTATATAATGCTCATCACTTGAAGTCACTCGACAACTATTAGAATTCTGGCTTGGCACACACTATAGCTCAACATACATAGTGTACTCGACTTATATGTAAAAAGTGGTTAAGTGTGTTGACACTCAAATGTCAAAACCATTCTAAGACCAATGTAAAGGACCCAATTCAAACCAGTCAAGTAAACCTAAGCAAGTGTCTTCCCAAAGTCTCAATGGTGTTACATGAAGTCCAAGTCCCCTTGTCATCAAATGACCTAGTTCAAACCAACTAAGTAAGCCAAAACAAGTGCAATCCAAGTATGTTCCTTCAAAACTAGTGGTCAATCCTAGGTCAAATTATAATCTTATTGATCAACTACAAAGAACCCTGACTCAATTTCAATCTTTCAGCTTTTAGAGTTGTCTCCAAGACACAAACAAGTCCTTGAGGATGCTTTGTGCATGGTGAATGTCCCCAAAAATTTAAATTTTGTTTAATTCTAGAACATGGTTAATCATATTGCTAGCCCTCATTACCTTTCCTTTTTGGAGGAAAATGATAAATCTTTTAGCCATTCGCACAATCTTGCCCTTCATATTGAGGTCATGATCCATAGAACCTGTGTTAGTTGCATGTTGATAGATGGGGGTGCTGAGCTTAATATTTTTTCTCTGAGCCTTTTAAAGACATTACATTATTCTAAACAAGTTATTGATACTAGAAGGAAGATTATTATCAAAGGCTATAATGAGGTAGAGAGAAGTTCAAAGGGGTTGGCCATCCTTCCCATTAGGGTTGGTCCTATTGAAAAAGATATTTTATTTCAAATAGTTGATGTTGGACCCCTTGCGTACAGTATTTTACTTGGTAGACCATGGATTCATGATATGCAAGAAATGTCATCTACCTATCATTAGTGTGTTAAGTTCCCTTACAATAGAATAAATATTTGTATACATGGGTATAATACTTTGTCTATTAACTTGATAATAGCAAGTACTCATGTTCCCATCAATAGAGAAGCAAATGAATTTTATGCAACTTTAGCTGAATGTAAAGACAAGTTCAAATCCATAGACCTTGGCATGGGTGGATATCAACTCAAATCCCTCACAACATTACCAGTTTCACCAAGGTCTTATGGTAAACCTTTCTCTTTAGCTATGACATTATTTGATACATTTGTATAGTCGTTAGTGCCTATTCAAGATGAGAAAGAACATATGGCTATTAGAGATATGATTTATAGAGAAGAGAAGTATATGCACAATGAGAACTTCACTCCCTCTCCTAAAGCTTATGGAAGAGGGTATACTTTTTTAAAGAAGATGAGCTATCCTGGACATGGCCCTCTTAGTAATAGATTGGATGCTCAAGCCAAACCCCTTGATCATGGTCTTTTCGGATGCAAGTCTAAGAAGCTTGTTGGCCTAGGATATGCAAATCACAATAATGTTGCTCCTATCCTTGATAAGTCAGATAGTAAAGAAGAATAAGGTGCATACCTAATTTTGAAAATTAGCAAGATATGTGTGAAGATTGGGCCCCTTCTACTAATCTCCTTTGGGGAGATTTAGATAGTCTAGCATTTCATGAGACAGTTGTAAATTTAGAACAAGAGAGTGTGACCCTTGATGATATTGAGGCTTCTATGTCAACAAGAATAGGGTCCATTTGAGTGGTTCTCTCAAATTGACTCACTTATAATTGATAATGATGAAGCATTGCACAAATTTGTTGATAAGAAGTAAATTGAGTATGAAAAGTCTTATCTCTAATATCCTTTTTCAAATTTGAAATAAACATGAGTTGAATATCAATATAAGGTAGATGATAGGAAATATGAGCATGCAAATGCTTAAATATACCAATAAATTTAGTCAATTTTTCTTTAGAGTTGTGTTTACAATGCATCAAATTAGTCAGAGACACTTACGGGCCAATGTTGTTTTGAAATTGTTGAATAAAAGCATTAGTAATTTGAGGAAATAAATGAATAGAATAAGAAGTTAGAGAACAAAACCATTGCAAAGCCTTGTCACAAAAAGTTTGAGTAAACACATTCACTAAAATCCTATGATCATGAGCATAATAACTACAAAGGATTTGAAATGTTTTAACATGATGAAAAAGGTCTCTCTTACCATTATAATTCTCAAGACGAGGCATATCAGTTTGCTGAGGAATCAGAATATGAATAATATTTTGAGACAAAGGACTTCCCATGTCATAAGTAGGGATACTAAACTTTTTTTGAGTCAAGTATGCAAGTTGTTATAAAGATGATACAGTTTGAGCCAAACTGATAATTGTAGAATCATGAGAAGAAATAGGAGGAATAGCAATACTAGATACACTAGGTAAAGTATAAGAAGCTCCAGGAATAGAAGACACAACTAGAGGAGCACTAGAAACTATAGTTGGCACAGGAGTAGAATAAGTAAATGAAACATTATGATAAGAAGGTTGTGAAATAGGAAGGGACACATGAGGAACACTCATAGCAATAGAGGAAACTGTCACAGTTACCAAAGAAGGAGTATAGGTAGGAATACTAGGGAAATGAATAGAAAGAGGTTCTATACTATTGACAAGAGGATTCAACCCAAAATCTTGAGCTTCTTGAGCTAAAGGTTTAATGTTGGAATGCACAAGGTGAGTAACACCATGCAAGAGATTAACACCTTGGTCACTATCACGAAGAACTTTCTTAAGAGCCTCTATAGCTTGAATAGAATCTTGTTTATGGTTTTCTTGAAGAAGCCAATTACCCATTTTATCAAGTTCATTTGAAATTTTTTGGACTTGTTTAGAAGGAAGTCTTAAAGTATCATCCTCATCATGAGATGAGTGAGAAGATTTTTGCTCTATAAGAGGATTAGAATCAGGAAGAGTCAAAGTTTCATCCAGAATCCTAAGGAAAGGAGAAGAAGACTTAGGCTCAAAGGTACCCATAATTCTATGACTACATCTAACCCTAAGATTAGAAGTAGGACTAGAAGTAATAAAGCTCATAATCCAATGCAATGTAAATGAACTAAAATATAAAACAACAATTTTAATTCCACAAAGATAATATGAAAGGAAATTAAAAACACAATAGGGCATCTAATTCCACAAAAGGGAGGGGGTAAGTGTGTTGGGTTCACCAAAATAAATAGAAAGAAAATGGAAACGTAGTTCACAACCCTAATTTTCAAAGGGAATGATCCAAATTTATTAAACACAAGAGAGTGTTCAATGCAAAAATGGATCATGTGATGAAAAATAGGGAGAAAAGGGGTTTATACGATCTTCCTATTATGGGGTTATATGATCAATCACCCTGTTAGAAGTGAGCCTAGTTAAAGGACTTTAGGCCATTCACCTGGAATGCCACCCTGTTAAAGGATTTTCTAATGACTGTTAAGTCAACCATAGTCTAAAGGATTTTACCCTAACTAATACAATTGTTAGAGAGTATAGTAGAGTATTTTATTTGACACAACTTACAACTTGACTTGAAGATTCCAGATCAGAATTTAGTCCTCAATTTTCTTGGCTTTCATTCTTTGCAACTTTGATAGCTTGTTTACCATTCAAGCATTTGTTCTACTTTAGCCTTCTTGCTTGGTATGCCAATGTAGTTACTTCTTTGGTCACTAGATGAAGCAGATTTCTTGACTTTCTGTCTTTGTTCTTCCTTTGGTCCTTTCTTGAGGTTCTCTAATATCTCACTTCAGACCTCTCAGACTCTCTTTTCTTCATGACCAGACATTCCTTAAATAGGAAATTAGAATACTTTTCCATTTTCCGTCATCCAAATTAGGGTTTTTGGATGGATTAGGTAGGATACAATGTATCTACCCCATATTTTGTCTTCTTTAGAAACTTCTCATATAATCCATTTGAATTCACATCCAAAATGGTTTACATAAGATTCTGTACCACCAACTCATCAATCTTACCTTCCTCCTAATTCACAAGTTCCAAGAAAACAAACTTGTCGACTTTTATTTGGAAAATCTTCGATCTTTATCATCCACACACTTGACACATACTCAACATTATCAATTTTTTGATGCTTGACACATACTGTGTCACTTGGCATCAACTGTAAAATCACTCGACATCAACTAGATTTTACTGGTGCTCGACATCAACTAAAAATTACTCGACATCTATTGTCTTACTCGACACCCATTAGAATTTGCTTTTACTCAGCTCCAACTAACGTTTTGCTCAGCTTGAACTAACTTTTCTCGGCACCTACTATCCACTTGGTCAAGCTTGACAAATTAACTTTGTTTAACTTATTCTTCTACACTTTCTAAGTGTAGCCAACCATTTTGTAACCTCAAGTAGATCACTAATACATTATGTTATCACTGTCTCAACTGATCCTTGTACTTCATTACATAATCATAACTCAACCTTTCCTATAGGTACTTTTGTTACATCTTGGTGATCAAATCTTCCATATCAATCAACTAAGTGATAGTACTTGAAACATATAAGAAATTGTCTTACTAGAAAATAGTAGGTTTGACATTAGTGACAAAACAATGATTGAAGCACATAGTTTTCTTCAACAATATTTCTAATCAATAATATTTTCAATCAAATATCAAAAATATCCCTCTTTGGCATTGATGGAAAACCAAACTGATCAACCATGTCAAACAAATGATGTGAACATCTTGTTCCATCAAACTAACTAGGTTAAAATAGTAAGCCAATACCAAAAAAAAAACTTGTATTTAAATTTCTCCCTCTATCAACAACTTCTAGCTTCTAATTAGGTTACAAAATATAACTCCCTCTGAGTTCCTTCTTAATTATCTCTTTCATACTTAATTGATTAGCAGAATATCTCCCTCTCTGTTCTGATCCTTTTTTTGATTACTTTTTACTTTCTCCTTCTTCCTTTCTTGATCTTTTGATAATGGATTTTCTTGATTTTTCCTCTCGCACTTGATCAATTTAATTTACTTTCTCCCTCTTTGAAAACAATGCCAAAGACATATACTCAATCACTTGGCATCTTTAATATATGCATATATAGGTTTTTGCAGGTTCTTCAATTTCTCCCTCTGTCACCTTGCTTGTGACTATTTTTTAGTTCTAGTTTTGTGATTACTTGAGGTAATTCCTAAAGTAAGATCCACTACATCAATTTGTATTAAATGAATGTTAGCTTGTTTGATGCAGGGAACTCCCTCTGTGTTTTTTCTATATAGCCTTTGATAGGAGTATCACCTCTAGTTTACCTCTTAGATACTCATAAGTATCCTTACGTAATGCTTTTGTGAAGGTATCAATGATTTGCTCCTTTGTGTTAACATATTCCATCTTCACCTCTTTATCTTGAACCAATTCCCTTACATAATGATACTTGATTGCAATTCTCTTTGTCTTTGTATGCATCACATGATTCTTTGATATATTGATAGCACTTGTATTATCACAATAAAGTGTCACTGGTTCTATGATTTCTTCCTTCATTCACTTAAGTAGTTGTTTGATCCATACAATGTTTGTGCAGTTAATAGTAGCAACAACATAATTTGCTTCAGCAATAGATTGGGAAGTACAACTTTTCTTCTCGGTAGTCCATGTAACAAGTCTTTTACCTAAGAAGAATGCCCCTCCACTGGTGCTCTTTCTATCATCTATGTTTCTAGCCCAATCAACATCAGTGTAGACTATCAGTTCAAACTTTTCATTCTTCTTATAGTATAAACCAAACTCTTATGTTCCTTTCAAGTATCTCATTATTCTCTTTACAACCATCAAGTGATTCTCTTTGGGATTAGTAGAGAATCTTGCAAGTATCCCCACAACTAATGCAATATCAAGTCTGCTATGTACTACATATTGCAATTTTCCAATCATAGATCTATATAATATTTGATTTACCTAAGCTAAATCATCATTCTTTGATAGCTTGAGTGGTGTAGCCATAGGTGTACTTATTGGTTTAGAATCCTCTAGTCCAAATGTCTTCAATACCTCTTTGACATATTTTGACTGAGTGATATATATATATATATACCATATTTCATTTGATATACTTGTAGTCCCATAAAGAATTTGATCTCTCCAAACATTGACATTTCAAATTCTTGCTTCATCTAATTTTCAAAGTTCTTACACAAAGCATCTTGTCCTCCAAATATGATATCATCAATAAATATTTTAGATAGCAGTATACCTTTTTCCTTATCTATCTTCATGCACAAATTACTGTTACCATCAATCCTTTGAAATCCTATCTTCACAAGATGAGTATGAAGTCTCTCATACCATGCTCTTGGTGCTTTTTTCAATCCATATAAGGTTTTGTACAGTCTACATGCCATATTCTTATTATTTTTATCAACAAAACCTTCTAGCTATTCTATGTAGATCTCTTCTTCTAGTATGCCATTCAAAAATGTAGACTTAACATCCAACTGATAAACTTTGAAACCTTTGAATGCAACATAAGCAAGCAACATTCTCACTCCTCCATTCTTGCAACAGGGGAAAATGTCTCACCATAGTCAGTTCCTTCTTCTTGTGCATGCCCTTTGCAAACTAGTCTTTCTTTATTCCTTGTCACTTCACCATTCTCATCTAGTTTGTTTCTAAATACCCATTTGGTGCCAATCACATTCTTGTCTTCTGGTCTAGGAACTAAACTCCATGTCTTGTTCTTCTTTATCTGCTGAATTTCTTCTTCCATACTCTTGTACCAGTCATCATCTTGCAATGCATCGTTCACTTTCTTAGGTTCTTTTATGCCTAACAAACATGATTCACTTCTCAATCTACTTCTTTTCATTGGCCTTGCATCTTTGTCTCCAATGATTTGATCTGTAGGATGATATCTTTTGACAAATTTGGATAGTCTTGGCTCACTCCTTGTAACTACATTTTGTCTCTCAGCTTCAGTGTCACTATGTACATCTCTATTAGGTATTTTAGAATCTCTTTCATGTATGCTGATCTCAAAATCAGAATTTACATTTTCTTCATTCTGCAACTTGGCATCTAAATGTAGCTTGGTTCCTAAATGCAACTCAACATTCACAAGTTGTGACTCGACAGTTATTGAGACTTGTTGTTGGTTTGCAACTTGATTTGTAGCATCTTTTTTAGTAGGCATTCTTTCATAGAAGTATACAAATGATTCATATCCTTCTGGTTCTTTTATAGATTTAGCCTTGTTTACTTCTATAAACTCATCAAAATTCACATTTGTACTTTCCACAATTTTTTTAGTGTTAGTATTCAAATACTTGTAAGCTTAATCTCTTGTGGAGTAACCAAGGAATATACCTTCTTCACTTTTTACATCAAACTTTCCACTCCTAACATTCTTAAGAATATAACATTTGCTTCTAAATACCTTAAAGTAATTCACATTAGGTGGATATCCATACCATAGTTTAAAAGGTGTTGAATGAGTACCTTTCTTTACTTGCACACTGTTTAAGGTATATACAATAGTACTCACAACTTCTCTCCAATATTTTAGAGAAACATTCTTCTCAATCATAAGTGTTCTAGCACAGTCCATCATAGACCTATTTCTTCTTTCAACAATTCCATTTTGTAGAGGAGTCCTAGGTGCAAATGTCTATCTTTTGATTCCTTTGTCATTGTAGAACATCTCAAACTCATTTGAAGTGAATTCTCCTCCTCTATCTGATCTCAAGCATTTCAAACTTTTACCTATTTCTTTTTCAACTCTTGCCAAGTACCACTAAATATTTGAAGGCATCAGACTTTTGCTTTAGAAACATGACTGTCATCATTCTAGAGTAATCATCAACAAATAATATTATGTACTTATCTCCTTTGTAGCTTTACACTTCAATAGGTCCACACAAGTTAGTATGAACAATTTATAGTATTTCTTTAGATGTATAAGCTATTCTTTTTAAGCTTGACTTTGTCATCTTGCCTAGCTAACATTGTTTGCATGTTATATTTTTAGGTTTCTTCAAATTAGGAAAACCTCTTACTCTTTTCATGTTACTGATACTAATAACATTATCAAAATTAACATGAAATAATCTCTTGTGCCAAATCCATACATCATCAAATTTTGCAATAAGACAAGTAGCATCTTCTGTATCTAGATAGGACAAATTACTTCTAGTTTGATCACCTTTTCCAATCAAGTTTCCATTTGTGTCATATATCTTGGCAGTTTTATTTTCAAACTCAACTTTGCATCCCAAATTATTCAATTGTGACAACTTAACAAGTTATAATTCAATCCTTCAACATAGTAATCATTGTCACATGAAATCTTGTTTGTGTGTTTGATAGACTCTTTTCCTTTTATCAAATATGGTGCATCATTACCAAACCTTACACTGTTTCCATCATAACAAGTTAAGGTAAAAAACTTACTTTTGTCTCCAGTCATGTGATGTGAGCATCCACTGTCAATGATCCACTTGTCATTTTTGTTTACACAAGTCACAAGTGAAGTTGCCTCATCATCATTAGATTCATCCTTTATTGCAACATACACCATTTCATCATCATGTTCATCAGATTCATCTTCTTCAACAATGTAGCACTTTTTGCCTTTGCCTTTGTAATCTCTACCATCATCTTCTCTTCTTTTTTTGTGCTTGTTTTCTTCTCTATAGTTCTTCTTCTGTGTACATCTTGCAGTAATATGACCAACTTCATTGCAATTGAAACAAATGATAGCTAACTTACCTTTGAACTTGCCTTTTCCTCTATGAAATCTTCTTGCCAACAATGCTTCCAATTTTTCAATGTCTTCCTTATCTTTGTTGCTATCACTAGATGCATACTTTATCTTTCTTTTCTTCTTCTTCTTCTACTTTACCTCCTCAGAATCCTTCAACAACAATTTTTCCTTGAAAGCTAATTCAATACTCTTTGGTTTGTAGTTTTCAAAGTTAGATAGCTCAAAGCAGTGAGTCTACCTACCAAACCTTCAAGGATTAGATCATTTCCTTGTATACATCTCAACTCTTGGAATATAGAAACTCTAATGGTATAAATAGGCAATAAAGTCCTCAAGACTTTACTTAGCATAGTATCATCATCTAATTTACTAGTAGCACTTTTTATTGCACTAACAACTTCTTTTATCCTAGCAACATATTGAGCAATATTCTCATCTTCTTCCATTCTCATATCATCAAACTTACCTCTGAGACTCTCTAACTTGGCTCTTTGAACATTTTTGTGTCCTCCATAGATGGTGGCCAGGGCATCCCACATCTTCTTTGCATTGTCAAGACCTTTGATATTATCAAACTCGACATAGCTTAGGGTAGAGGCAATCTCCAACATCGTCTAATTGTGTTCTTTCTTTTTCTTCATATCTTCATCAGTTAGGGCTCCTACTAGATCAACATGCTCCACTTAAATGCAAGATTGTGCATGATCTCCAAGTCCTCCAAGGTGTAGCTTCATCAAACTTTTCCATGTAGGAAATTTGTATCTATTAAGCTTGGGTGCTTCTCTTTATGATATCTTGATCTTTGTGCTTCTAGTACCTTCAAACTAGTTTAGTTGGTAGATGGCTTTGATACCAATTGTTGGAATTCTTTTAGAATAACTAAGGGGGCAGGGGGGGGGGGGGTGAATTGATTATTTAAGGTCTAGATGTACCAATAAATTTTTTCACTTAGCTTAGTGAACCCATTAAACATTCATATCTATATATGCATCCAAGCTTATTACCAATACTAGCAAGTTACTATTAAATCAACATGCAACAATAAAACATGAAACATAAAAATTCATCCACACATTTAACACAGTGATTTAACGTGGAAACCCAATTTGGGAAAAACCACCAATAACATGCTACTCCTTTTTCACTCTCCTGAAATGATGCCCTATGAAAGGCCAACCCTGTTAAAGGTTACAATGCAAATTGTTAAATGTGATCTGGTTAAGGGACTTCAATCACCCTATTAGAAGTGAGCTTGGTTAAAGGAATTTAGGCCATTCAGTTGGAATGCCACCCTATTAAAGGATTTTCTAATGACTGTTAAGTCAACCTTAGTCCAAAGGATTTTACTTTAATTGATACAATTGTTAGAGAGTATAGTAGAGTATTTGATTTGACACAACTTACAACTTTTCTTGTAGATTCCAGATCACAATTTAGTCCTCAATTTTCTTGGCTTTCATTCTTTGCAACTTTGACAACTTGTTCACCCTTCAAGCATTTTTTCTCCTTCAGTCTTCTTTGTTGGTATGCCAATGCAGTTACTTCTTTGGTCACTAGACGAAGCAGAGTTCTTGACTTTTCATCTTTGTTCTTCCTTTGGTCCTTTGTTGACCTTCTCTGATATCTCACTTTAGACCTCTCAGACTCTCTTTGCTTCATGACTAGACATTCCTTAAATAGGAAATTAGAATACTTTGTCATTTTCCATCATCCAAATTAAGGTTTTTGGATGGATTAGGTAGGATACAATGTATCTACCCCATATCTTGTCTTCTCTAGAAACTTCTCATAGAATCCATTTGAATTCACCTCCAAAATGGATTACATAAAATTTTGTGCCGCCAGCTCATTAATCTTATCTTCCTCCTAATTCATAAGTTCCAAGAAAACAAACTTGTTGGCTTTTATTTGGTGAATCTTTGATCTTTATCATAATGCAACAACTCAACATTCTCAATTTTCTGATGCTCGACACATACTGCACCACTCGACATCAACTATAAAATCATTTGGCATCAACTAGATTTTACTGGTGCTCGGCATCAACTAAAAATTACTCAACATCCACTAGAGTTTTATTTCACTCATCTCCAACTGGCTTTTTGCTTGGCTTGAACTAACTTTGCTCGACACCTACTATCCACTTGGTCATGCTTGACAAATGAACTTTGTTTAACTTATTCTTTGGAACTTTCTAAGTGTAGCTAGCCATTTTGTAACCTCAAGTAGATCACTAATACATTATGTTATCACTGTCTTAACTGATCCTTCTACTTCATTACATAATCATAACTCAACCTTTCCTCTAGGTACTTTTGTTATATATTATTGATCAAATCTTCCACATCAATCAACTAAGTGATAGTACTTGAAATATATAAGCAATTGTCTTACTAGAAAATAGAAAGTTTGACATCAGTGACAAAAGAATGATTGAAACACATAGTCTTCTTCAACAATCCTTCTAATCAATAATCTTTTCAATCAGATATAAATAGTTTGGTGGATGGGGGGTTTATCTTAGTCAAATTTTAGTTTGGAATTAACCTATAATTGAAATTATAATATGCATAAACAAAGTAAATGGAACTATTCACCTTGCTTATGTGGAAATCCTTGTGGAGGATTCAAATCCTTGAATCCACAAGTACATATGCTACAAATGTATGTAGGATGTCTCAAATCAATGTCACTAGATCTTTAACACCAATCTTGAATGTATGTTTGCATAGAAGAAGGCTGGGATGAATGTGGATAAAATCTTCAACAAGAGGGCTCCATAGAGATTGACTCCTTTAATGGCTAACAATGGATCTCCTTGATGAATTGGACACTTGAATACTTCAATGCTAGAATGCTTGATAGAACTTCACTTCATAGAATAATGAATGTAGAAAGGTAATAGTTTTTCCGATATCATAATGCATCTTAGGGAAAAATGAGAGGAAGAGGCTTCCTTATATAGAGATCTAGGGCACTAACTCCTAGAGAAGGCTAACCTAGGAGCATTAAATCCCATTTAACCTTAACCCATAGGAATAGACCTAGATTAAATGTAATTTAAGAATCTACCATTTTGAAGCCCAAAATAGACGACCTAGAAGTGGGAAAAGAAACTTACCAAAGCTCAAGATCCTGAAACTCCTAGAAATTGAAAATAGGACCTAAGGTTAGGGAGGAGGTCAACCCTGCCCTAGTTTAGGGTCGAGGTCATCCTTGACCTAGGTTAGGGTCGAGGTCAACCTTGACCTAGGTTAGGGTCAAGGTCAACCTTGACCCAGAAGGTCTTCCTTGACCTAGAGGCCGAAGTCCCCAGTTTCATAGAGCAGTTTGTCAAAAATAAGGCTAGAAATAGAGAGAGAAAAGTAGAATAGGGGGAAAATAATTAGATCCATGCAAAAACCCATTCAAGGTGCTTGATATGAGCCCAATCCACTTACTTAGAGGGATAAATTATTTTAACATGGAAGTGCTTCCATTGTATGACGATACAATCATTAACAATATGATAAATTGCATATGAAAATAAACTTATTAACCTGAACAATAAATACAACCATAAAGTAATGCAACACATATAATGTAGGATCATCCTAGGTTGGCATGTTATCCTACTCATTTATGTTCATTCTAGTAGTTGGTGCCGAGTTTTAGTTATTCCCAAGTTGCTGCAATTGCCAAGTGCCATTAATTTTGTAGTTTAAGCCAAGTTTAGGTTATCCCATGTCATGTTAACACTCGTGTTTTCATGTTATCCCATCTCACAACTATAGTGTGTGTCAATTTTTTCTTCATGTGCTGAGTGACTCTTCATGTGCCGAGTGACTCTTCATGTGCCGAGTGACTTTTCATGTTCTTAGTGACTCTTCATGTGTCAAGTTTTCTTGTTTATGTTGAGTGTCAACATTTTGGATGTGATTTATGCATTTTTGGTGCAAGCTGACCTTTGGGATTTATTATGAATTTTCATGTTCTTAGTGACTCTTCATGTGTCAAGTTTTCTTGTTTATGTTGATTTTCATCATTTTGGATGTGATTTATGCATTTTTGGTGCAAGCTGACCCTTGGGATTTATTTTGATCATGCCATTTATGATGAGATCTTGCCTTGGGATTTTTTAATGTTCTAGAATGTTCTGTAAGCCATTTTGGCAAGTATAAATAGGGATCTTGTGGAGTCTTTTGGTCATTCATTTTTGGGAATAAGGTAGAGATGCAAATTTTGAAGAGCTAGGGCTACGAATTAGTAACCAGAGGATCTCTTGGTGGACCTAAGGGTTCAAGTATGGATTCTTCTTGGTGTTCTTATCTAGTTGTGTATCTAGATTAGCTGGGATTGGGTTTGTAAGTTGGATCTTGTTGAATCTTGTAGAACTGATTATTTTGTAATTGTTATTTGTATTTGGCCCTAACCTGGAAGGCCTTATAGTTAGGCATATTGCATGTGATCAGTTATATCTATGAATGAAGAGTTGCGAGTTGGTATCAAATCTTGCATTATTACTTCTTGTCATTGTGTTTTTGTTGTGTGGTTATTTGCTAGGGGCTAGGACATCTCCTTGGGGATTCTCCCAGGCTTGCATTGTATTAGATGCTATTAAAGTGAAGGTTGTTCCTGAGTGTGTAGATAGATCACCAAAGCTAAAGTAGTTTGCACTAGGATCATGGGTTAGAGAAGGTTGATTTGGTGGAGCCGATTGATCTTCTAGATTTGTGGATCTATTGCTTGGGGTTTGTGAAAACCTTGGAAGATGCCTCCAAGAAGATTGGACCCTAGGGCGACTAATGATCTTAGTGATGTTGTAGAAGAATAGATCTTAGAGAAGGTTAAAGAAGATTTCAAATCTAAGATGGAGGAGGTTAAAGCTAGTTTTAGATATCAGATAGCATTGATGAAGAGTGACATGATTGCTGAAATCGTGAGTGCTTTAGGTGGCCTACCTAGGCATGTGGGTATTGAAGGTAGTTATGAGGAAGTTTCCAAAGACTTTGAAGTTGTTGGATTGAGTGGTGAGGATAGAATTGATCATGTATAGAGACCTATTAGAATTAGGGTTAATTAGTTTGCTCAACCTGGAACTCAGTTGAAGTTAAAGCATTAGATATAGGTTTCTAATTTTTCCAGTACTTTGACTCCCAAAGACCTGATTGATTGGATTGGTGAATTAGAAGACTAATTTAAGCTTGATGATATTGAGGATCCACTCAAAGTAAGGTTGGCACAAAATAATTTGAAGGGATATGCTGCTCTTTAGCAGAAGGAACTACAAAGAGATAGAGAGGAGGAAGGTGAAATGAAGATTTCTAGATGAAGATTGATGGTGACTAAATTGAAAGCTAAGTTCATTCCTACTGATTATGACCTTGAGTTTTTAAAGAAGTTGTAAAATTTGAAATAGAAGGATATGACTATGAAGGATTATATCGAGGAGTTCTACAAGTTGACTATTCAGTCTAGGCATAGAGAATCATCAAAAGAAAAGGTAGCTTAGTACATCAATGGTTTAAGATTCAATATTTAGGATAAGATTTGTATGTTGAATATTCCTTCTATTGAGGATGCTTATTAGTATTCTTTGAGAGTGGAAGAGAAGTTGAAGAGGAATCATCAAGGAAATCCTCAAGGAAAGGAGAAGTAAGATAGCTCAACACAAGCTAAACTGAGTGTTGAAAGTGAACCAAAACTTGCTAATCAAAAAAGGAGGACAGGTGGAGGTGTGTTCAGAGGTAATTTTTTCAGATGTAGCAAAGAAGGGCATAGATCTTTTGAATTTTTGGTTGATAGGATAGTTGTTTTTGTGAATGAGGTTGAAGTCCAGGACAATCAACCTGAGCAAGGAGAGAGTTTGTTGGCTCGGTGAGTACTGGTTGGTGAGAGGGTATTGGATTCTTGTCAGAGGACTAGTTTGTTTAGGACTTGCTGTATGTCTGGTGGCAAAATTTGCAAGGTGATTATGGATGGTGGTAGTAAAGATTACCTAGTCACTTCTGTCAATGAAATACTGAGCTGAATAGGTGCAAAAATTGATCGAGTGCTTGTACTTGCAATGTTTGACACAATCAATTCTACATTAGCTTTCTCTAAGCTTGATTTTTTCAATGCTTCACTCAGAGAATGAGGAAGTGAGGCTATGATCACTACTACAATTTTCTCTGGCTTAGTCTCCTCAATGTTACGAACTTTAGGTAGATCTTCCTTGGTAGCTTCCTATTCCTTTTCCTCATCTTCTATATTGTCATTATTTGTTTCCTCTTCAACATTATTTCCTTCTTCTTCCTTGTCATCATCATCACCATCATCATCATCATCCTTTTCACTAACATTAACAACAAAATCACTCTTCTTATGAGGATTAAAAATATTTCCATGTGTTGATAGCATTCTTCACTACATGTTCAATGTCATTGATTAGTATTAGACAAGTGTAAAACTTCAAGGTAAGTTTTTCTTAATTTTACTTGATAGAATCATTAACTTCTTTATCACTCAAGCTCAACATGAGTTGCCTCAAGGTCTGCTCATATATGTCTTTAGCATTTTTCTTGCCTTGTTCCCGTCTTGGCTTAACTTTCTACATCAATTCAGTCAGAATCTGCTAAACAAGGTGGTCTGGAGAATATTTCCATTTTCCCATCTTAGACATAACCATGTCTTCAATTTACTTCTTCTCTTCTACAGTTCTTATTTCATACCTTAGTGATTTGAAATTTTCCATACCAGCTCCTATGTCAATTTCCTCCAACTTTTCTTGGAATGATGGTGGTGGTCTTTTGAAGATTACATCTCCTCCTTGTTTCTTCCTAGATGCCCTCCTTGTGAGCACTGTAGTAGATGGTTTTGCAAGTTTGGTTATAATAACCTTACCTTTCCTCTTTACTAGCTCTTCTTTCTTTGACTTCTCTTCATCTTCTGCTTCATCTTCCTCAATGTCACCACCTTTTCCTTCAATCAACAGAAGAGTGGAGCCAGTTTTCAATTTTGCAATCCTCTTCTTCCCTTTGTTGACTTCTTGAGTGAGTTTTATTTCAAGTTCTATGCTTTCTTTTTCTTCATCAAAAGTGCCAAAGTATGCAAGCTTTGGGTCAATAGGCTCATTTAACAATGCTTCAATGATATCTTTAGTTTCATCAATATTAACCTCATAACCTAGAGGCTTGACCCATACAATTCTCGGTCTAACTGCTTGTATATACACTTTATGACTATTAACCATGAAAAAAATATCATCTTTGTAGTCATCAACAAGTTTCTTAGGTATCTTGAATTTGTTATTCATCTTTTCCTTAAATACATCAAAGTATTTATCCATTATACTAACATAGTTTTCTCCCATTTTAGCTATATACTCATCAATTTGGTAAAGAATAGATACATCCTTCCTCCATACGACTATACCTTTTGATGGAAAGAAACTTTGCACATAGAAAAATAGACAAGTTAAGAGTGAACCAAACTTATAAGGATTGTTCTTTGAAGTTCTTATGCTTTCCATGTTTTTGTTGAAGTAATTCAACATCAACTTGGTAAGGTCAAATGACATATTATTCTTGAGCACTTTGTACATGAGATCCACAACTTTACTTCATACACTATTGAGTCTGCTCGAGTTGTATATATTATGAGCAATGACATGTATCCTAAACTTCAATTCCATATCTGTAACATAGCTAATCTTCATTCCCTTTCCATCCCACTTGACAAGGGTTTTCTTTTCTAGCTTGACCCAACTTAGGGTTTTGGTCATTTTGGCCTTGGTTAGCATTGGGAGACCTATGATCCTATGAATTATTTTCTTCATTATTGCAATAGGTTTCTCCTACCACAACTATCCATCATGCACATGACTGAGAATAAATATCATCCATTTTATTTGAAAGTCTCATGGCATGTGAGGAATGTGATTCAAACCCTTTGCTTCAAGGTGTTGATGCTCCAATTTTAACACATCATTCACACACAATTCTCTCAAAGATTCATTCATTTCTATGATTCTAATATATTGAATAGCATATTGAAAATGTGAACTTATATCATTAATTAATATTACCCTAGATGGAATTTGAGATTTTTCTCCACTTGCTTCTAGGGTTTTCGCTATAGTCAGACTCATCTTGAAGTTTGGTGCCTTCCATTCCATGCCTCAAACTAACATCTCTGACCCTTTGTTAGTCTTGCTACTAGATGATTCCATTTTCTCGGTAGGGTATACAAAGACATAGAATCTTCAATAGTAATTTGCACGGATCACTTGGATGCACTAAAATAGCTCTCCATAGATAGCTCTTGAAAATTTGCATTGACAAATGAATTTGATTTTGCTTTTTTATCAAATTTTTCCTTTTGATCACCATAAATGCCTGGTATGATCATTTTCTCAAATGATAGACTATCTCCCACTCGGCCTACATTGAATGCTCAATAGGAACATCCACAACTCAGTTTCCACACAATAATGAGTTGCTCCCAACCTTTCTCGGTAGGGTCTTGCAACCTGACCTCACTTGGTAATGACTCTAGCATCTTCTTGAATGATCATTGATCCCTTTGCATCTTGAATGTTGATATGGATCTTTCATTCTACTAACTAGAACTGATGTGAGATGTTCTCTTTAGAATCCTAGTTCCATTTCTCCTTGTGAGAGATCAAGTGGAAATGCTTGAGTGACATGTTCATCATTGCTCGAACTTGCATTCTCATAAGATTTTGGAATTCATTGTTGTCTCATCTATTCTCTGATGTTATTATCTTTTTCCTTCTTTTCATCTTCAACTCATATAGTTCTTGGCAAGATGACCAAGTTCTGTACAAATAAGACATCTTCCAATGGTGTCTCTTGTCCTCATGTGATGTTTTACATAGTTCATTCCAATGTGTCCGAATTCTCCACAGTAATGACATTTGCACCAAGTGTTATAGTCCCAACCAACTATAGCTTTTGCAATCTATTTTGTTGGGTTCAATATCTTAGTTTTGTATTATGAGGATTTGTGCCAATGCTTCTTACATTTGTGATATTCGCCTTCAAACTTAGGTTTCTCTTTGCATTCATTAGCTCTATGATCATGCTGTTTACAATTGTAGCATTTTCCATTGAATTTAGCCTTCCCATTTCTCTAACATTTGTTTGATGTATGAACTATCTTACCATAGTGACTGCAAGTAGGTCTTTGATTCTTTTAAGCTCCTTGCTTAGATGATTCACCTCCTTCTATATATCTAATTCTTGCTTTTCCCTTTTGTCTGTATTGGATTTTCTCATTTAGTTGATCCATGTCTACTTGAGATTTCATCACCCTCTCATTGGTTTTCCTTCCAATGTTTAGATCATTCTACAATATTTCATTTTTCAATCTTAGATTCATGATTTCTTCATTTGCATTGGTGAGCTGATCAATGAAGTCTCCCTACTAAAGGGATAGGTGCTAAATTTCATTTTTCTTTCCTTCTATCTCTTCTTTTGTCTTCTTTTTCTCTTCCATGACTTCACACAATCTAACTGACTAAATTTCTTGTTCTCTTTTCAACTTTATTACTTCTTCTTGAAGTGTACCATTCTTTTACAATAGTTCTTTGATTACCTCATTAGCTTCATCTAAATTGCTTTCTCAATCGATGTCTTCAATTTTTTCTTCAATTTAGAGTGTGTCATTCATCTAGATTGCAAGATCTTTTTTTCTTTTCAAGTATTGAGAGAGTTTCTCCTTCACTTTCTTGAGTTGTCCAATAGCCAATTTCAAATCCAACTTTTCATTGTCAATAGCCTTGTCAAGTCTAAATACTTCCATAGCCTCTGATCTTTGCTCAAGTTCTTAAAATTCTTTGCTAAGAACCACAAAGCTTTGATACCAATTGTTGGAAATATATATGATAGGCTAAGTTACTAAGAGGGGAGGGGTGAATCAGTAACCAATAAAACTTAATCTTTATTTACCAATTAATTCTTCATGTGAATCTTGATCTAATTGTACGCATGATAAAATTGCAAGCATTAAAACATTCATAACACTTTGACACAGAACATGGTGACCTAGAAACCTTCCAAATAGAAAGTAAAACTAGGGTGGGGATGATACTCACAAGCTTTAGTATTGCAGTATAAAGTTGGCCTGTTAAGGCTTACAATTATCACTTTTGATGATCTGCCCTTTTAGGAGCAATAAGGACTACTAGGTCCACCTTGCAAAAGGATTTACAAACATACAATAAAGTATGCACTCAATAAAGAGATTTACAAAAGACTTTTAAGTCTACCTTGCAAAAGGATTTAACTAATCCACATGTTAGGATGAAACAATAGCTGTTCTCTGATCTACAACTTGGTTTGCTAAACAAGATTCCTTTGAGTGTAATGATCACCTTGCTATGATAGATAAATATTTGCTGCTCCTTATACTGTTGTAGTCTTTTTACTTCACACTTTCTGTTCTTTAAATTCATATTATACTTCTTTTCATATATTCTTCTACTTTTGGATGTGATAAAATGTATTACATATATACCAATCCAAATTATAAATAAAAAAAGTTGGCTACAATACAAGTTTACACAAAATACACAAAGTTGGCCCAACTGTAGGAACTTGGGTTCTGAAGACTAGCTCGGTGAGATTTTGATACTCGATATCCACTATCAATGCTCAACATTGTCATGCATTTGATAGACATAGAAGCTTGGTCCATACTGATCACTTCCAAGTAGTCTGAACTCAGTTTGCACTGGTGACTTGGTGAATAATATGAAACTCGACATATAAATTGAATCACTTGATTTATACTACATAGCTCGGTCAATGCTATCGCAATGAGCTCGGTATAAACTAAATCACTTGGTTAACAATGAGTGGCTTGGTCAACATTGGATTCAAATCAATGTAACTGCAAACTCGGTAAGCATTGCACAACTCGGTTTGCACTAAGGCACTTTGTAAACACTAAGAAGCTCGTTTTACGTTGCTGATCACCATTATGGTAGAAACTACTTAGTGCAAACAAAATACTATTCCTTGAACTCAGTAGCAACTATAGAATTGGGTAAAGCCTGAAATGCTTGGTTAACACTATTAACTATATAATAGGCTTGGTAGATACTTACAATATGAATAAGTGTGGTTTACTAATAAAAAACTTGACTACAATTTCAACACTAACCTAGCCAAATTTCCAAAAATCATAAGTCAATTATATGAAAAAGTGCTTGACGCCAAATTGTTTTAGAATAAAATACAAAAAAAATGTTCAAAAACTTTCTTTATATTAATGGTAAACTTCATACACTAACCATGAATTATCCCCAAGATTGTAAAACATATATAGACTATTTTAAACCTATTAAATAAAATAAAAACTTTCCTAACCTTTTCCACAACCACATTTGGTCTATTAGTCTCCTAATCCTTATGTTTTCAACATTGAAACAAAGATGTCAATGTGACAACCTACCTATTTTTGTAACTTTTCACTTGTTTATTTATCAATTACATTCCAAGGGTAATTTATAGACCTCATACATAAAAAACATAATTAGATCTATTAATCTATCCTTAAGCCCATGTACTATACATTCTTGGCCTAGTAATCCATATTGGCAACAATAATACATTTTGTTTTGAAGTGGATCTTTGCTAGTATGTTATGGTTAATACAAATTCTATGACATGTGCATGACCCATTTGATATGCATAGAAGGGAGATTCAATTAGGTAAGTGTTATCATGAATTGTAATGATATTCCTATGGGGGAGTATATTAGCATTGCTAGAGATGTGGTTCAGAGCCTATGTGTTGCATTCATGACTATGCTTATCAATGATGTCAACGTACTAGTTATTCTATGAAGACTAACAGAGTTACATAGGTAGAAGAATTTTGTGTAGTTTAAGTATGGAAGATAATATTATTCACACTTAAGGTCATGTTCTACAATATTTCTAGATTCTATAGCTAAGAAAGTGTGCATAAATATGAAGACTAGACAGAGTTATGGGGATTTCAGTAAAGGCAACTTTTAAACAACATTTCTAGAAAGTAGGTCTTGTTGTTTTGATTTTATCTCCTCATAGAGATGGAATTGGATTAAGTGGAATGAGATAGAGATTGGATACATCTTAGATATTCCTTGGTTCAAAGGGCACAATAAGAAGATCATTGATTGGAAAGTTATGAAGATTGTAAGTTGAATGTTTTCTTGTAATCTTGGATAAAGTGTAATATTATAATGTAACACATATTGTAATATCTTAATATGGTCCTATATTATTATTTTAAATTGTAAGAGAATCAAGTCCAACTCCATTCTTACTCTTTAGGAATTGGTATAAAGGAAAGATGTTTTCCTTAGATGAAAAGTATGACATATAGTCATATCTTTGTAATGTGTATTGAGCGAGCTTGATATATGAATTTGCAAAGATCAGAGAAGAGATTGGTGTACTTGATGCATGATGAGGTTAAAAGGAACTATTTTGGAAAGATAATTTTCTAGTTGAATATTTTTTATTTCATACTTGTATCATTTAGAAGGAATAGTACTAAGGCTATTTGGACTACGGAATCAATTATCCTCCTTTCAACTCCTAACAGGGTATGAACCTCCTAATAGGGAATCATATGTACTGATTGTATTTCATTGAATCCTAATAGGGCATATCCTTTCACAAGGAACTTTTATATTATTAATTTTGTAGTTACCATCCCCACAAGGGTTTTCCCTCTGATCAAGGGTTTCCCTCATTAATATTTCTGGTCTTATTATGTATGGTTATCTTTCTATAGTTGTTTCATCTAATTCTTACATGTTTCAAAATTAATAAATATATTGAGGGATTTTTCAAATAGATAACTAATTCACCCCTCCCCACACCCCCTCTTAGTTATCTTGGTGGACTTTACTTTCTAACAGTTGCTATCAGAGCATCAGGTCCTTAAACGAATAACTTAACAACTTATGGAGATCTATGGCATATTTTAGGATAGATAGTCTAAAGTTTTATTGAGTGAACTATAATAGCTATAAAGAAAAGATGAAGAGATACCTGCTATGCATGGGTCCAAAATTTTGGTTTGTTACTACAATGACTAAAGTTGTGATTAAAGAAGACAAGCTTGAGCGTTGCGAGGAAGCAGAGAAAAATCTATTTATGTAGAATATGCTTGCTAGAGAAGCCTTGATATTAGCTCTTCTTGAAACTAAATATGGAGAGGTAAACTATTTAAGACTTGCTGATGAGATTTTGAATGCCTTACAAGGTACATTTGAGGGTGATAAAAATGCTAAGAGGGATAGCTTACAAAGCTAGATATGTTTATTTCAAGATGCTAAGATGTTGGAAGATGAAACTATAAGTGGATATTTTGTTAGTGTTCACCATTTTTGCCCCCTTCCTAAAGATCCAATTTATCTAGGGTGACAAGTCATGTTCACATCCATTAAATTATTCATGATTTCTATTCAAGCCAATGAGATTATGACAAAGGGGCTTTGACTTTTCGCTTTATAGTCTAAAGTCTTTTAAGACTTCATTGAATTAAGGTTTTCGGCTTCGATGATGTGACTATCTATTTTTGCTTAGTTGTAGGCAGTTAAGGCTTAACTGACATGAGGGCTACAAATGCATAAAATGGTTAGATTCAATGCCATTACAGTTTCATAGATCAAGGGGGCAAGCTTTCAATTTTAAGTTGCGATGTTGTGAGTAACTGATAGTCGTATAATCACAAGCATCTTCAAGTTCAACTAATGTTAGGAAGTGACCATGTGAAGATTAACTCCAACAATTAGGATTCATGTGTTATCATACAGTCACAAGAGGATAAGGGTTAACTAGAGTTTAGGTTGTGATACAATGATTACTTTGATAACTCACCCACAGGGTTTAACATCAAAGTTAATGAGTCAGGGTGGCAATGTTTCGAATTAGTCATGTTTACATCTTCACATGCAGTCAACATCTACTCTAGGTCAAGGTTGTGATCAGGCAATTATGGTTAAGGGGGCAATTTTGCAAGGTCACAGTTATCCAAGCTATAATTCATAGTTAAGTCATGATAGTGTGAAGGAAACACATGTAGTGAAGATAACATTGATCAAAAGGTCACAAATATTTGATGCCATTTTTAGTTTTACCTACAAAAGAGTGACAAAGTAAGAATAACTATTTCCACATCATCACATGGCTAAAAGGTTGTTAAGTCTAAACTATGGCGATGGTGTGAAGAGCTAATTACATGTTGAGTGCAAGGTCGCAATACTTAAGGGAATGAAGAGGAAGCAAGCTGTGATGCAACAATCAAACATGAAACAAGAGTAGTCATGATTTTGCAAGGCCAGATAGTTAAGTTGAAAAGCAAGCTGTGAAGCCACAAATGAGGGAAAAACTAGGTTAACAAACAAAAAGAAAGAAAATATAGTGAGATATTTGATGGGTATTGGGCCATGTGGTAGGATTTGATGATTGACTTTAGTTGACTGATGATATGGCTAATTTGGCATAAAACACAATATCTGATGCAATTCTTTAGTGGACAACTAGTTTCTAAAGTGTCTACAACTACTTTTTGATGATCTCCATGCCTATTTGATGCAAAGGACATTCAATTTTTTCTCTAAGTTATCCATTTATCTAATGATGCAGTTATGAGTGTCCTTTCTATCTCTTCAAGGTCAAAAATTGTATGAAAAATATGATTTTCTACATATGGGCACACACTCGACCAAATCTTCTTTAGATCATCAGTGATTGTTCTTTGAAAATTTAATGGTAGTAGTTGAGCTTTGGATTCTATTAGAAGTTTTCTCAGTTATTCTTGAACTATAAAAACAAGTTTTGTAACCCTTTCAAGGGTCACTCTTTCTCTGATTCTATAGTAGTTGTATCTAATGCTTTGTTGTTGTAATTTCCTTTTTCCTATAAATGAATATATTTCTCTGTTGTACCTCATTCTCCCATTAATATGAGTGCAAAATTTTCTTGCCTTTCCTAATGTATTGCCTCCATTCTTCAATATGCATGATTGCATCTATTTGGCCTTGAATGATATAGAGTGAAGTCCCTTCCTCATAACATCTCATTTAATTTTTGATCTTCATGTGGTTGTTGAATTAAGGCAAAGGTTGAATTAGTATATCTTGATATTATATTGATGAGAAATACATTTTAAGGCAGAAATAGGACTAAACATACAATTTGGTGTATCACCCACTCTAGATTAGAATAGGTAGTTTTATTTTATGCATTCCTTCTCCCTTTTCCTCTCAAGAAATAGTTAGGTGCACCCTGATAGTAAGAAATTTGACCTTGTCTAGAGACTCAATCTCTAATTGCAAAGTCCCACACTTTCAAGATTGTTTCAGTGTTACATGAGGTTGCCTTTAGGTGAAAACTTTAGGCAAGGGCGTAAAATTTCATGTCAATAGTTTTTGGCATGCCTGGTGGGATTAATTTAGATATTGAAACACTTCTTAAGTCTAGTAGTTTACTGGTGTCAAAGAAAAGAACTCCAAATTCATGTTGAGGAGATAGTGCTTCTCTTAGCATTCTAGGCCTTTGAGAGGGTCATATTCAAGCACTTGGTGACTCCATCTCTACATCTTGGTTTCCATACTAGAGTTGCTCTGATTCATGCCCAAAGCTTAAACACATGCATCTTCTAGAGGTACTTTAAAATATACCAAACTTTCATTTTCAAATCCTAGAAGAAAGAGGAATCAATTATCTCTATCACCAATTAGGAGCTCATAAGTAACTCATACACCTGCAAGATCTCTTTCCACTCCTCTCTTTGATAGATCACAACCTAGGGTACCATCTTTTCATTTAAATAGATCATTATTCCATATGGCTCTCCCTAGAAATCAAGTTTTTACCACCTTCAATGGCAAGAGTCCTCTCATTCTAGCCCAAAGACATGATATTCCAATAGTTTCTCTTAAAGGTATACTGGATTTCACTAGTGAAACTTCTATTTCTCCTATAGAGCATATTCAAGAGATTTCAAATATCTATAATATACATGGTATTACAAAGGATGATGTTTCCATTAGACTTTTGGCAACATCACTAAAGGGAAAAGCTTTGCAATGGTATAGGGGACTACTACATACTTCAACCACTAACTAAGATGTGTTAGGTGAAAGGCTTTGTAAACATTTTGAAGATAAAAGTGATCACCACTCTCTTTTAGAGTAGCTAACTACCATTAATAAAGCACCCCATGAATATATGACTAATTTTAATTATAGATTCCAAAAGACATGGGATAGAATACCTATCGTAGTGAAGGCTACTCCTAGTAATGCTTTCTTGCATTACCTTAGAGCTTTTAATAGTGATATTGCTACCACAATGCAAACCATGGGAGGGGATACCTTGCCAGCTATAGTTAAGATTTCTATAAGAGCATAAAATATCCTAATTCAAGGAGGGAAGTTAGCCCCAAGACCTCCAATGCCTTTCTTCCTAGACATGCCTACTCATAAGCCTACAATAGTCCCTGTTCCTACTACATCCACAAGTCAACCTCTTTCTATAACCCCAATAGCCTCTACATCTTCCAATGAGCTAGGAGAGTTAAAATACATAATGCAAGCTCTAATTCAAAATATAGAGAAGAAGTTGCAAGATGAGGAGAATAAATTAGAGGACAATCTCTCAATGACACAAAAGATGAGCAATAAGGTGGTGACCTTGGAGAGGAAACAAGTTCAAAACAATAGACCTTTCCAACCTCATTGTCAAAAACCTACGTACAAACCACCAAACTAGAGTCAACGTTATGCTCCTTTCAACCAAAATAGTTCTGTGGGTAATGCCCTTGCAAATGCAATCACAAATCCAAATAGGGCATTAGTTCCTCAAAACAACCTTTCTCAAGAGAAACACTTTTTTCCTACTTGCAACTAGTCATATGGTTATTGTATGTGCCAAAGAATTGAATCATCTTAGGCATTGGTCACATAGGATCAAGCAGAAGAGAAACAATGTAGGGCTCATCAATCTGATGCTTCTCATCTACAATAGTAGGGTGATTATTCTTTTATGAACCATCAGTTAGAAGAACATTCTCATTCCAACCATGATGTCATAGTTCACAATACTAGAAGAAAAAGAAGAGATGTTGAGGATGTCACACCTCCTCCTCCAAATCAAGCTTCAACTTTAGGTATTGTTTCTCAAATACCAGTGATGAATGCACAATTAGGTGTTGCTACCCAACAGAAGCAAAACATAAGAAAAGGGAAGTCTACTAAACCTCAGGCTGCTCACTTTTAGTCATCAATCCTTGTAGCTCCCAAGGCTTCAACCAAAGTAGTAGGCACTCCTTTCAACATGGTAGATCAAATGAAGAAGACTACTATTAGTATCTCCATATGGGATGTTGTTTTCGCTATACCTTCACAGAAGAAACTACCACAACAAGAGTTAGAAGTTATAGGAGTGGAAAATTAGTCAACCAGAGAGGAGGGTGCAACAAGCTTGGTACAACCAATAAGAGAAGGAGAATCAAGTAAGAAAAATAGACCTCCTCCCTTTTATGTCTCTTTGATCATAGGGGACAAGCTAGTCTATAATTGCATGATTGATTCAGGGGCTAGTAGTTCTATAATTCCTAGGTGTATAGCTGACCTCCTTGGTATTAAATATGAGCCAATGGTTAGAGATGTGATCCAATTAGATGGTATCTCATTCAAGATAGTAGGAATATTTAAAATGTGGAAATGGCATTGTATGCATGCTCTGGTTGTGTTGCCACACAAGAGATATCAATAGTTGAGGTTGAGCCACATTTTTCCATCTGCCTTTCTAGGGGTTTCACTACACAAATAGGTAGTTACATCACATCTAACTAGTCCTACATATTTTTTAGAATGATATATGTAACAAAAGAATCCCTAAGAGCAAAGCCTTTGGCCCTCAATCATATAGAGACTTATACTCTCAACCCCATAAATATGAATTATATAATTCAGGAGGAGGATGAGGAATGCATAACTCATGATCCTACCACTTCTTTAGTAGAAGTTCTTGATTATATTTTGGATGAATGGGCCACTTCTTATTAATTTGATCCAATGTAGGAAGCTCTAGAGATAGGTCTTGGAAATTATTGCTTGTTTGAGGAGAATGCTCCCATTCCCAATCTCATAAAAGGAAAAGAAGATACCAATGGACTGTGGAATATGTTATTTGATGGTTCAAGAAAAAAAAATGGTTCAGGTGCTGGTGTTATGCTAGTTTCTCTTGAATTGGACAAATATTATTTCTCTTATAGGCTCCAATTTAGCTGCACTAATAATGTGGTAGAGTATGAAGCGTTGTTTCAAAGTCTCAAACTAGAACAAAGAAGAGGCATCAAAATCTTAAAGGTATATGGGGACAATAAGTTGGTTGTAAATAAAATCAAGAATTAGAATTTCAAAAAGAACAACCTTCTTAAGTCATACAAACATAGGGTGTGGGATTTAATTGAAGGTTTTCAAGAATTCAACATTTAGAGTGTCCCTAGAAGAAAAAAAATATGTTGATAGGCTTGCAAAAATTGGTGCTCACCATGAAATACTAGAGCATGTTACTAATGAAAGGAAGCAACAAATTAGAATTTTTGTAAGGCTTGTTGTCCTAGATAATTGCACAAATTGGCTAGTGTTCAATTCTGATGTACAAATTGCCAATTTCTTGCAAAATGAAGCAGAATTCTCTGCTAAAAACTAGTCCAAGATGAAAAGCTACTATGGGAACTAGATACTAAACCTTAACTCCAACAAATTGTCTAAAGGTCTAGTCACCTTGGAAGGCATATTCAACTCTGATGATCAAGCAAGAGGCAATTGTTCAAATCTGACTGCAAGGAAGGAGGACTACACACCTGTCACCATTGTTGATGGGATGACTCTCAACTTTGGAAAGGTATGCACTAAGAATAAACAAGAAAATTTCATTAAATTATGCCAAGAATTCAATGATGTTATTTCTTGGACTTATGAAGGCTTAAAGGGTTTTGACCCAAGCTTTTTTAAGCATACCATAGATTAAAGCTATGATGCAAAGCCTATCAGGAAAAAATAGAGGCCAGTTAACCCTAAGATTAAACTACTAATGAGAAATGAACTATCTAAGCTCATAGAAGCTAACATTATTTTCCCTATCAAACACTCCTCATGGGTGGCTAATCTTGTCCCTATTAGGAAGAAGAGTGGAGAAATTAGACTATGTGTAGACTTTAGAGACCTTAATAGGGCTTCTCTTAAAGACCACCATCCCCTTCCTTCTATGGAACAAATTTTGTCCAAAGTTAGTGGTTCAGAAATATTTTCTTTCTTAGATGGTTTTTTAGACTATAATCAAGTGTTAGTTCAGGAATCAGACCAATATAAGACAAAATTCACTACCAAATGGGGTACCGATGCTTATTGTAAAATGCCATTTGGATTAACCAATGTAGGTGCTACATTTCAGAAAGCAATGGAGATGGCCTTCAAGGGTGTGCTAGAAAAAAATGTGCTAGTATATTTGGATGACACAACTATCTTCTCAAAGCATGCAACAGATCACTTTGATCATTTGAGGCAAGTGTTCATCAGATGGAGAGAATATGATGTGTCTCTCAACCCAAAGAAGTGTGTGTTTATCACTGATTAGGGAAAGCTCCTAGGACACATTGTCTCAAGAAATGGGTTGACAATAGATCCAGAGAGGGTGGAAGCAATTAGCTCTCTTCCACTTCCTAGTCATAAAAAGGGATTGCATAGCTTTCTTGGTAGGATCAACTTTGTAAGGAGGTTCATTCCTGATCTTGTTTCCATGGTGAAACCTCTCACAACCATGTTAAAAAAGAATATGATGTTCATTTGGAACAAGGAGGGAAAGGACAGTTTCAAAGAGATCAAGAAATCAATTTCATGAGTTCCCACTCTTGTCAATCCTAAGTTTGACGGAGATTTTATCCTCTACTCCCTTGGGGGAGAATCAAGTATATAAGTTGTCCTCACATAGTTGAATGATGAGAATTTAGAACAACCTATTGCTTTCTTTAGTGAAGGGCTCAAAGATTATGAGGACATGTATAAATTTGTAGAGAAGCAAGTCCTAGCTATTGTAGGGGCTCTTAAGAAGTTCAAGCACCTTTTGTCTCATAACAAGGTTTAGCTCTTGGTTCCACATGCAAGCATGCAAGAGTTTCTCTTGAGTAAGGATATAAATGAGAAAAGAGCTGGGTGGATATCTAAAGTCATGGAATATGACATTGACATCAAGATCACCAAGTTTGTGAGAGGAAAGGGACTATGTGAGAAGATGGCCTCATCATTTGAGAAACATGAAGAGGCTACCATCTTAACCAATGGATAATGAAGATCAAAATAATTAGTTTCATGACATGACTACCTTATTGATAGAAGGAAGATATCCCCAAGGCCTAGGCAAAGCCAAGAGACTATAGGTTATTCCTTATGTCTTGGTGGATGGAATATTATTTAGAAAGGATTCTAATAGAGTCCTATTAAGATGTATACAAACTGATCAGACCAGCAGGTTGTTAAAAGAATTTCATGATGGCCTTGCTAGTGGTCATTTCTTAGCCAAAATTACTACAATGAAAATAATGAGGGCTGGTTATTATTGGCCAACCCTATTCAATGACTACTATAGGGGGGTGAGAAAATGTGAGAAATGTTCTTTTTTTCTCAGGGAAACAAAGACTAGCTTCCCTCCCCCTCCATCCTATTTAGGTTGACCAAACCTTTTCTCAATGGGGTTTGGATTTTATTGGTCCAATAAATTCACCCTCTAGTTCTGGTCACAAATAGAATTTGGAAGCCATATATTATTTCACAAGATGGACAGAGGTAGTGGTTCTGAGAGATGCAAAAAAGGCTTCAGTGGTTAAATTCCTTGATGGAATTGTGACAAGATTTGGTGTTCCATCAACTATCATATTAGATAATGCTAAATCTTTTTGTGGAACTCGTATATGCTCTTGGGCTCTAGAATATGGAATATATTTGAGAACTTCCTCAAATTATTATCCCCAAGGGAATGGCTTCACTGAGTCCTCCAACAAAAACTTCATTAGGATTATGAAGAGGACAATCAAAGATAACTAGAGATGTTGGCATACCAAGTTAAAAATGTTAGAAACAATAGTCCACCAAGATAACTGAGAGGGGGGTGGGGGGGTTGAATCAGTTATCCAATAATTACAAAATTTATCTTCGTTAAAAAAACTTAACCATTCAACCAAAGTAAACAACAACCATACAAAGCTGCACATAGATAATTATACTAGATATGTTGACTAGGGAAACCCTTGATCAGAGGGAAAACCTTGGTTGGAAAGATGCCCACAAGATTATGTACTAATTTAAATATTCCTTGTTAGAGGATAGACCCTAGTAGGAGTCTATTACAATATTTAGTACAATGAGTCTCTGTTAGGATTGTGCCAACACTATTAGGAGTTGTGGTATAATGTATGCAAGAAGAGCCCACTGCCAAAACATGAAATTTTAACTACAAGAAGAGCTCATTGCCCAAGCAAGTAATTTATTGGTATTTTATTATTTCCTCTATACTTTCCTCTATCCTATCAACTGGACCAATCACTATCAAACCTTGTAGACCAAGTCACGAACCTCAAATCACTCAACATCAGCAATGAAATTTCCTTCACTTCCATACTAATTTGTTCAAATTCACATTCTATACTCTTTGCTACTTTCTAAACATTCATAATTTGCATCTTTGTTATCCACACATTTCATGATAAAGGAAAATGTCCTTCCTTTATATTGAGTGCATAAAAAAATTCCTTGAGTCAAATGTTAGTCCTTAATTAATTATCATAGGACCACACTAAGAACATGTTACACTTAGCGATAACCTTAATCTTCTGCCTTGCAACTTGAATAACTTTCCATAAATATAATATTATGATGAGTGAGTTTAGCCACATCATCCTCAACATGTCTTCTCCATGTCCTCAACCTGGATCCTCAAGATATCAATTCTACTAAGAGATATAACAAGTTTACCAGAATATGCCTCTATAAACTATATCTCAAAACAAACATCACCAAAACTTACATAACTTCTTTTAGACTTATCCTTTCTATTTTTGACATTAACTGCATGTACTAGATACTCCAAAGTATCTCCCATAACCTCGGGTGGTTATAATGCTCAAGAAGCCATCTGTACCAACTTAAATTTTCCAATGTTCTTCTATCAGATACCATAGAATACATCAAACATGCTATGTTGACATCAATGAAAAACTCAGTCATGAATGTGACATATCATCATCAAACCAATCTCTCCAATCTTGCCAATATTCTAAAAATCTCCCCCTTTGGCATTGATGGCAACATAGATGAAAAACATCTAGTTCCAAGAATACCAACAAAAGATAAACATTCTTCAAATCCTCTTTATCAATCATACTCCCCCATTGATGTACTTCAATGTGCTTTTTACCAAAATATTGTTATAAATTCATGCCAAAATCTCCCATATACTTAGAATAGTTTTTTTCATGTCAATCTCTCCCCCAGTGTTAAGTTTTTCATTCCAAACTCTCCCCCATCAACATCAATGTCAAAGGTTTTTGCAACCAACATTTTTGCACCAACCTCTGCAACAATTGATACTTACTCAACTCGAGTGTCAAAGGAAACTATTCAAAATATCATCAAAAACATCAATAAGAGTCTTGAGTGACTCTATCCATCACAAATACTTCCCCATATAGGAAGCAATAGCATCCAATCCAAACACACAATGTTGCTTTGTTATCCTAGACTGATGCACTCTTACATCCTCTTACTCTAAAGTAGGAAGGGGCATAACCCCAAGAATACCTCGCAAATACTCAAAAATCTTTTTGGGAAGAGGCTTAGTAAATATATTTGCAATCTACTCTTTTGTGCTCACATACTCCAATCTAATTTCCTTTTTTGCAACCTTTTCTCTCAACATATGATACTTAATAGAAATGTGCTTAGTCTTCAAATGAAATACTAGATTCTTAGACATATTTACTGTGCTTGTGTTGTCACAATGTATAACAACAGGTTCACTAATTTCTATCCTTATATCCTTCAGCATCTGCTTCATCTAGATTACTTGATTGCAATTATTTGCTGCTGCAACATACTCTGCTTCTACCATACTTTGAGATGTAAAATCCTACTTCTTGATTAACCAGGAAACCAATCTTCCTCTAGGAAAGAAAGCTCCTCCATTGGTGCTCTTTCTGTCATCCATACTACCTGTCCAATTTGCATCAGTATAAGCACTTAGAGTAAAATCATTAGATCTTTCGTAACATAATCCAAATTCTATAGTTCCTTTAAAAAATCTAAATATCCTTTTCACTACTACATAATGTGCTTCTCTAGGATCAGCCTGGAAACTTGTAACAATTCCAACTACATTTGCTATATCCGGCCTTGTATTAGTCAGATATTTCAAACCTCCAATCATAGATATGTACTTCTTCTTCTCAACAGTAGGTGTCTCATCCTTTTTAGATAACTTTTGTCTAGTTACCATAGGTGTTCCAATAGGTTTACATGTTTCCAAACCAAACCTTTTTAGTAAATCCTTCAAGTACTTAGTCTAAGAAATAAAGATTCCTTCTTTATTTTGTACTATCTGCAATCCTAGGAAATATTTCATCTCTCCTATCATACTCATTTCAAATTATTTTTTCATTTCTTCTAAAAACCTCTTACTTTCTTCATCATTTCCTCCAAATATAATGTCATCAACAAATATTACCAAAATTGTCAAATCATCATTAGTTTCTTTCCAATACAAATTACTATTTGCCATACCTTTGCTATATCCAAGCTTTGTCAGATGCTTATCCAACCTTGCATACCAAGTTTTGGGTGCTTGCTTCAATCCATACAATGCTTTCCTTAGTCTACACATTAGGTCGTTGTCATTTGTCAAAGGGCATCCTTCAAGCTACTCAATGTATACCTCTTCTTCAAGTTCTCCATTTAGAAATGTTGACTTGACATCCATCTGATATACTTTGAATATCTTATGTGTTGCATAGGCTAAGAATAATCTTACAGCTTCTATTCTAGCCACTAGAGCATAATTGTCCTCATAATATATTCCTTCTTGTTGTGAATAGCCTTTACATACCAATATTGCTTTGTTTCTTATAACTTCTCCTTGCTCATTCATCTTGTTCCCAAAAACCCATTTGGTTCCTATCACATTCTTATTTCATGGTCTGGGGACCAATTCTCATGTCTCATTCTTTACTATCTGATCCAATTCCTCTTTCATATCTTGTTTCTAGTAATCATTTTTGCATGCTTCATCTGCATTCTTTGGTTCAACTTGAGATGTCAAGCATAGTTCTTCATTAACTCTGCTTCTTGTTATCACACCTTTGTCTTTACTTTTGATGATTTGTTGAGATGGGTGATTCTTTATCATGTTCTTTCCTAAAGTAGGAATTGTTATCTCAGCTCTTGGCTCTACTGAAGGTTCTAAACTTTGTTCCTACCTTTGCTTCCCTTATTCTACAAATCATTGTTAGTCCCAAGAAATACCTCATCATTCCTTGGCTTAGTAACATCATCATCTAAATTGTAATCAACCATTCTCTCTTGTACTCTAAATTTCTCATCAATTCTCACATTAGCACTTTCCATAATAGTCTTAGTTCTCTAATTATAACATCTATAAGCCTTTCTTTTCAATGAATAACCAAGAAACATACCTTCATCACTTCTAGCATCGAACTTACCAAAGTCATCATCTCTCTTAATGTAACACTTACTTCCAAATATTCTGAAGTACTTAACTATAGGTGAGCAACCAAACCACAGTTCATAAGGTGTCTTATTTGTATCCTTCTTGACTTGAACTCTGTTCATAGTGTAGATTGTCGTATTCATTGCCTCTCTCCAAAATGTCTTGGATACATCATTCACTGCTAACATAGCTCTAGCTACTTCTGTAATAGACTTATTTCTTCTTTCTGTAATGCCATTTTGTTTAGGGGTTCTTGGAGCTGATAGTTGTCTCTTAATTCCATTTTCCTCACAAAACATGTTAAACTCATTTGAAGTAAATTCTCCTCCTCTATCTAATCTTAAAAATTTTATCTTCACACTAGATTCATTCTCACTCTATTCTTAAATATCTTAAATTTGTCAAATGCCTCAAATTTCTCTTTAATAAATGCAACCCACATCATTCTAGAAAATCATCAACAAGAATCATAAAATACCTTTCACCATAGAATCTTTTTGTCTTTGTAGGTCCGTTGAGATCTATGTATACAATCTCCAACTTTGATATGGTGGTAAACTTCTTGCAGGAAAAAGAAGTTCTGTTATGCTTTGCCAAAACACATTCGTTGCAATATGTGTTAGTAGGCTTTACAATCTTTAGAAAATATCTAATAGAAAACATTTTACTAGTCCTTACAATACTATCAAAGTTTATATGATAGAATCTCTTATGCCATAACCAACTATCATCTACCTTTGCAACCAAATATGTCATTTTAGTAGGATTCAACTGAAATACATTACCTCTAGATCTGGTTCCTGTTCTAATTACCTTTCCATCTTTATCTCTGATCATGCATGTTTTTTATGTGAACTAAAACTAATAACCTATGTCTACTAGTTGTCCAACACTCAAAAGATTGTGTTTTAAACCATCAAAAAAGTACACATCCTCAATATTAGTTTTACCATCAAGAGTTATAGATCCAATACCTTTTACTTGGCATGTTGCATTGTTTCCCACTTTGACAATTCCTCCATCTTGACTTTTGAAATTAACAAACTTGTTCATATCACTAGTCATATGATGTGAACAACTGCTATCAATTATCTAATTAGATTTCTTCTCAACCTGTGACACCAAAGCTATCTTCTCTAAAATTTCCTCTTTAAATACTACAAATCCAATTTCATCATCTCTAGCACTTAATGTTTGATCATCAGAATAATTATCTTCATTTGTATGCAAAAAATCTTATCTTTTCTAGGCAAATGACTTCCCTTATACTTTCTCCCCCTTTCTAGACACTTAGGTGCATAATGACCATATTCATTACAAGTCCAACACTTAAAGATTTTCTTACCTCTATTTTCTCTTCTTACCAGAAGTGCTACTAGTTCATCAATCTTTCTATCTTCTTCAAATCTACTGATACTAGAAAAATCTCCTCTAGCACTTGTGCTCCTTGATAGGTTAGGTCAAATATTTTAGGCACTGAAAGCTATCTCTGTTAAGGTCAATTCTTTGGATTGTTTAAGTTCATTCTCAACTACTTCAAGTCTTCCAAGCAATGTATCCTTTGTGAAATATTTGGTAAATGATATGAACAACTGTATCATCTAAATTGTTGACTTAAATGGTGGTGTTAGAGTCTTCAATATCTTCCATATAACGTCATCATCTTCTTTGTTTCCTCCTTGAGCTTTAATGTCTGTAGTAATTTCTGATATCCTGCCTATATATGTTCTTAAAGATTCATCTTCCATCATCTTCAACATCTTGAAACACACACATCCATCTTTGTAGCCTCAACTTCTTAGAGTGTGCATCACCTTCAAAACTATCTTCCAAAGCTTTCCATATCAAATGTGAAGTAGGAAGTGATTTTACTTGATTGTACTCAATTTTAGGAAGTGCAGTCAATAGTGCTTCTCTAGCTCTCATGTCACACATGAAAAGATCTATTTCTACTTTAGTGAAAGTTTCCAACTCCTTTTCTTCGATGATTGTCTTTGCTAATTTTTTCAAGATCCAATATCCTAGACCCATACACAACAAATGTGTCTTCATATTTTCCTTCCAGTTGTCATAGTTTTTTCCATGAAACTTTAGACTATCTTTCCTAAACATGTTTGCCATGGATCTCCTAAAGTTGTTAAACTTTTTCTTCAAGGACCTGATGCTCTAATACCAATTGTTAAAAATAATAGTCCACCGAGATAAATAGGGGGGGGGGGGGGGGATAAATCAGTTATCTAATAATTAAAACATTTATCTTCTTTAAACAAACTTAACCATTCAACCAAAGTAAAAAAAAACCATGAAAAGATGCACATAAACAATTACACTAGATATGTTGACTAGGGAAACCCTTGCTTAGAGGGAAAACCCCAGTGGGAATGATGCCCACAAGATGATGTACTAATATAAATATTCCTTGTTAGAGGATAGACCTTGTTAGGAGTCTGTTAAAACATTTAGTACAATGAGTCCATGTTAGGAGACTTTGAATCCCTATTAGGAGATTCCAACCTTGTTAGGAGTTGTGCCAACCTTGTTAGAAGTTGTGGTATAATGTATGCAAGAAGAGCCCACTACCCAAACATGTAATTTCAACTACAAGAAGAGCTCACTACTCAAGCAAGTAATGTACTAGTATCTTCTTCTGTCCTCTATACTTTTGTCTATCCCATCAACTAGACCAATCACTATTAGACCTTGTAGACTAGTCACAAACCTTAGATCCAAATACCAAACCTCAGATCACTCAACAAAACCTCAGCAATGAAGTTTCCTTCACTGTCGCACTACTCTGTTCAACTTCACATTCTATACTATCTGCTACTTTTTGAACATTCATAATTTGCATCTTTGATATCCACACATTTCATGATAAAGGAAAATGTCCTTCCTTTATATTGAGTCCATAAAACAATTACTTGAGTCAGCTATTATTCCTTCTCAATTAATTATTATAGGACCACACTAAGAACACGTTACATTTAGAAATAACCTTAATCTTCCACCTTGCAACTTGAATAACTTTCCATATACATAATATTATGAGGAGTGAACTTAACCATGTCATCCTCAACATGTCTTCTCCATGTCCTCAACCTCAATCCTCAAGATATCAACTCTGCTAAGAGATATAACAATTTTATCAGAAAATGCATCTGTAAACTCTATCTCAAAATAGACATCAGCAAAACTTACATAGCTTCTTTTAGACTTATCCTTTCTACTTTTGATGTTAATTGCATATATTGGATACTCCAAAGTGTCTCTCATAACCTTAGGTGGTTATCATGCTCAACTAGTCATCTGTACCAACTTAACCTTTCCACTGTTCTTCTATTAGATACCACACAATACATCAAACATGCTATGTTGACATCAATAAAAAACTCAATCATGAATGTAACATATCATCATAAAACTAATCTCTCCAATCTTGCCATTCTTCTAACAACAAACTACCCTTTAGGCTAACAGAATTACACCCAAGAGAGAAATTGGGAACTCACATTTCATGATAGTATATGGAAGGGAAGCCAAGCTTCCTATTTCACTAGAATTACCCTCTCTTGAAATAGCTCATCAATTGGTGCTAACTGAGAATAATGCCATGATAGTCAGGCTAGCATAACTAATTGAATTAGAAGAAAAATGATAACAAGCTATGCATACACTCGAGGCACATCAGTAGTGGGCTACAGCTAGAGTTTTCAAAGAAGGAGACCTTGTCCTCAAGTGGGATGGAGATAGAGCTAAACCAGGTAGGCACTCCAAATTTGATTCCATGTGGAATTACCCCTGTGTTATCACCAACTCTAAGGTGGCTAACACTTTTCAGCTATCTAGGCCTGACAGTGATATTCTACCAATTCCAGTTAATGGAATTCATCTTAAACCTTTCTTCTAGAGAAGGTTGAGGTTTTTGTATATGAGTAGTTTCCAATTTTTCAATAAGTGCATGAGCACAAGATTTCTCTATAGGAGATTGCAGTTTTTTAGTTTTGTAGTTACAGAAGAGGTAGAGTTTGGTGGCTTTAGATAGAGTAAAGGTTTTATTTTTTGTGACTCCAGCCCATTGGATTTCTCAAAGGCCACTAGTCCATTATTAGAAAACAAGCATCCTCCTAAGTCACAAAAAATATTCACCATTTTTGCTCCCTTCCTAAAGATCCAATTTATCTAAGGTGACAAGCCATGTTTATGTCCATTATATTATTCATGATTTCCATGCAATCCAATGAGAATATGACAAGGGGATTTGAATTTTCCCTTTATAGTCATAAGTCTTTTAAGATTTCATTGAATGAAGGTTTTTCAACTGAAAAGACGTGACTATCTCTTTTTCCTTAGTCATAGGTAGTTAAGGTTTAACTGACATGAGCGCTATGAATGTGTGAAATGATCATATTCAATGCCATCATGGGTTGGTAGATCAAGGGGGAAAGCTTTCAACTATAAGTTGTGATGTTGTGACTAGCTATTAGTCACACGATCATAGGCATCTTCAAGCTCAAACAATTTTAGGAAGCAACCATGCAAAGATTAACTCTAGTAGTTATGATTCATGTGTTATTGCACATTTGCAAGAGGATAAGGGTTAGCCAAAGTTTAGGCTATAATAAAACTATTACTTTGATCACTCGCTCGTAGGGATAAACATCAAATTTAATGAGTCAGGGTGGCAATGTTGCAAAATAGCCATGTTCACATCTTCATATGCAGTCAAGGTCTACTCCAAGTCAAGGTTGTAATCACATGATTATGGTTAAAGGGAAAATTTTGCAAGGTCATAGGTGTCTAAGCTATAGTTCATGGTTAATTCATGATCATACAAAAGGAAACACATGCAGTGAAGATAACATTGATTGCAAGGTCAAAAATATTTGATGTCATTTTTAGTTTCAGCTGTGAAAGAGTGACAAAGGCAGAATAATTATTTTTGTATCATTTCATAGTTAGAATATTGTTAATTCTAAACTATGGAAATGGTGCAAAGAGCTAATTACATGTTGAGCATAAGGTTGCAACACTTAAGGAAATGAAGAGGAAGAAAGCTATGATGCAGTGATCAAATAGTCACAATTTTGCAAGGCATAGTTAAGTTGAAAAGAAAGTTGTGAAGCCATGAATGAAGGTAGACCTAGGTTAAAAAATAGAAAGAAAGAAAGGATGGCAAGATATTTGATGGTGATTGGGGCACATGGAAATATTTGATGATTGACTTTAGTTGATTGATGATATGGCTGATTTGGCATAAAACACACTAGCTAATGTAGTTCTTTAATGGAAAACTAATTTTTGAAGTGTCTGCAACTACCTTTTAATGATCTCCATGCCTATTTGATGCAAAGTACATTAAATAATTACTTTGGGTTATCCATTTATCTAACCATGCAGTTATGAGCACTATTTCTATCTCTTTGAGATCATAAATTGTATGAAAAATATGCTTTTTTGTATATGGGAATGCACTCAACCAAATCTTCTTTGGAACATCAATGATTGTTCTCTATAAATTTAATGGTAGTAGTTGAGCTTTGTCTTCTGTTAGAAGTTATCTTAGTTATGCTTGAACTATAAAAGCAAGATTTGTAACCCTTTCAAGGGTTGGCCTTTCTCTGATTTTATAATAGTTGTATTGTATGCTCTATTATTGTAATTTCCTTTTGCTTATAAATGAATATATTTATCTGTTGTACCTTATTCTCCCATTAATATGAGTGAAAAAATTTCTTGCCTTTGTTAGTGTATTATCTCCATTCTTCAATATGCATGACTGCATCTATTTGGCCTTGAATGATATAGAGTGAAGTCCCTTCCTCATAACATTTCATTTGGTTTATGATTTGCACATGGTTTTTGAATTAAGGCAAAGGTTGAATCAGTGTATCTTGAGATTATATTGTTGAATAATGCATTGTTAGGTAAGGATGGGACTAAACATACTATTTGGTGTATCACCCCCACTAGATTAGAATAGGTAGTTTTATTTTATGCATTCCTTCTCCCTTTTCCTCTCAAGAAATAGTTAGGTGCACCTTGATAGTAAGGAAGCTGACCTTCTCCAGAGACTCAATTTCTAATTGCAAAGTACCATACTTTCCAGATTATTTCCATGTTACACGAGGTTTCCTTTAGGCAAAAACTTTAGGAAAGGGTGAAAACTTTTATGTCAATAGATACAATATCAGAGATTACCATAGGAATAAAGAATTGTGGAGGAGAAAATTCAGAAGATGAAGTTGTACACAAAATATTGAAGACCTTGACACTTGCTTATAAATAAACAATGTAGATGATTGAACATGTTATTCCTTGGACACCTCACTTTAGAAGAGAGAGTCTTCTTAAGAGATTTTATACATTAGAAATGTTGATGAAACAAAGTGAAGAATTTCCTAGAGTAGAAACTACTTTCAATGTACAAAGAGATAAATAAATGTTGATGATAAGTGCAATACAAGTGGAGACTATGTTAGTAGTAGTCAAAAAATATATGAAGAAGACAAGAATATTAAAGGACTTTCCCTACTTATGAAGAGAGAACCTAAAGGTATTAAATTTATTGTTTTTTGGACATGCAAATAATTTGGTCATTATTCTTCAAATTTCCTAAAAGAGAAAACAAGTTTAAGCCTATAAAACCCTATAATTTAAGAATACCTAAGGATTTATTTTATGTTAATGAGGATGGTGAATTGATTTCAAAATAGTAGACTTCTTGAAGATGGTGATGACAAGGATGATGAAATTAGATTTGTTGCTATTATAGGAAAGAGCCTTGAAAAGGAACAAATAAAAGAAGAAAGAGCATTAGTTTCACAAGTTGAAAAAAAAGTCTTCCTAGATTATAGATAGTGTTTGTTCCTAAGAGGCATAAACAAATTTGTTGAATTCAATAGTTATGATGGTGGAATAGTTAGAGTTGAAAATAATGTAGCATCTCACATAAAAAGAAAAGAATCTACTGCACTTGATGGAAAGACTAACATTGAAGATGTTTACTTTGTGGATGGTTTGAAACATAATCTTTTGAGTGTTGGACAAATTTTTGATAAGAGATATTAGTTTTTGTTCATAGAGAAGACTTGTATTATCAAGGATAATAATGACATATTGATTGGTACTAGAAAAAGAACAAGAGGTAATTTATTTCAGTTGAATCCTACTAAAATGGCATGTTTAGTTGCTAAGGTGGATGATAGTTGGTTATGGCATAAGAGGTATTTTCATAAAAAATTTGATAACATTGTGAAGGTTAGCACTACATTCATAGTTAGAGACTTGCCTAAGATTGTGAAACCTACTAACATGATGTGCAAAAAATGTGTGTTGGAAAAACATAAGAAAAGTTATTTTCCAAGGAAAAAAGCTTACTACTTTAGTGAAGTTGGATAATTTTCACACAGATTTGAGTGGTCCCACAAAGACTAGAGCATTCTATGGTGAAAGGTATTTTATGGTACTTATTGATGATTTCACTAGAATGATGTAGGTTGCATTTCTTAGAGAAAAATATGAAGCTTTTGAGAAATTCAAGATATTTAATAGTAGAGTTGAGAATCAATGTAGTCTAAAGATTAAATGTTTGAGATATGGTAGAGGAGGAGAAATTATTTCAAATGATTTTAACAAATTTTGTGAAGACAATGGCATAAAGAGATAACTTTAAGCCCCTAAGATACCAAAGCATACTGGGATAGAAGAAAGGGGAAACAAATTAGTAATTGAAGCAACAAGAGCAATGATGTTAGAAAATAACGTATCACATATCTTTTGGAGAGAAGTAGTAAATACAACAATATATACAATGAATAGACTACATATCAAACAATGCACTGGAAAGGCATCTTATGGACTTTGGTTTGGCCATGAACCTATTTTGAAGTATTTTAGAATATTTGGAAGTAAATGCTATATTAAGAGGGATGATGATATTGGAAATTTTGATGCTAGAAGTGATGAAGGAATGCTTCTTGGATATTCATTGAAAAATAAAGCATATAGATGTTTTAATCACAGATCAAAGACTATTGTTGAGAGTGCTAATGTGAGAGTTGATGAAAAGTTTTAAATTCAAGAAAGGATGCTTGATTATAATTCTAATGAGGATACTAATAAAATAAGTAACAAACACAATTTTGAGAAGGAATTATTTTATGAAATTGACAACAAAATTTTGAGAAGGAATTATTTTATGAAATTGACACTGATTTGTACACTAAATTACAAAGAGAAGAACCTAGATCAAAACCCAGAGTAGAAATCAAAATTGAACAAGCAACACATAACAAAAATGTGGCAAAGAATCATCCTGCTAAACACATCATTAAGAGTAAGGATAAATGGGTTATGACACGAAACAATGTACATGAAGAAATATGCTTAATTCCTCAAGTTGAACCTAAGAATGCTAATGAAGCTTCTAAAGATGATTATTGGATAAAATCTATGAAAGATGAATTAAATCAGATTGTAAAGAACTAGACTTAGGAATTTGTTCTTTGACCTGAAGACACAAATTTTATTAGAACTAAATAGGTATTTATAAACAAGATGAATGAAAAAGGTGAATTTTTGAGAAATAAAACAAGATTGGTATGTAAAGATGTTGGAAATCTTAATGGGAAATAAGATACCGAGAAGGGTGGGTGGGGGGGGGGGGGGGGGGGGTTGTTATCTCTAACCACTATTGTCTATTAGTGTCAATCACTTAGTCATTTACAAAGTAGAGTCAGATGATCATCACTATGACCAAGCTACTCTACATAGTCTAAGTCATGTACATAAGATAGTATGTACCAAGTAATTCTATAGAAGCTGAGTAAGTATGGTCACATAGAATTTTCTATATGGACTGAGCTCATTCAATGACCAAGAAAGTCATCAATGACTGAGTAAAATTCTAGGTAGATAAGTATTGAGTGATATAATATGTGTTGAGCACAATATATGTCAAGCATCATGAATTTAATAAAGGTCGAGCAATAGAAATAACAAGCACTAGTAATAGTAGAGGCTAAGTAATGTAGATTCTACAAAAAATTCAGGAATGAAATAGAGTTTTAGCAAAAATGATTATCACACCAAATTGGAAGGATTAGTTAAGTTTTGAAGAGGTTGTTATAGAACATTTAATACTTGTTCAAGTTGTTACAACACATTTATGACATGGAGAAGTCATTCAAGGGTTTTGTTATCATCTAATAGAACAAGTGACCTATTCATAAGCAGTGAAAGTGGAAGGGAAAGACAAGAGTATCAAATCAAAGGAGAAGATCACTTAGAAAGGAGAAGAGTCAAAATCAACTTATAGAGAAAACTGAGAGTCAGGTACTAAGTCAGTTTTAATAGACTTGAATAAGGGTAAATCTCTTAACAGATCTTTGTAAATATCCTAATAGAGTCCTTACTTAGTTCTAAGTGTCAAATCCTCTAACAAGGTGAAACCTATAATTTTCTTAACTCTTTAAAATGATAAAATCCTCATAGAGTAGATCATATATTATGGTCAAACATTTTAACCTTGATTGGTTAACTTTATTACTGCAGTAGTGAAGATTTGTAGGTATCATCCCCACCCCAGTTTTACCTTCACCTTGGAGGGTTTTTGAGTAACAAATAATGTGTTATGTGTTATTACTTTCATCATGTGATTGAATTTATTTACATGTTACAACAAGTTTAAATTCATAGATTTGCATGAATAATTTATTATTGGATGTGGGTGAATCTGTGAAAAGGTATAAATTGTTATAGATTCTAATTTACCCCCCCAATCAGTATCTAGTTTACTCCTCCATAAATCAATAGGGGTGAATCAAGATCATTAAAACTTTTCACTGATAAAATAATTAACTGTATTGAAACCTAATCCATATCATATCTTAGGTCTCATACCATATAAACATAAACTTGTAATGCTGAAATGAAATATATATAAGCATAACATCCATGAAAATATCAACACATAACACAAAAGATTTTGGTAACCCAAAAACACTTCAAGATGAAGGTAAAACTGCGGTGGGGATGAAACCCACAAATCTATACTAATGTAACAAAAAAATTTACCTATTAGGGCTACAATTTGATCATATTAGATTATCTACCCTATGAGGGGTCTGCTATGTTAAATGCATTTGAGACGGTTAGGTCGTAACTTGTTAAAGGATTTTACACTTACAATAAAGTAAAGACTATGCTAAGAGATTTAAATAGGTCTGTTAGAACCACTCTATTAAGACCTTTCCCTAATTCAATCTGTCAAAATTGATTCAATACCCGATCCTTCAATTTTCTCTGAAAGCTATTTATGGATCTCCTCTCTTCAATATCTCAAACTAATCTCCTTATTTGATATCTCTATTCTATCCTCCACTGCTAGTTTGCTATGTCTGATCTCCTATCTGACTTATCTTCCTTGCTATGGTCTTAGCTTGTTCACTCCTTTATGCTCGCTACCACTCTATGATCTTATGGTTGGAACCCTTCTTAAATAGATAATCGTAGAAAGTTCTAGATCTTAATCAATGGTTCATAATTCATCCTTTTTGTTTTCCCTTCTAATTTTCTAATTGATTAATCTATTGTTCTTGGGATTAATTTCTTCTAAAAAAATTTGTAATCTTCTCCTTAGTTGTCTCTAAAATCTTTAAATTTCATGTATAAGTTGGCTAAAATGATTTAGATAAGTGTTTGTGCAATTACAAACTCATATGTCAAAATTGGTTTACTCAACACTTGAATGTTCTAACACTTGGCCATAGCTAACATTCTTGTTGTCACTTGACTTCTATACACTTGATATATATTGATTCACTTGGAATTAACTAAATTTCCAAATGCTCAGTCTCTTCTGTGTTACTCAGCATGTATGCCAACTTAGTCTCTACTAGGGTGCTCATCAACCTTTGACTTGCTCGATATATGAAGAAATATGAACAAGTCCTTTGTAGCTCAACCTTCTCTCGATGCCTCGGTTGTAGTGATGACCATCCAACTTTTCCTTGGAAATGACTAAGTGTTAGACACTAATAGGAAAATTAGGCTTAGAGATCAACAATCTCCCCTTTTGATATTAGTGGAAAAAATAATTTTCCATCAGTTAGCTTTCCATACAAAAATAATACTCCCCCTAAGACTATAACTCAGTCAAAAAAACTTAATCTCTACTATGTAGTATATACATATCTATAGACTTTGATGTTGACTCATCTAATAATGTTTTTTTCTTATTTCTATCTCTTGTTTTGTCATCTTCCCTTTTTTTTTTGTCAAAAAGGATATACTTCCCCTTTTTGTTAAATCTTTCCCCTTTGTATATTTTTGTGAGTATGTTTCCCCCTTGTTTTTTTCACACATGGCTTGGGGTTTGCAGGGGTTAGCTTGTATTTATTCAAAAATGTTTGATGGCTCACCAAAATTTCTTCAAGCCCTATATACCATCTATCTATTGTTGTTTCCATGACTTGAATATGAATCTCTAGCTAAGCAACTATATCAATTAAGCTCTTGATAGTTGAAATATGTGGATATTTCCTCATTGAATTATGAGCTATAGATAATTCCCTCCAAATTATCTCCAAGTGGGGTGCAACATGAATTGAATAAAAATGAATTTATTCCATATGCCACTATCTCTAGCCACTAACTCAGCTAATCTATGTCGATCAAATGTCAACTTATTGTATGAAGGTGATCTTGAACTTGTATTCTTGCTCATATAAATTGTACATGTCTATTAGACATTTTAGCCCCCACCCCCCTTTTTGTTCCAATGTTTCCATCCTCATGAAACACTCAGGGTGATAATCATGTCCTACATTCTAATAAATTATTCATAAGATGCCATGCAAGTATAAAAATGGATACGTAAAACTTTGGTTATACCTTCTTCCTTTATATCCCTAGGTTCCTTGGCTATTTTTCATATTACAAGTCCTACCTCTAAATGCTTCAAGTTGCAATGGTGCAATTTACCTTTCATTACCTTGTCTCTCTAGTCTATGATCTAACTATTCTTGGGGCTGCAAGGATGTGAAACACTCATTACTAACTAAGTTCATAGTTAGCATGGCTTCGTAGATGTTAGTGCTAACTGTCAAGTTCATATTGCAAAGGAGTGATTCACCATCGATCATATGATCATGGATTAGTTATGGCTTAAGGGATTTTAAGTTGAGAGGCTATGACTAATAGTTTTTCATTCTTGCATGTAGTTACAATTAATTCCAGGTAGTGGTGATGTCATGCAGTGGACAGGTGTCAGCATTTTGAGATCTTATGAAGCATCGAAGGAGAAAAGTATAGTGAGGCCCTGAAATGGAATCTCTACTATCAGATCTTGTTAGATCAACGATTGTCATTTTATCACTTTTTAAAGTCACGTGAAGATTAGCCAAAGAAAGAAAGCGACAAAATGACATGTGTCCTATGAACCAAGTAGTGAAGTTTAAGGGTTTTGCATCATCACACATGGTTAAGGTTAACTTGAGGTTAGGGTAGCAAAGTGACCAAAAACTATCATCACGGCTTTGCAGGGTTAAAGATGAGTCAAGATTTTTAGGCCACGAAGTTGCAATTCAATGCAAATGTTAACTCTAGGTGGTTTCACCTTTTTGCAGTAGTTAGAGATAGAAATAAGTGGCTACAATGGTAGTCGCAACATCACACAATTTTAGACATGCTTGTGTTTGGCGATTGAGAGAAGGTGACACAGTTAAAGATAAGGCCATCACAACATCACGTGGTTAAAGAAATGTTAAATCCTAGTAGTAGCAAGGGTGTGAAGCAATCAGTTTGATGTTCACAAGGTCGTAATAGTTAGCAAGCTAAAGTAATAGATAGTTGTGAAGGAATGATATAGTATAGAATGAAGAGGTCATCATTTTGTAAGGCCATGTAGTTAATGAAGAAAAAGAATTATGAAGCGGTGATCAGAGGAAAGTATAACATCATAGGTCAACATGGTGGTTAGAAAAGAAAGTGAGGTGGCAGAATACTTCAAAGATCTGAGGCCATAGGGTAAAGCTGATTGTTGAATGATGACATAACTGACCTAGCACTATTATGAACATGAAATCAAGCAACTCATTGATTATGAACACATCCTTTGATCACCTACAACCATCTTTTGGTGTTCTCCATGCCTGATAAGTAAAAATTTCATCCCACCACTACCTTGGTTACCCATCTACTGGTCAGAGTAGTCATAACAACTGCTTCTATCTCTTCAAGGCCCGAGTTGCACGTAAAGATCAAATTTTTTAGTGTTGGGACATGCATCTGATTAGATCTTTCTCTAATTAGTAGCTATTTCTCTTCTATAACTTGAATTCAGTGGTTGAGTTTAGGTTTTTAGCAAGATATTTGAGTTATGCCTAAACTCTATAAAGGAAGGTGCAAATATGTTTTAAGGGTTCTTCTCTATTCTATTTTGTTTACTTGTAGCAACCTTGTGTTTTACAACTATATTTCTTGTCTTCCATTAATGAAATAGATAGTTTCCTACCTCTTCTTTACATTCATTAGTTTGTGCATATATCTTGCCTCTCCTTGAATGTTTCTTTTCTATTTCCCTTGATTCTGCATGTTGTGTTTAATCTGTTGATAATTGTTGTATTGTGAAGTGTCCTTCCTTTCAATGTTAATTAGTTTCAAACCTACATGTGAGTTCTTTAGAGGTAGATTAGAGTCAAGATCTATTTATTCAAGTGTTTCATTGATGTTTTGTGTAGTTGTGGATAGAGTTCTAACCATAGTTCTATCTAGATGCATCTCCCCCTTTCCCTTCAACAATTTAATTTTATCCATTATTTCTCTCTTTTCCTCTCAAGTAGTAGTTAGGTGCATCCTAATAGTAAGGAAGTTGACCTTCTCCAGAGACTCAATCTCATTGTTCAAGTCTCACAACTTGGAGATTGTTTCCATGTTTCACAAGGTTGCCTTTAGGTCAAACTTTAGGCAAGGGTGCAAAATTTTGTGACAATAGTTTTTGGCATGCTCGATGGGACAAACATTCAAAGATTCAAACTAGTTTCCAGAACCTTCACCAGTCATAGCATAGTTTTTGGCATGCCTAATGAGATAGATTCAGATTCATAAGTCTGCTAGTTAGCCAGTTTGAAGATCCATTCACTGATGAATTGGGTGTTTCTTCTTAGTTCCATCAACCTTTGGAGGCATTTATCTAACACCATGGAAAATATATGCATCTATCGGTTTCAACAGACCAAGTGCTTGTATGATTTTTAGTTTTTATGTTTCCTTAAAATTTCTATGAAGTTATTTTCTTATATTCTTTATCATGAATCCTCTTCATAGAAATGCTACCTACTTTCCCCCATATTATGAAGAGGTTGTTCCTCTCCCCTCCCACCCTCTATATTAGCCACAACCTAGTTATGAGCAACAAAGGAAGAGGAAGGAAAGGTCAAACCCATATGTGGATTCCTCAATAGGTCTAGTCTCCCCTATAATATCAAATGATCAACTTGTCTAGTCTTCCTTAGAACCATATAGTGATCCTAGTTAAAAGGTAGGATAACTTTATGACCACATAAATATTTTGGGCCTTGAATTTTCTAACATGTACAAGATTTTTGAATTCATTCATAATCATTACAAGGATACAAATTGTGGAGATTCTTCTTATGTTATGCTCATCATGATTTCTTCTCTCAATGATTTGTGTAGGGACTTGGAGACATGGGAAAATGATCCTAATGTTTGCAGCATGGTAGAGAAAACCTATGATATTTTTAGAGAGGCTTAGGAGGTTCCTTTCCAGTTGTAGGAGAGGGAGAGACAAATAAAGAAATTTGAAGAGGAGGAAAAGCTCAAACTTTCCCAAATGTAGAGAGCTAAAGTGCAAGATTCTCTAAGGAGGAAGTTTACTAGCTTCAGACAAAGCAAACCTCCCCAAATTTCTACTACAAGCTGCCTTGAACCTCAACCTATAGTTCAAACACCTCCAGATGTTAATGATGGTGAATCCAAAATGATTATTGTTCCTTCTTTGTTGCTCATGAAGAAATGGATATATCTTTTCCCACATCAAAGAAATCAAATGAGAAGCCAACAATTAAGGAACATGTGTTGTAGTAGGAGGTTGGGGAAAAAGAACACTCTTATCCTTGAGGAGGAACATGTTAATGTGCATGAGGCTACTCCTCAACCCAAATAGAATGTCACAACAAAGAAGAAAATAGAGGAAGAAGATTTTATCTCTTCTTCAAGCCATCATGGAAAGTATTATGACATGGGGACATCATAGTGGATGGGGGAGATTGATTTCTATGAACTTAAGGCCTCATGCCTATCTAAAAAGTCATCTTCCCCATTTGAGGAACATATGTTGTAGCAAACAACCCTTCATGATGTGGAGGATAGAAAGGAGGATCTCAAGGATAGCTCTATCCTTGAGGAAGGACATGTTGACATGCATGTGGTTACCCCTCAACCTATGCAGGTTATTGTAGCTATAATGGAGGAGATTGATGAAAAGGATGACCTTTTAAATGAGTTTGATTCTATCTACTCTTCCATAGATGTTGACTCATCATCTCCTATATATGAAGATAATGTTCTACATCAGCAACAAATGGAGAGCCACACCATACTAGTAGCTCCCAAGGAGATGGCTCATGAACACAATGAAGACAAGGTGGATATTTTTTCTTCACAAGAAGAGGAGCCACTTCCAAATTAGTTGGATGCTACCATTGCAGAGAACATTAGCATGGTCAAGGCTGATTTTCTAGACCCAACACCATCAAGATGATCCCCATAAGGCATCTAGCTCAACAAAATTCCAAGTCACCCCCAATCATGCTTACCTCTGAGCATGAGGAATATTTTCACCAGAAGGAGCAAGTTGATCTTGCTCAAGATCAAGGTGTCCTAGTGTTGGAAATATTCATTAATTTTTAGCATTGGGAAGGTGCTTTAAGCTACACTAGTATGCTTTTCATGCTTGCTGCTATATGCAATTGCTCACATGCATGAAAGAATAAATCAACTTGTAATAAGGGGTAGCTACTTCAACAAGCTAGTCAATGGGTTTGTTTGACCTTCCATCTCTATAAATTTTTGTAAATAGTAGATTAGGTGTTTTCTACTTTTCAAAAAGTGCACGAGTACAAGCTATTTCTTTGTGAAATAGCAAGTTTCAAAATTTTCTGGTTGCAGAGGTTGTAGTTTTTCTGGTTGTTTGCAGAACATGGCTCATTTTTTGTGACTCTATAACCCAATGGATTTCTTAAGGCTACCAATCCTATGCTTAGTAGGCAAACATACCCTTTGAGTCACCAGAAATGTTAGCCATTTTAGCCCCCCCTTTTTGTTCCAATGTTACCATCCTCATGAAACACTCAAGGTGATAGTTATGTCCCATGTTCTAATGAATTATTCATAAGATTCCATGCAAGCATAAAAAGGGATACATAAAAATTTGGTTATACCTTCTTCCTTTATATCCCTAGGTTCCTTGTTTATTTTTCATATTATAAGTCCTACCTCTAAATGCTTCAATTTGTGATGGTGCGAATTCCCTTTCATTACATTGTTGCTCTAGTTTGTAATCTAACTACTCTAGGGGTTGTGAGGATGTGAAATAGTCATTAACAACTAATTTCACAACTAGTGTGGCTTCACAGCTGTTAGTGTTAACTATCAAGTTCATGTTGTGAAGGAGCAATTCATTGTCGATCACATGATCACAAATCTATTATTCCTTAAAGTATTATAAGTTGCGAGGCTGTGACTAATGGTTTTGCATTCTCGCATGTAGTTATAGTTAAATATAGGTAGTGGTGATGTCGCATAGTGGACAAGTGTCAATATTTCAAGAGCATATGAAGAATCGAAGGAGAAAAGTATAATGATGCCTTGAAATGGAATCTCTACTATCAGATCTTATTAGATTGATGATTATCATTTTCCCACTTTCTGAAGTCACACGAAGATTAGCCAAAGTGAGAAAGTGACAAGTACTCAATTTTAAGGTTTTTACATCATCACACATGGTTAAGGTTAACCTGAGGTTAGGGCAACAAAGCAAAAAAAACCTATCATCACAGCTTCACAAGGTTAAAGATGAGTCAAGATTTTAAGTTGCGATTCAATGAAAATGTTAACTCCAGGTGGTTTTGTCATTTCATCATGGTTAGAGACAAAAAGTAATAAGTGGCTATGATGATAGTCACAAAATCACATGATTTCACACAAGCTTGTGTTTGATAGTTGCAAGAAGGTGACATGATTAAATATAAAGCCATCACAACATTGCATGGTCAAAGAAATTTAAGTCCTAGCAGTTGCAAGGGTGCGAAATAGTCAGTTTGATGTTTGCAAGGTCACAATGGTTAGCAAGCTAAAGTAATAGATAGTTACGAAGCAATGATAAATTATAGAATGAACAGGTCACCATTTCGCAAGGCCAAGCAATTAATGAAGAAAAATAATTGTGAAGGAATGATTAGAGGAAAATGCAACATCGTAGGTCAACATGGAAGTTAGAAAAGAAAGTGAGGTGGCAAAATACTTCAAAGATATGAAGTTTGTGTGGCAAAGTTGACTATTGAATGATGACACATCTAATCTGGCACTATTATGAACATGAAATCAAGAAACTCATTGATGGTAAACAAATCCTTTGATTTCTTGCAACCATCTTTTGGTGTTCTCCATGCCTGATAAGTGGAAATTTTGTCTTACTACCACCCTGGTTACTCGTCTACTAGTAAGAGAAGTTATGGCCGCCACTTTTGTTTCTTCAAGGCCTGAGTTGCATGTAAAGATAAGTTTTTTTAGTGTTTAGACATGCATTTGATCAAATCTTTCTCTGATCAGTAGTTATTTCTATTTTGCAATTTGAATTTGGTGGTTGAGTTTAGGTTTTCAGCGAGATATTTGAGTTATGCCTAAACTCTATAAAAGGTAGTTGTAATATGTTTTAAGGGTTCCTCTCTATTATGTTATGTTTACTTGTAGTAGCCTTGTGCTCTGCAACTATATTCCTTACCTTCCATTAATGAAATAGTTGGTTTCTTACCTCTTCTTAACATTCATTATTATGTGCATATATATTGCCTCTCCTTGAATGTTTCTTTTATGTTTCCCTTGATTTTGCATGTTCTGTTTAATCTGCTAATAACTGTTGTATTGTGAAGTGTCCTTCCTTTCAACATTTAATCAATTTCAAACCTACATGTGAGTTCTTTGAAGGTATATTAGAGTCAAGATCTATGTATTTGAGTGTTTCATTGATGTTTTGTGCAGTTTTGAATAGAGTTGTAACCCTAGTTCTATCTCAGTGCATCATGCCCTTTCCCTTCATCAATTTAATTTCCTGCATTCCTTCTCCCTTTTCCTCTCTAGTAGTAGTTAGGTGCATCCTAATAGTAAGGAAGCCAACCTTCTTTAGAGAATCAATCTCATTGTTCAAGTCTGACAACTTGGAAATTATTTCCATGTTTCACAAGGTTGCCTTTAGGTCAAACTTTAGGCAAGGGTGCAAACTTTTGTGACACCAATGCCTTCATATTCGCTTGTATCAAATCAATAGAACATCAATTCTCCAATCTGAAGAACTTAACATTAGAAAGTTTCACACATAAAGAATGAATGACTTTCAAAATTCCTCCCAATTGAGTTGTAAGGTTAGAAAGCTCAACTTGCCTAGTTAAAAGTTCCTTAGAGACTTTCTCCAAAACTTTATGCTCAAATTTCTTTTCAAACCACTTCATCAATTTGTCTTTGGTCTCTATATCTTCTGATTGAACTTGATCAACTATTTATACTAGGTGATCCGAACTTGGATGTTGCATACTAACATTAGAAATCTCAAATGCATCAACAAAAATATCCTTGATATTATACAATACCTATATCTTCTTATGTTCTGTTCTTAACTATTCTTGCTTTGTCTTGCGACTTAGCAAGGTTTGCAATTCTTGTATTTGTTCCAATGTCATGTTATTTAAATCATACATGGATAATTGATAACCTCATTCAAACTCACTAATTCTTCTTTTTCCTCATCTTTGTGTGTCATCATCTACTATCAAGGGGTGCTATCACTAGGTGGTGATATCTACAATTGTTTTCATTTTGTACTCGATTTAGATATTTGCCTCAGCTCCTATTGAGTAGATCTAAGCTGTTGTACAGGTGTAACAATCAATGTTTCTGTTGGCATGACATTTAGAATTTTTATGAGAGCTTGAATAGCCTCTTGTTCTTTAGGTTTCTCTTCTTCTACCATATCTTTCTCTTCGTCTACCTTACTCTCATCTAGTTTACCATCTATGACATGGGTAAATTGTGGAAACACAATTATTGTCTTGTCCTATTGCTTGTCGCTCATGTCAAAAACCACTATAATTGATGTAACCTAAAACTCATCAGTCTTTGCACTATTAATCCTTGGATAGTCTTGTACTTATAGAAACACTAGATTTGTGCTTGGTAGAGAGGTATCTGATGTAGCATTTTTAAGATCTTCCTTAGTTAATTCATTATGATTTTGTGAAGATAAATCAAGAATGTCCTCAATTGCGACAACATATTTTTGTTCACACCCTTTTACCAATTTTCTTACCTCTTCTGATAGCTTAGCAAATTCTATTGTATCATCTTCCTCTTATTTTACTTCTTCACCTCTTCCTTCTTCTTCATCTTCTTTATCAGTCGATGGAACAAGCAATCCAAATGCTTCCTTCCATATAAAAACTCTCTCTCTCTCTCTCTCTCTCTCTCTCTCTCTCTCTCTCTACCTTTGCCAACTTTATTAGCCTTGTTCTTTAAAATTTTGTAGCCCTCTCCTTAGTCATAATTTTCTTTACAAAATATTTTAAGGCTATAGACATATGTGTCTTCCCCAAAATTGTCTGTGCTAACATTGTTTCCCTGATTTGTCTTTCAATGGATAATACCCACTTCCACTTAGCATCAACTTTATTATATAAATTCTCAGGAATGCCTTTACCTAACTCAATAGATTTAGATTTGAACCATATCATCATATCTATCATATATATTTTCAAGCTTTTCTTGGTCATCTTTATTTAAAGAATCAAAATTAATATCCTTAAATCCTACAAAACTTGTTGAATCACTAATCTTTTTACATACCTAGTCCACAGTCATTGGAAGTAATCTAGGCACAATATGAAGTTTACTTAGATTTCCAAACTCTGTTTCTTCATCATCTTCCTCCTCCTCATGTGTTATAACCAGTTTTCTCTTTGACCTTTTAGGTAGATTTTGTTGTGGTGATTTGGTTGACTTCCTCTTTGATGGATGAGATTCCTTTGATCTTGTTATCACCCTTCTCTTTGTCTCTAGCACTGGAGGTGTAACAACCTTCTTCACACCTTTCTTTAGATCATCTTTCACCTTAGGATCAACAATAACTATTTTCTTTTTCTCAATTGCCTTGGGCTTGGAAATAGCTACCTCTTTGCCCTTTGATGATTCGACTTCAACTTCATCTTTATATTCTTTATACTCTCCTTTTCCTTTAGTGATTTGAAGTTGACCTTCATCAAGTTTTCCCTCAAGAATCCTTTTCCTTTTCCTATCTATCTTGGATTTTTTTGGTGTCTAATGTCATTCTACTCTTGGTTGTGTCATATATGTCAAATGGCTTGGCATTCATGTCAATCTCTTTAAATAAAAATGCAGTCATTACTGTTGTCACTTCATCAACATTAACTTCATATGGAATAGGTCTTAACCATGCAAATCTTGGTATTGTTGCCTGTGCATATACAAAATCTCTATCTACCATAAAGAATATATGATCAAAGTAATTATTTGCAATAGACTTAGGAATTATCAATCAATTTTTCTTCTTATTTTTGAACTCCTCAAAATAATTATCCATAATTGCCTCAAAATTTTCTCCCAATTTCCTTCTTAAGTCACTTATTTGTTCCATTGCCAATCTACTTCTATCCCATGCTATGGTGTCGATGGTAGGAAATGAATTTTGTACATAAAATAATATACAGACAAGTAGGGAACCAAACTGACATGAAGTATTCTTGGATTTCTTTATTGCTCCAATATTTTCTGGCAATTGTTGCAATTGTAGCTTGACAAGATCATAATTATGATCCATCTTCACAATTTAATATCTATAAGAATTTGGCTTAGGTCAGAATTCACCCAAGAACTAAAGAACTCAACACAAGCACACAATAGACCAAAATAGATAGAGTATGATCAGAATGACAATATTCATTCAATATGAAAGCTTAGCCAACTTAAGAGTACACTAGGAGTGCATGTATGTAAAGGCCTCAGGAGAGCTTCTAGAATGCATAGAAGTCAACATCATGATATGTCATACAACTAGGCACATGTCCACCAGATATGGGCTATCCTCTATTGAGCATGGGATTAAGTATGATGATGTGAGGATAAGCCTACAATGGTGTAGCACGCAAATCAATGGTGTAGAAAACATGTGCTAAATGAGGAGTGTAGATAACTATGTTGTTAATATGACAACTCAATGAATGATGCATACTCTTGTGTTGTAGACACCATGTGCATTATTAGAGTTGCATACATCAATGAGAGTACACAAAATCTTAAGTGTCTCACCTAAATAAATAATAAAATAATGCAAAATAATTAAATAATGCATTAACCTAAGTAAACTTGAGTAAGTGTAATAAGTAAATACTTATTCACACCAACAATATCTAAGGTCTACTACATTGCAAGGTACACTGTTTAGTCAGCTCAACTGATAGAATGTGTGTGTGATCACATGCACTACAAACTCAATAAATGGGTCTTTAATCCCATCGTCGAGATACCATAGCCATTCCATTTTTCTTTTTTCATTTGTTCAAAAATGTCTCTTGCAACACTTATCATCGTCTTTAGTCTTTCTAATGTAGGGTAACTAGTAACTCGGCATATGATGGCCTTGTTAATCTTGATTGGTCCTCCCTCTAACCATATCTTTATGTCATGCACATAGCTTGACATAATCTTTATCCACTTGACCTTGAGAACCTTTGGAAAAGCTAGGGCATGGGTCAACCCTTTCTCAGCAATGATTTTGTGCTCATCCTTTTGTTAATCTAATTTTTACAAAATAAAAATTTCCCATTTATAAGTGTAAAAATTAGAATAAATTCTATGTCTTGCCTACTAGGGTTTTGGTTTTTTGTATTTTGCAAATTTAAAAGAAAACTTATGAGAAACCGTATTAAACCCTAAGTTTTATGCCCATGTCTTGTGCATTTTAAATTTTAATTGGGCATGAAGCTATTTTGAATTTTGGATATTCCTTAAGCACCTATTTAAAATTCCACTTTTCCAATGCTAGTTATCAAAGTTGTTTGCACCATCCGATCTCTATAAGATCTATAGTGGTCACTATGTTGCATTGAGGAAGTGCAAGGTTTTTAACTCATGTGACATAGTGACTACCATGAATTGGAATGGTGGTGTCATAAAGTTCAAAGTCGGCACTAGAAATCTTGAATGTTTTGAAGTTTTGGTGACATGATTGATGTTAGAGTTGTTAGTGTCAAAGAAAGGACCACTTAAAAAAAGGGCTTAAAATTAGCATCATTGGATGTTGGTTTTTTTCGACGGGTCACTATGTCACAATCAAAAAAGGAATGCCCCCTGCTGGTAGCGACATAGCGCCTTACCAAAGAATAGAAAGGACTATAGATCTTTGAAAAGGATGGTGAACATGAAATTCTCAAGTGATAATATGGTTGTGTGCTTTTATTACCTTGTAAGAGGCATTGATTAGGGTAATCATGTTTGAAAAATAGATATCTTCCCGACATTGGATTTTCAATAGAACTATGGGAAATTGCTATCATGATCGAGAAAATAAGGAGCATCACTGTAGCAACATAATGCCTTGACGAGAAATGGATTTATGGTAGAAAATTAAAAGCAGGTCCCAATGGCCTTTTCATGAGCAGCAAGCCACATCATCACTTTGTCACGGTAGCATTGTTTGAGCACGTGTGTTTTTATGCACTAGAGTTTGCAAGGAATACATGAAGGTGCTATGTTGTGACTAGAAATTCTTTTCACCTTGCCAGTAGTGACATAGCGCCTAACCTTAAAATATAAAACACGGTAGTGCCCAGTCCTATGATGTCACAAAAGGGATTAAAATACTGAAGTATTTGCTAGTTGGTTAGGACATTTCCAAGTCATACATGATGTGGACCAACGCTCAAATGGAAATAATAGATAAAAATTGTGACCGTTGGATCAAAGACAGATCAATGATCATCGCTATGAGGAATTGCACTCTTTTTAAGGGTAGTGGCATAGTGCCTAAAGGGAGAAAAAGAGGGACCCACCATAGTTGTATTGAACCATGAATCGAATGCACATCATCAGATTGAAATGAAATCAATAGACGTTGCTATGTCACATAGGAAACATGCTCACTTTTTATGCATAGGGACGTAGCGACCTGGTGACACATTTCCTTGAGAACTAGTGGGTCCAGTTTATATCACCAGTAGTGAAAGAAAAGCTCATATGGAGAAATTTCATTGGATTGACTTCCAATATGGTGAATGGAAGATGATTCATTCCTATTTTCACTCCTGGATCATCAAAAAAATTTATGATCGACGATGTAGTTTTAAAATCTGATTGTGGTGCCACTTTGTTTCACTTACAGTTCATTAATGAGGAATGAAAGCTTCGCATTCAAGAAGAAAATAGAGTATATTGTAGAAGATCTTGCCATTTCCATCCCACATGAACAAGATTTCAAGCTTCTGAAGTAGAAGAAGTTAGTGGGAATTTGTGCTGGGCTTGATTGAAACATGAAGTAATTTCCTTTTATTTACAAGAAATTGCAAAGTTACAGAGATGAATAAGCAAAAAATTAAGTCCCTGTGTTTTATACTCTCTGTAGAAATTTAGTTTTTTGTAAGCTATATTCAATATGCCTCCAAAGAAGGTGTTCTCTGGGCAAGAAGATTATTTGGTTAGGAATATCCATGATGACCTTCTTGAATTGCTCCTTGAGTCCACAAATGAAACTGTGAAAGTGAAAAAATTAACCTTGTTAAACCCTAGGCTCAAAATTATAGATGGGTTATACAACAAGGGTAATTGGGTTAGGGATGCCAAAACTTCTCAAACTGGGCTTTCTTGGTTTAAAAAATGGTTTTAAGAAAGGAATTTATTTGCCCCTCATGCCAATGTCTGGAATTTTGATTTGGGAAAGCTAGTGGTTCCTAGTGTCTTTATGGACTATGACCTCTTAGAGGCTATTGCAAAAAAATATGATTCAATAATTAGAGTAGTGAGAAGAATTGATGGCAAGATTCTGATCACAGTCAGCCCTGAGGAAATTTGAGAGGTATTTGGCCTAGAGCCACTGACAAAATATCATGTACCCATTGACCTACAAGGTTTAGAAAAGGAATATTTATCAAAGAAGGATGCAATAAGGCAGGGTGCATTGAGGGCACATATAGGAAAAATTGGAAATTTGCTAGTGATTACAACATCCTTTAGGGAACCTTTCAAAAGGGGGTATTTCAATACTAGGGCTATGGAGGCATACAAGACTATGTGTAGAGTTTTTGGTGAAGACGAAGAGGATTTTGTGCCCATAAGTTTCATGTATATGATCATTCAAATTTCCTCTTTTGGTGTGGATGTTATTTTTGATTTTGCCTCCTATTTAGCAGAAGAAATTCACACTAGCCTGGTTGGGATTGCAAGAGGCAAGGTGGAGAAAACTTTTGGTCACTATTCCTTGTTGATGCATATGTTTTTGTTCAAAGGAGTAACATATTTTGGTAAGGAAATGGAATTGAACAGAGAACATGATTAAGAAGCACTGCCAATCCAGTTATGGAGTGTAGATATGACATGGGAAGCAAAAAAAGCTAGTTTTGTCAGGTTTGATAGGTACTTTGCTTCAAAATTGAGGTGCCTTTTATTAAGTGACAATCCCAGAGTGCCTAAGGCACTGGTAAGTCTTATTAGGCCCATGGATAATTCCATTGGTTTGAAAGTTTCACATAATTGGTGAGACATTATCTCATACTTAGTTTCAACCATTTTTAGGATTTATGGTTTCAGAGGAACTCCTCATGTATTACCCTACCAAATGCTAGTAAAGGTAGGGGTAGCTGAATTTTTGTGGCAGCTAGGAGGATTGGAGAAAAGTTATTTGGTGAAAAGGAGAAGAGGGTCAATTTTCTTGACCTACATTGCAGCTCATCAATTTTGTGTTACAAAAGGAGGCTGGTTATTTTTATACAAATTTTTAGATCAGTATAAGATGGTAGTGTCTCATGCCCGTTTTTGTGATACAGAGGGCTTTTATGAAAAACTCTTCAAAGTAAGGATTAAAATTGGTATCATAAAGCATAAACCATATTACCCGAAGGAAATAATAAGAAATGAGTTCTCCTTGCAGGAGCAAGAAACCAAGAAACAAAAGTGGAGGGTTTTCTCAAGAGTTTTGGAGTTTATACATTGTTTTGATGAAGATTATAATCCTTTGGATAATGCAAGCACCTGCAAATAGAATAAACAAACTCATGATTACTTTTCCTGAAATAATGAAAAATATGAATGAGAAAAACATTTTTTTATTAATGCTTATCCAGATAAGGCCAAAGAGGTCATGAGAAAATTGGCATTCACTCCTAATGTAGGTGCAGGACAATTGATTGTCCAAAAATGGTTAGGCTATAATGTGATATAGAATAAGAAGGTCACTGTGGATAAGGGTAAACAAATAATAGAATCCACTAGTGTTGTCTTAGAAGAGAGACCTATTGAGCTCTCCCCTAAGAGGCAAAGAATAATAAGAGACCAAGATCCTCACATTGAGGAATATTCACCTACACAATCCTATTTGTGGATTGAAGAGGAACAACTTACTAGAGATAAAATTGAACAACTGGGGTCACAAGGAGGAGTTTTTATTACCCAGGTAGAATTAGATGAAGGAAACCCCCAAGAGCCTCCTATGCCAAGCCTAGATTTGAAAATAGTAGATTATAAAGAAAGGGAATTAGATCTTGTGATAGAACAAGCTAGTTAACAATTTTTGCGAGATGATAGTTTTGTTAAATCCAGAGCTTTTCACTAGTTTGCTTGGAGAAAAAACATAGGAAAGTATGAGGAAAGATGTAATAAGTTAAGAATAGAGCATCCAAAATTGGAGGAGGTAGCTTTGCAAAATCAAATAAAAGAAGAGATGATGCAGGAATTCCAAAGTATAACCCTTGAAGAGGGGAGGTAGATGGTAAAGGCATTAAATATTTTACTCCTACCCAATTGGGATATAGCAGATGCTCTAATTTTTAATTCTATTTCAAGTAAATTGGACCTACAAGATCAAAACAAGAAAGAATTCCAAGGTACTACATTCAGTGAGGACCAGGCTGCTTTAGTCATTTGATCATTAAGGAAAGGATCAAGGGCTATTTCATCACAACCAAATGACTTTGGATTAATGGGGAACATCATTGTAAAAAGAGTAGCAGATACCTCCCATGTAGAGGTAGCACATATGAATGTTGGAACATCTCATTTCATTCTGGCTACTACAAAAAAAGAAGAAAAGATAATGTTTGAACTACAAAGTAAATATGAGAGAGTTTTGGAGGCTTATAATAAAGAGGTTCATAAAAGAATTGAACTTGAAAATAAGGTAATCACCCTCTAGTGGAACCTTTTAAATCCACTCCTCTCATAGAAATGCTAGATACTCCACAAAGGCTAGAATATTACATAGCTGAAGACTTTGAAGAAGAAAAGAGCAAATTGTGGGCTTTACATGTAGAGCTGAATGTGAAATATGAAGACAAATTGATAAAAGCTCTCACGTATCTAGTTGATAAAATTGGATGGCCATTGTTTTATGACCAATTAGAAAAATTAATAAACATATGGGATAAAATAAAGGCAAGTGATGAGGCCTTTGAAACCTATTGTTAATAAGAGGAGTAAGAGGAGAAAGGAAATCACATTCTTGTGTTACTTTGTAGGTCTTCACATGATCAAATTGAAATAACTTATGATCTTGCTCATGATCTCACAAAATTTGATGACTGGAGAGTTGAGCTACAAAGAAGAATTGTTAGCTATTTGGATAAGTACAAGAGCCAGACATTTGATTTATTCCCACATGCTTTGGATAGAAAAAATAAATTGAAAAATAAAGATAAATGGGCTAAAGAATTAGATGATCTATTTTGTCTAAGAATGAATAAAGTCATTAATGAGATAGGACATGCATGGTGGGCCACCATAATAGAAGAAATGGTGAAGCTCCAAATATATTTTGATTCTTTAAAACAAGAATTTTTAATATTGATAAAGTGGCAGAATATGTGATCAAGAAGCAAAGTACTATTCTGTAGTTTAACTGGCCAGATGACACTCTTTTTGACAAATGGATGGTTGATATTGCTGCTGATGAGAAGTTAGAAGAGGTTGAGAGTGATGATGATGAGATGAATCAAGATGAAATACAGATCATTGATATACCTTCAAAAGATCAGAGGAGAGAAGAAGACAAAGAAGGGCAATCATCTCATGTGAAAGATATAGTGGGCCAAATGGATAATGTGGCAGAGATGAAACCAAATATAACTGTCACCTTGGCAGTACATGATGATACAAGTGGAAATACTAGAGTAGAGGTGAATTTGTAGGAATCAAAGCCTGACACATCATTGGAAAACTTGATAGCTACATATGCCGAGGATTCATAATAAATAAAAGCCAATCATAGGATATGTAGCATTTGAAGATGTAACAAAAGAGGGGCCTACCAAGAGAATAATCTAATGCATGAATTCTCTGTTACATAGTTTTTTTTCTTTTTGTAACAACTAAATGAAAATATCTCATCTAATTGATAACTGTTAGTTCTCTATACTTGAAGCTTGTTGCATCTCACATTATTTAAGTAAGATTCCAAGGCTAGAGAAGGGTATGATTTCTAATACAATTATAGTTTATATTGAGTATGATTCGGTCCAGTTTGGTGGTAAAAAACTTATGATGTATTTTCTCTGCAAGTACTTGGGAATATATTGATGTTACTGGGGTCTAATGTCTTTTCTAGAGTCATTTTGAGTTTTACTACAATTATGTAAAAATCTTCAAAGGAGATTAATACAAAATTGAACCATCCTCATATTTGTTCTTGCTGAATTTTGTCTCCATTATTATTATTTGGTTATTTTGATACTGTGTGAGCAAAAACTTGTCCATTTGAATGCAATTCACTTATATTGTATGTCAATTCATTATTGCTATTGATTCAATGAATTAAGTAAATGCTTTAGTGAATTTGATAGAGTTGTTATGGTAATAGAAAGGATGTCTGTAAGAATGAAGTCCAGTAAGAATTGTTGATGGTATTGGTTGCAATGTAATCAATTAGATCTATAAATTGAAGTAGACTCTGAATCCCAATGGAATATGTACTGATCCAATTAATCTAGTCTGCAAATAGATAGATTATGAATAAGCACCAAGCTTAAAATTAAAATCAACTTTATTTTACTATTTGAAGAGTTTCAAAGATGGTCAATGCTTGTTTGCATGTAACCTCTAAGCCTTAGTTACCTATTATTGCTGGAGATATTTGCAAATCTGAGAAGAATTGTGACCAAATCTACTTATAAGGGATGTATATTGTCTGAAAGTGTCAAGGAATGGATAAACTATGTATATGTCAGAGATAGAATATGAGAATCAAAATGAAACTAATAGGATTCTCATACAACAACATTCATTTGAACCATCCCCTAGGTATACCCACCTTGGTTCTGTAAAGCCTAAAGAGTAGAAAACCAATCATAGTTTTGTTGAAGTTGGGCCCAAATAATATGCACACATAATTGTTAATTGGAATGATCTAGTACCTAGATTTGTGAGTATTATTATCTTGGTATTGAGCTTTTGTTGTTCAATAGCTAAAAAACACCAACACCTTCAACACTCCATTATCATGTAACTTTTCATATGTTGCATGAAGTTCATAATCTCCAATTTCTTCAACTTTACACATAAAAAATGATCATACATCCTGGATCGTTAATACAATTGGGGGAATTCATGACAAGGCACCAAATTCAACACCAGTCTATGCAATGTTTGGATCTTTAAAATTTGGTCGAGGACATTGATTATTTCTCACAATCTATGCACTTCTCTCCTTCAACATTTCTTTAGAAGTCATTGATGCAGATGATGTCATTCTCAAACTAGGATTTTGAAAAAAATTACTTCGACAACCTCAAAAACAACTTAGCTCAATACTAAAAAATTTACTTACTGAATTATTTCAAATTGCCAATGACATGCAATGATTCACTTTTTTCATCACTAAATTCACCTTGATTGCCTTTGAATCACTTGTGCATTGAAAATTGTTTGGTGAAATCAAAATTAATGCCAAAATTTGATATATACCTTTAATTTTTTTCATTTAGGTCTGCAATAAATGTGTTTGCACTCAGGTAGGTGCATAACAATTTTCTCAGCCTTTACAAGTTGTGTTTGTGCTTCTTTCCATTCCAATACTCGATCAGTACCATTTCATTTAGTCACTATATCAACTCAGTTTTTGTAAGTTCTTGGTCTATATTGCAATGCTCGATCAATACAGACTATATAACTGATGCTCAATACTTTATAGTGTAACTTATTCCATTTCCCAATATTTCTCTCAGATTTGTTCTAATGCATCTTGATTCATGCTGATATGGACTTTTAATCATTTTTCTTGTTAGGAACTAATGTATGAGACAAAATTTATGTATACAGTCCCTCACATACCTCTTTTCTTAGTTGGATGTGGTGTGATCACTTGATCCATTGGATTAGGTGATCTCAACTTTTCTTTCTCCACTACTTCCATCTTTTACTATCTTGTTCCATATTTTGTTCATATCAAGTTTTCCTTTACCTTTGTTTCTTTTATGATGCATGAAGTTCATAATCTCCAATTTCTTCAACTTTATATATAAAACATGATCATTCATCCTAAATCATTAATACCCTTGGTGGAATTGACAACAAGGCACCAAATTCATCACTAGTGAATGCAATGTTTGGATAATCTTTGAAATTTGGTGGAGGGCACTGGTCATTCCTCACAATTTGTGTATTTCTTTCCTTCAACATTTCTTTGGCAGTCATAGATGCAAATGATGTCATTCTCAAACTAGGGTTTTGAACAAATTTACTTTGACAACCTCAAGTACTAAAAGGTTTACTTATTGAATTCTTCCAAATTGATAATAACATGAAGTGATATCTTGTTTCATCACTAAATTTTCCTTGATTGCCATTGAATTTCTTGTGCACTAAAAATTGCTTGGTAAAATGAAAATGAATGTCAAATTTTGATATATACGTTCAATTATTTCATTTAGGTCTATAATAAATATGTTTGCACTTAGGTAGGTGAATAACCATTGTCTCGACCTTTACAATTTGTGTTTGTGCTTCTTTCTATTCAAATACTGAGTCAATACCATTTCATTCAGTGAATACATCAACTCAATTGTTGTAAGTTCTTCGTCTATATTGAAATTCTTGATCAATACATATTGTATCACTGATGATTGACACTTTATAGTGTAACTCATTCCATTTCCCAATACTTTTCCTAGATTTTTTCTAATGCATCTTGATTCATGTTGATATGGACTTTTAATCACTTTTCTTGTTAGGAACTAATGTATGATATAACATTTAAGCATACAATCGCTCACATACCTCTTTTCTTAGTTGGAAGTGGTGTGATCACTTGATCCATTGGATTAGGTGATCTCAGCTTTTCTTTGTCCACTACTTCCAACTTCTACTATCTCTTTCCATATTTAGTTCACCTCAAATTTTCCTTTACCTTTGTTGCTTTCATTGTTTGGTGTTGGTGCTAAGGTCCTATAGTTCTTACTAACATGTCCAACCTTAAGATAACTGAAACAAACTAGGTTTTTGTTCAACCATTTCTTGTAATTTCCTTTGAAATGTGTCTTAATAAAATTCTCTAGAATGTGCCCATACACTCCATAATAATGACAATTATACCATGTGTTGTAATTCCAATTATAAGAGTTACCTTGCTTAGGTGCATGTAGTTATCTTTCAGATGTCTAGTTAGATTTTGCCTTGGATATGCATTCATGAGATCTATGTCCATATTTATGTTAGTTATAAAAATGTCCTTCAAATCTTGGTGTAGTAGGTGCATCACTTTTCTTTGACCTTCATTCATGTGCTTGATGTCCTTCTTTCTTGCATTTAAAATAGTTACTAGTAAACTTAGGTTTAAGGTATTTCATACCATTTTTCTTCTGTAGATGTTGGTTGTGTGTCCAAGTTTACCATAATGATGACATGTAGGTTTTCCTTTCTATTTTGCATTTATTTTCTCTCCACTCTTTGATGGTTCTCCTTCCTCACTAAATGATGAGTGCTTGATATGTCCTAGACTAGAAGTATCATCAGATGATCTTGATGATCTCATCAATTATTCAAAGTATCTAATAGCTTCACTTGGTTTTTTTATTCTTTCAAGAATTTATTTCTCAGATATCAATTCATTCCTTGGTTGGTCACTTTGTGATCTCAAATTTGTGATCTCTATGTATTTTATATTCAATTCTTGATTTGCAAGTAACAACTGGTTCATCATGTGTAACTGATTTTTTGTGAGCTTTTACACATCAAATGATCTTTCTTCAAGTCTGGTATCCATTTGTCTTTTTTCTTCTTCAACCATGATCTTATCTTCTTTCACTTTCCTTTTTTATTTGGTCACCTTACATAGTCTTATTGATTGAATTTATTGTTCTCTTTTAAGTTCTTTTACTTCTTTATTTAGAATATTATTCTTCTCCAGTAGATCCGCTATTGATGCATAATTATCATCAATATTCCCATTATTAAGAAATGCTCTTACATCATCTTACTTGTATAGTGTGTCATTTTTTGAATGTCATATCTTTCCTTTTCTTTAAGGATTTCCTTAACTCATCTTTTTCTCCTTCAGGTTGATGTAGTATGCTATGGATTTTGATCATATGGTTCTCAATGATCTTTCCCATTTTTTATTCCTCCATTTCAAGATGTGTACTCTCAAGTTTTTAGGCTTCGTTTAAGAGAACTAGGCTCTGATACCAATTGTTGGAAATCTTAATGGGAAACAAGATACTGAGAAGGGGGGGTGTGAATCAGGCTCTTTAAAACTTTTCACTAATAAAATAATTAATTGTACTCAAGTCTAATCCATCTCATATCCCAGATCTCATACCATATCAATATAAAGTTGTAATGCTGAAATAAAATCTATCCAAGCATAACATCCATGAAAATATTAACACAACTCAACAGATTTTGGTAACCTAGAAACACTTCAAGATGAAGGTAAAACTGGGGTGGGGATGACATCCACCAATATTTACTGCCGCAACAAAAAAATTCAACCTATTAGGGCTAAAATTTGATCATATCAGATAATCTACCCTATAAGGGGTCTTCTCTATTAAAAGTGTTTAAGACTATTAGGTCTTACCTTGTTAAAGAATTTTACACTTACAATAAAGTAAGAACTCTGTTAGGAGATTTAAATAGGTCTATTAGAACAACTATGTTAAGATATTTTCCCTAATTCAATTTGTCAAAACTGATTTAGTACCTAATCCTTTAGTTTTCTCTAAAAGCTATTTACGGATCTTCTCTCTTCAATATCTCAAATTGATCTCCTTATCTGATATCTCTGTCATGTCCTTCACTGCTATGTTGCTCTATCTGATTTCTTATCTGACTTAGCTTCCTTTCTCTATTCTTAGCTTGTTCACTCCTTTACACTCACTACAATTCACTATTATGATCTTATAGCTGGAACCCTTCTTAAATAGATAATCATAGAAAGTCCTAGATCTTAATCAACAGTTCAAAATTCATCCTTTTTCCATTTTCCCTTCTAATTTTTTGATTGGTTAATATGTTTTTCTTGGGATTAATGCCTTCTAAAAAAATGTGTAGTATTATCCCTAGATATCTCTACAATCTTTAAATGTCATGTAGAAGTTGGCTAAAATGAATTACATAAGTGTTTGTGCAATTACAAACTCATATGTCAAAATTAGTTTACTCGGCACTTGAAGGTTCTAATGCTCAGTCATAACTAACATTCATGTTGTTACTTAGTTTCTATATGCTCAACATATATTGATTCACTCAATATTAACTGACTTTCCAAATGATTAGTCTCTTCTTTGTTACTCGACATGTATGTTGGATTGGTTTCTACTGGGGTGCTCGACAACCTTTGACTTTCTCGACATATGAAGAAATATGAACAAGTCCTTTGTAGCTCAACCTTCTTTGGATGGCTCGGTAGTAGTGATGACCATCCAAATTTTCCTTGAAAATCAATAAGTGTTATACACTAATATGCAACTTAGGCTTAGAGATCAACAAAAGGGTATTCACAACAACAAGGAATTTATTTTGAATAAATTTTTGCATCTGTTACTAGATTAAAGGCAATAAGAATGTTTTGGGAATATGCAACTAACAAGAACTTTAAAGTTTATCAAATGGATCTCAAATCATCTTTTCTAAATGGAGAACTAGAATTAGAGGTATACATTGAATAACCTAATGATTTTCCTTTGATAGATAAAGAGGATATGGTCTATAGATTGAAAAAGACACTGTATAGACTATTAAAAATAATTAGAGCCTAGTATGCAAGATTGGATAAACACTTGAAAATTTTGGGATTTGTGAAAGATAATGCTGACAATAACTTGTATCTAAGAAAGAATGATAAAGTATTATTGATTGTTGTAGTATATTTGGATGACATTATTTTTGGAGGTAGTAATGAAGCAAGTGAGATATTTTTCAGAAGAAATGAAGAAAGAATTTGAGATGAGTATGACTAAAGAGATGAAATATTGTTGGAATAATTGATTAATTATGTATTGTCTTTGATGTTACAAAAATGTCATATCATTACCAGTTAATGTATGCCAAGCTCACTCGGGCATTGAAGATAATTTTTTGTGTCTACTGAGGGATCCAAAATTTGCCTAGTTCAAAAGGCAGTATCTACTGAGTTAACTTAGAAGCCAAAGGAAAGTCTTCGAAAGATGAGTATTAACTGAGCTCACTCAATTAATGAAGGAAATGTTGGATGGAACCAGTGCTAACCAAGCTCACTCGATTACAAAAGAAACTTTGCAAGTATGTAGTGTTAACTGCGTTCACTTGGTTAACATAAGAAAATAATTTTCAAGTTAGTATCTACCGAGCATGGTTGGCTAATGAAATATTTTATTGTTTTATCATATTAAGTTCAATTAATTAATTTGGTTCTAGTCGATTTAGAAGATGAATATTAATTATTCTAAGTTGTATTTGAGCTGACTTAACAATATGAAAGATATAAAGAAAAGCTCAACTTGAGGGATAGAATGTGTGAAGTATGTGAGTGGAAGAGAATTGAAGATCTAATGATGCCAAAAGGAAGAAATTTAGAAGGATAAGAAGAATATACTTGAGAAGCTGAAAAAAAATATTCGATCAAGAAGGATGAAGTACAAGCCAAAATTGAGATCTGTAATCAACAATTCAGTTGCATCATAAATCAAGTCATCTCATTATTACTCTCTAATCATTGCAGTAGTGATCTAAATCTCTTAACTAAGTTGGCTTAACAACTATTTGTAAATCCTCTAACAAGGTGGCAATTCTATTAAATTGTCCAAAGACCTCTAACAAGACCACTCCTAATAGGGTGATTAAATACTCTAACAAGGTCACAACTAATAGTGTGTTTTGTAACCTTTAACAGGGTTGGCTCCTAACATGGCTCATTTCAAAAGAGTGAAAAATAATAACTATTTGCAATTGGTGGTTTTTCCCAAATTGGGTTTCCACGTTAAATCTTGGTGTCAAATGTGTTCATGCTATTTATTTTATGTGCTTGCAACTAAGTTAAATTAATAAGTAATCACAGATAATATCATAAGATTTTCATGATAAGTGTTTATCGAGTTACAACATTTCTTTGTTTGTTGAGCATCAAGAAAATTAGGCTTTCACATAATTATTTTGTACTGACATCTAAGGGATCTAGGATTTATTTTTGTAGTAAATGATTCACCCCTCCCCTCTCAGTTATTCCTCTTATATTTTCAACAATTGGTATCAGAGCTTTTGGTGCTTGCAGAGAAGGTTTCAAGGACCTAAGCCAAAGATCAGGATGTTCTACAGAAGAGAGATTCCCAATTTTAATAGAGACAACTTTGCAGCATGACAAGGAATTATGAGGTTAAATATGGCAACCATTAGTGATTCAAGTTATAAGTATCTTGATTCTGAATACAAGACTCCTACTGGAACATTATTAATTGAATACATTGCTGAAAAGAAAAATCATAACATCGTGATGATTGATATTGCATCTACTCTTAGTTACACTAAATTTGATGTAGTAAAAGACTGCAAAATAGATAATGCAATGTGGACCAAATTGAAAGACATCTATAGAGGAGATGATAATGTAAGAAGAGCCAAAGCAAAAAGTCACAGAGGTCAATTTGATCCAATGAAAATGAGAGAAGATGAAAACATTGCAAAATATGTGGAAATAATGAAAGCAAGTGTGAGCATAGTGAAAGCATCTACAAGAGACATTGATGACAAAAAAATTATAAGGTACTCAGAACTCTTCTTCCTAATTATGCAATTAGAGTATCTTCCATTCAAGATATGAGATGTGATCCAAATAGAAATATAACTTTGGATGCTCTAGTTGGAAGATTGATAGCTTTTGAGTTGGATAACTATGACAACTATGTTCCTAGTTCCAAAGGTATTGAGTTTGCATTTGAAGTCAAACACTCACTCAAGAAAAAGAGTAAGAAATCAAAGGCCAACCAATCAGAAAGTGAATAAGAAATAGAAGAAAGTTTTGACATTGATCTTGAAGTTGTTGAAGCCCTATTTGCAAATAAATACTCTAAAGGAAGAGGAAAGTACAAAGGCAGGATTCCTCTAATCTACTTTTCTTGTGAAGAAATTGGTCACATTGTTGCTAGGTGCCCAAATAGAGAAAACATGGATGAGAAGAAAAGAAACAAGTACAAAGAAAAGAAGGAATTCAAAAACTACAAGGACCACAAGGACAAAGGTAAGAAATCGTGTTTTATGGCTAAAGATTATGATAATAGTGAAGATGAAATGGTATATATTGTTGTAAAAGATGAATCTGATGATGAAAGAGATGAGATGACACATATCTCTCATGTTAGCAAAAATGGTACATGGATTATTGATAGTGGCTGCCCACATCATATGATTGGAGATAAAACAAAGTTTGAGAACATGGAATATTATGACGGCGGTAGTGTAAGATTTGGAAATAATGAACCTTGTTGCATAAAAGGAAAATGATGTATTTCTTTTACTAATGAGCTTGTATGTGATAATGCTTATTGGGTTGAAGGATTACAACATAATCTACTGAGTGTGGCACAATTGAATAACATTGAATTTAAGGTAGAATTTATGAATGGGAATAACAAACTGCTAGATGGAAAATGAAATATGGTTGGATCTAGCAAATAAACAAAAGGTAATCTATTTTATCTTGATCTCAGTGAAAGTTCATGTTTTATTGCTCAAGTATAAGAAAGTTGGTTGTGGCACAAAAGATTATGTCATGTAAACTTTGATAATCTAGTTAAGATAAGAAACAATAAAAGAGTAAGAGGTATTCCTAGCTTGAACAAACCTGATATGGGTCTATGCAAAAATTGTCAAATTGGTAAGATGGGAAAAACTAGTTTCAAAAGCAAGATCTATCATTCTGAAGAAGTCTTAGAGCTTATGCATATAGACTTATGTGGACCTATTGGAATAGAAAGTTACAATGGAGAAAAGTTTTTCATTCTCTTTTTTGATGATTATTCTAGAATGATGACTGTAATGTATCTAAAGAAAAAATTAGAAGTTTTTCAAAAGTTCAAGTGGTATTTGGCAAGAGTAGAAAAAGAAACTAGAAAGAAATTGAAATGTTTGAGATCAGGAAAAGGTGCTGAATTTATTTCCAATGAATTCTGCATTGAAAAAGGAATTAAAAGACAAGTATCAACCCCTAGTACACAAGAGCATAATGGTATAGCTAAAAGAAAAAATAGATCCATCATGGATTGTGCAAGAACTTTGATGATAGAAAAGAATGTTGAAATCAAATACTGGAAGAAAGCTATCAGCATTGCACTTCATACCTTGAACAGAGTATAGCTGAAGAAAGACTCAAATCAAACTCCTTATGAGCTATGGTATGGCTACAAACCTAATGCAAGTTACTTTAAAATATTTGGTAGTAAATTTTACATCTTGACAGAATCTAGAAAAGACAAGTTTGATGTGAAAGGTGATGAAGGCATATTTCTAGGATACTCCTATAGAAGTAAAGCATACAAATGTTTGAGTTTGTCTACTCATAAAGTCATAGAAAGTGGACATGTGATAATAGATGAGTTTGGAGAAAAGAGTGAAGAAGAAAGCAGTAAAGAGCCTAAGGATTACATAAGATTTTTTTACTATGAACTTGATACTCTACCAAATCTATCTAAAAGAAAAGAGGCTTCACCTCTCGAGTCCCCAAAATCTCCAACAACTACTGAGTTGCAGACAATGCAACCTGAGTCATAATTTGAATGACTCAAGTAACAATCAGAGGCTACCAAGCTAGAGAAAACCAAGTTTGATGAACTAGAGTCATAGACAATGGAATCTGAGCTTGATACTAAAGTTCATGATGAAATCAATAAATCTAAAGTACTTATGTTAGTAAGATATGTTAGAAGGAATCATGGACTTGATTAGATCATTGGAGATAAATTAGATGGAATAATGACAAGAAGCAAATTAAAAGGTGCATGTTTACTTTCCAAATTTGAATCTAGAAATGTTAAAAATGCTTTGAATAATGAAATTTGGATTGAAGAAATGAATGAAGAAATAGAATAGATAGAAAAGAATAAAACTTGGAATCTTGTTTCTAGACCCAAGGATAAAAATGTAATTGGCACAAAGTGGGTATTCAGAAACAAGCTAAATGAAGATGGAAAAATTTCCAAAAATAAAGGAAGGTTGACATGTAAAGGCTATTCTCAAGAAGAAGGTATTGATTATGGTGAAAATTTTTCTCTTGTTGCAAGATTAGAAGGTGTTAGAACTTGACTAGCATATGCAGCTCCCAAAGGATTTAAAGTTTATCAAATGGATGTAAAATTTGCTTTCTTGAATGGAATCCTTGATGAGGAAATCTACATTGAACAACTAGAAGGTTTTTTAGATCCTAACAAAAAGGACATGGTCTAAAAATTACATAAGGCATTATATGGTCTCAAGCAAGCTCCCAGAGCTTGGTATGAAAGGCTTCATAACCACTTGATATAGACTAGTTTTCTAAGAACAAATGATAACAATAGCCTATATATCAAAGAAGGATCAAATAAGAAGATTGTGTTAGCAAAAATATTTGTTGATGATACTTTATTCATAGGAAATGATGACTTGTGCAAGGCATTTTTAGAAGAAATGAGTAAGGAATCTGAGATGTCTATGTTTGGAGAAATTAAAAAAATTGTTGGATTGCAGATTCAACAAAAGAAAGATGGTATCTATTTTACTCAATCTAAATATATGAAGGAGATATTGAATAAATTTGGAATGGAGGATTCAAGACCAGTTGGAACCCCTATATCTACTAGACATAAGATTTCCATAAATGATGATTCCAAAGAAGTAGATCAAACCACATACAAATTGATGATTGGAAAATTGTTGTATGTAGTGCATACAAGGCTTGATATTGCATTAGTAGTTGGTATGGTGGAACGATTCTTAGCAAATCTCAAAGAAAGTCACTTGATGGCAGTCAAAAGAATCATGAGATATCTAAAAGGTACTGAAGAATATGGTCTATGGTACAAAATAGGAGGCAATTTGGACTTAAAAGTATTCATAGATGCTAATTGGGCAAGAAGTATTGATGATAGGAAAAACACCAATGGTGGAGCATTCTTTCTTGGTAAAAGACTAATGTCTTGGATAGGCTAGAAATAGAATTGTATCTCTTAATCCACAACAAAGGCAGAAAATGTGGCAACATCAGTTAATTGTTCTAACATTGTTTGGTTCAAACAACTGATGGTAGGCATGAAGATAGAAATCAAGGATCCAGTATTCATATACTGTGATAACACCAGTGCAATCAATACATCAAAGAATATAGTGATGCATACCAAAACAAAGCACATTTCTATAAAATATCATTTCTTGAGAGAATTGGTGCAAGAAAAAGAAGTCAAATAAGAATCTGTAAATACTAAAGAACAAATTTTAGACATATTCACCAAGCCATTACCTAAGGATGCATTTTTGTATCTAAGAGGTAAGCTAGGTGTCATTCCCCTATTTGAAGCTCACTAAATGAAATTTAGTGATGCATCAACCAAAGCATGTTGAAGATCATTCAGTTGGTGCAATATTAATAAGGGCATATTGCAAATGAATCTATACTTGAGGTACATTGATATTTATTGATTATTGTCTTTGACATGAGATGTCAAAGAGGGAGAAGTTTTGTTGTCATATCTCATAGAAATTTTTTTGGATAATTTTGTTGTCATATCTCATAGAGAGAGTTATCAAAGAGGGAGAATGAACTTGACAAAATTTCTAGCAAATAGAAGCTTTCTGACAAAGGGAGACATTGAAAGCAGAAAGAGTTCACACTAACAAAGGGAGTTCTCAAGGATAAGAATCAAAATGAAACTAAGGATGTGTTCTTTACTTTATTCTTGCTCCAAAATTTCATTGTGTTATGACATCTTGTGTTGCCAGCAATGCCAAAGAGGGAGATTGTTGGAACAATTGATTAATTTGTATTGTTTTTGATGTTACACAAAATTTCATATCATTACCAATCAGTGTATGCCAAGCTCACTCAGGCATTAAAGACAATTTTCTTTGTCTACCGAGTGATCCAAAATTTTCCTAGTTAAGAAAGCAGTATCTATCGAGTTCACTCAGGAGCCAAAGGAAAGTCTGTAGAAGATGAGTGTTAACTGAGCTTACTTGGTTAATGAAGGAACTGTTGGATGCAACCAGTGCTAACTGATATCACTCAGTTACCAAAGTAACTTTGCAAGTATGTAGTGTTAACCGAGTTCACTTGGTTAACATAGGAAAATCATTTTTGAGTTAGTATCTACCGAGCAGGGTTGACTAACGGAGGATTTTTTTGTTTTGGCATATTAAGTTCAATTAATTTATCTATTGGTTCTAGCCGACTGAGAAGATGAATATTAATTATTCTAAGTTGTATTTGAGCCGACTTGACAAGATGAAAGATATAAATAAAAGGTCAAGTTGAGGGATAGAATGTGTGAAGTATGTGAGTGGAAGAGAATTGAAGGTCTAATGATGTCAAGAGGAAGCAAATTAGAAGGATAAGAATAATATCCTTGGGAAGCTAAAAAAACATATTCAATCAAGAAGGATCAAGTACATGCTAGAATTGAGACTTGTAATTGACAATTTAGTTGCATTAGAAATCAGATCATCTCATTGTTACTCTCTAATCATTGTAATAGTGATCTAAATCTCTTAACAGAGTTGGCTTAACAGTTATTTGTAAATCCTCTAACAAGGTAGCAATTCTGTTGAATTATCTAAAGACCTCTAACAAGACCACTACTAACAAGTTGATTAAATCCTCTAATAGGGTCACACCTAATAGTGTGTTTTGTAACCTTTAATAGGGTTGGCTCCTAAGGGCTCACTTCAAAAGAGTGAAAAATAATAACTAGTTGCAATTGGTGGTTTTTCTCAAATTGGGTGTCCACATTAAATCTTGGTGTTAAATGTGTTCATGCTATTTATTTTATGTGTTTACAACTAAGTTAAAGTAATAAGTAATCATAGATAAAATCTTAAGATTTTCATGATAAGTGTTTGCCGAACATTTTTAGTATTTATCGAGTTACACCATTTCTTTGTTTGTCAAGAATCAACAAAATTAAGCTTTTGCGGAATTATTTTGTACTAACATTTAAGAGATCTTGGATTTATTTTTGTAGTAACTGATTCACCCCTCCCCTCTTAGTTACTCCTCTTACATTTCCAACAAATACTTCTTGGGATTGTAGATTGTACAACAAAAAGATGGAATTTTCATATCATAAATTATTGAATAGAAAAAGTAAAAATCTATGATTGACATATTGTAGTATTTGACACATACTAGACCTAATATAGCTAATGTAATTGGAATTGTGGCAAGATTTTAGGTAGATCCAAAAGAGACACATTATGCAGTAGTAAAAAGAATTTTTGGACATTTGAAAGGCACACCTGATCATTGATTATGGTATGGAAGATTACATGATTTCACTATATGTATGTATACTAATGTTGATTGGGAAGGAAATATAGATAAAATAAAGATCACCAATGGTGGAGCATTCTTCTTGGGAGGAAGATTGGTTTTTTCATAGAGAAAGAAACATGATTGCATTTCACAAAGTACAAGATAAGTAGAGTATGTAGCAGTAGACAATAATTGTAATTAGATTTTTTGGATGAAGCAGATGTTGAAAGATATTGGGATAGAGTTCACTGAGTATATTATCAAAAATTGTGACAATAGATGTACATTGAGTATGTAAAATAATCTAATATTACTATCAAAGACAAAGCATATATCTATTAAGTATCACTTTTTGAGAGAGAAGGTTGTAGAGAAAGAGATCAGATTGGAATATGTTAGTGCAAAAGAGAAGATAAAAAATATATTCACAAAACCTCTAGCTAAGGATGAATTTGAGTATTTGAGAGGTATACCTGGGGTTATACCCCAACCTAGATTTGAGCAATTGATGTAGAGATTGCATCAGTTCGGTTGCAAGAAGAGTACTATTATTATCTAGCCTAGATGCTTGATGCTTCTCCTATGTGGGAGTATCTTTGTTTGAGCTGAATCATTGAGGACTCTTGGTATTTGTATTCAATAGTGTCTTTGGACACTAGAGCTTCAAAAAATTATTTTGGAAATGATTGAACTTCAAGAATTTACATAATGATACATTTTTCATTCATGTCCTCCTCCCCTCAAATTATCATACTTTTCAAGCATTTTTTGAGCATCATCTTCTTTCGTTGTTGCCTTCTTGAGGGGGCATCACATAGTCTAGTCTCTCCTCTTTCTTTTCAAGATTGGGGCAACTTTGTTTCTTTTAAATAGTATTGCTTCAAACTTGTTTTAAATAGTATTGTTCCAACACTATGTCAAAGAGGGAAAAAATGTAGCACCTAAATTTGATTACATCATTTAAGTAATCCTATTAGTCATCTCCTAAGGCATCATTTATCAAGTATTTAATTTTTTATTAATTCAATGTCATGCCCTAGTTAATTAATTCATTTAATTGACTATAGTCCAAATGATGAATTTAAATGACAATAAATGGTCTAATTATCAATCAAATCCCTATTCTTCTATTAAATTAAATAAATGTTTAGTATCTATTTAATTTAATCCTAAAATCCCCTTTGATTTCATAAACACCTTTTAATTAAATCCTAATCCCCTTTACTAACCAAATCCAAGCCATTCACCCATACTAATCCTATTTAATCAACTAATTAAACCCACTGAACTAGCTAGCCCACTTGCATCCCTCTAACATGTCACTTGCCTTCTAATCCCCCTCTAATCCAAGCCTAATCTCCACCCTAATCATGTGCACAACTTTAATCCTAGAGTAAGAATTCCTAAGCCAAACCAAAGTCAAATCCCCTCTTACACCCCCACCCACATGCATTAAATGCTCTTACAGAGACTCAATGACTTCTTACATTCCTCTTACACACTCCATCCCCCTAATTACTCCTATCTCCACCCACTTTCCCTCCATTTTTCCCTCCCTCTCAGATCCTCTCTCCTTGTGACACTTGTCACAAGGCTATGGATTTGAAAAAGCACAATCCATGTGCTTACCTCTCCTTGCATCCTATCCATCCCTCATCCTTCCTCCACTTTTCATCTTGGCCTTCCATTCTCACCCCCTTTGGCCTATAAATTGAACCCCTCTCCTCTCACAAATCATCCACCTTCATATGAAAAATTTCAATGCTATTTTGAGAACCTCAGAACTATCAAAATACCATTATAATGGAAAAACCCACTCATTCCTCCATTTTTGAATCCTGCATCCATCTCTCATCCATTTAAGCTTGAGGCCACACTTGAGCATACATTTACATCCTTTGTACATATCTACCCATCAATATAAGCTTGTAATGCTCTCCTTTGGTTTGCATCCCTCTTATTTGTTTTTATTGTCTAATCCATATGTTGGTATGTGATTAGTTTGTGAATGTTTTTCAATTGCTTAATGTTCTTTGCACACTAGTTTGTTAGGATTAACCTCAGACAAAAATAATAGTTATGTGCAAATATAACCAATATCAGAAAAATAATAGATTGCATAGAAGAGAACACAAGACACAAATATTTAACGTGGTTCACCCAATCCCTAGGCTACGTCCACCAATAGCAAGTCCAATATTATTATTATCCAGTGATTACAATATGCAATCCCTTACAGCTCAATACTACTGAAAGAAGCCACACTATTACCATACATTATGAAATCCCTAACCCTAACCCTTTTTATAAAAGCTTTTTATCACTTACAAAGGTAGGGCTGGAATAAGTCATCCAATAGAAAAAAATAGCAGTTGAAGCCTTTTACAATATAAGGTCATTTTTTGCTTCGAGGGCATTACCCTCGAAAACCCCCACGAGGGCATTGCCCCTCGACCCCACCCTGTACTATGATAGGGAGCACACCTAGGGCACTGCCCCAAGACCCCGCAAGGGCACTACCCCCAAACCCCCATAGGAATAATTTAGGGCTAAATTGTACCCAACAAACCTCTGAGTCTGGTTAGGCTCCACATCACAACATAGTTTTCATAGCACAATGTGAACTTAGTAAAGAACATATATATTGAGTTGGAGCATAGTTGATATTGAGGATCAGTATTAATGTTTGTTGTGACCAAGTCACAATATGGACTGAGCTCCTATATAGCCTGAGGTGTGATTGAGAATATGAATGCAGTTGTGACCAAGTTGGTGTGTTGACCAAGCTAGTGAGTGGAAGTATGAATGTTGAGTTATCTTATGCAAGCCAAGACATTTGTCATGCACTTTGTATTTATTTATTAAAAGTATAGAGCGTTAAATGTAAGGGTATTTTGACTATTTAAAGGTTTTTAGTTAAGTTTAAGTTCATTTTATCATTTACCCAATAATTTAGAACCTTCAAAGCCACATCAAGGAGATTATAGAGCTATTTGTGTGAATATCAGAGGATTGTAGTGTGTGTCATTAGCGAAATTGAGTAAATTTGCAAAGCCTCTTTGAATAGAGTTTGATTATTTTGCAAAATTGTTTGAAGTTTAGAAACCATAGTTTGGAATGACATCATCTACATATGTAAGTGGGAACAAGGCATTGAAGGACAACAATGCTCAAATTGTATGATATGATGCATGCCCTCCTCCAAAATTCAAGGCTTATCCAAAGATCACAATGATTGGAGACACGTTTGGAGCATTGTCATTGATTCCACCCCATGTCATTATGGTGTACGATGCCAGATCATGTTACATGTAAAAAATTGGTAAAATTGGTGATTTCAAGCTGAGAAATGCATGTGACAAACTATGCAAGAATGAAGTGTTGAAAGAGGAGAATAAAGTCATTGCCAAGAAAGGGCTAACTTGTGCCCTAGCTTTTCCCAAGGTTTTCAAGATGGAGTAGCTTAAGATTGTTTTGAGAAGGTTATACAATATGAAGTTGTGTCTAGAGAATGGGTCAATTAAGATTACCAAATCAATCATACATCAGAGAACTGGTTACCCTACTCTTGCCTGAGTAAATATCATTCGCTAGTAGGCTAGGAACATGATTGAAGACCTTGCCTAGGAAAAGTGGAATGTTTGAGGAATGTCCATTGATGTAATTGATGATCTAGTCATTGAATTTGTAATCTAAGTGATTGCACATAAGTTCTATTGATCGAGTTGACTGAATAGTATGCCTTTTGTAGTTATAGATTTGGAATTTAAGATAGTCAAGAAGGACCATAGCTATGACTTGGCCAAGCTACAATTGATTTAACTTGTAGAAAATCTTGCAGCCATTAGGAAGGAAAAGAATACATCATGTAAGTTTGGCTAACTTTTATTATGCATATTCTTTTATGTAGAGAATTCATTTCCTATATTTGGAGATGTAATGTGGGATAAACATAGACCAATAACCGAGTAGATCAATGGTTATATTGAGAAATTAGGTAAAAATTTTGAATCAATTTTGGATGGTTATTTTGAAGAGTTTAAAAGGAAAATAAAGAATAGGATGAGAATGCCTAAGTCAATGCTTGACAAATATTATGATCACATATATTTCATGGTGGATAAAGACTACACCTATGCTCAAGTTGCCATACTGAGAGTGGTATGATTGAGGCTAATGTTGATGAAGTGTTTATAGCTATCACAACATTATTGGTAGAACCAATTGATAAGAATGTCAAGCTATTCAACACATATGAGACTACAAAGATAAAAATGATGATGCAGACAAAGGTTTCAAAGATAGATAAGAAGAGAAAGAAAATGATCCAAGACTTAGAGGGTAAACTTGGAGAATCACATCTATGAATCACTAAAGGTAAAGGGGAAGATCATGATAGTGACAATGATGATGAAGAAGATGAATCCAAAGGTAAAGAGCTTGTGGTTGTCGAGCATCGGGCATCAAAAGGTAAGAAGATTATGATTGTTGATCCTAAGGTCAAAAGGAGCCTAAAGAAAGTGGTAACACCACTCACCACTACACAAAGAAGAGTGACTAGACAAAGACCCAAGGCAAAAACCTTTGTAACTATTGAGCAAAAGAAAGTGACAATGAAAATAAAAATTTCATCAAGGGGAAAGAAAAGGTTACCAAAGGCTAGGGAGACCAAGCAAGGTCAGAAGAAGAGGTTGAGGAGGAAACTTATTATTAAACCTAGTGAAGAGGATGATGATGAAGCCGAGAGGACTAAATTTGATGACATGAGTCAATTTCAAATATTGCTAAGCCAAGCTCCTTAAGATATTGAAAAGGTATGTGAGAACATTAGAAGTTAAATGGGCTTAATAGGATTTAAATGTGTAAAGTATGATTTTTTAGATAGAGACAATAAAGAAAAAGTTGAACAAGCAGTTTTGGATATGATGGTGAATTTTAAATATACACCTATAGAACTGGGTAAAGAATTTTCGGAGCAATTATATAATAAAATTGATTCAAAATAGAAATGGGCATTATCTACTCAAAGGAAAATAAGAGAAAAAAATTCAGCCCAAACTATGTTTGATTTAGGTAAGACTCATATGTTTATAGCCCTGAGAGATTATGCAAAGAAATTTGTACCTAAGACAAAGGCTTAATTTTTTTTTTGAAATAGAATTGAAGAGATTGTCTAGGACAACATGGTTGTGTGGAGAAAGATTTTGGGATGATGCCAACACTAGTGTAAGAGGAAGAAAAGAAAGATGAGAGAGTGGAATTGGATAACCCTAGAGATTTGTATAGTGATGCAAAATTTAGTTAGTGGAAACTATAGAGAAAATGGCTCAAGATAGGGAAAAACAAATAGAGATAGTTATCATTGAGGCAGAAAACCCTAAAAATACTATGCCTAATGTAACTATAGCTATGAAAGAGTTAGAAAAGATAATGTCTACCAAGAAAGAGAAAGAGGAGCAAGCTCCAAGTCTATTAAAGACACTCTGATAGATACCTCCAATCTAGTTATTGTACAAATCATGGAGTATCCAAAGATTGGAGAGAAAGGAATAGATCAATAGCTAACCACACCAATAACATAAACACCTATAGTTATTGTTGATTACAATGCTCAATTACAACACAACACATTTCTCATAGATGTTGAGGAATAGAGTGTGCTGACAGTTGAAGAGAAAAGAGATGAAGAGCCTACTAAGGCAAATTGGATCACAAAGGGTCAAACTAAAGGGATGGGAGCTCAAGTAGAGAAATCTACTATAGGTGAAGGAAGAGAACGAATCTCGAGACCTCTTGTTGAGGGGATAAATGAGATAGATTCATCCAATGTTGCAAGGATCGAGGAACAAGCTCTGGAGAAAAAAAAAGGTAGAAGTAGAGAGTGGACTAGGTGTAGAACCTTCTATACAAACTAAAGCTCAGAAAAGTGGCACACATGAACAATAGATGATTATAACTCAGGTGACATTCTTTGAACATGGATGCAAGTTAAAGTTCTATTCATTATAATAGATTGGTTTTTGCTCAAGGCAGATTGGTTGAATTGTAAGCAACAGATGGTAGAATGTGAGAAAAAATTATTTCCATTCAGTCAATGTTGATACCTCATTTGGCGGTGATGTAGAGAGAGTTTTCATTAACAAAGGAGATAGCAAAGAGAGATTCACATCTCTCTATTGCAAAAATTTTAGTTGACTTGGCTGCTTAATTAGAAATTAAAATTAGAGTTCTAGAATATGTTAGATCAAGTTGGGATAATGTACTTGCAATGGTTATAAAGATTCACAAACTATTTTTTTGACAAGTATGGTTTGACCCCTTCACCCCAGTAGCCACGAGTGACAAAAACAAGTGGGAAATGTCATAAAGGGAGAAATGACTCAAATGAAAAGGGAAATATATATAAAGTAGAAATGCAAAGGTATGATTCCTTGAAGATTCTTTGAATTTTTTTCTATGTATACTCATTTTGAAGTCAAAGTATGTTAGAAGTCATGTATATATGTTTTATATATTTAAGTCTTTATGTAGACTGAGTCATAGTCTAAATACTATTTTCAGTTTTGGATGTTATGTTGCATCATGACAAAGTGTTTTTGCTACTAATGTCAAAGGGAGAGAGTGTTGATACCTAAGGTGTGTTTTCTATTAATGTCAAACACTTATTCATTCATATGGAAGAGTTGGTTAGTCATCATTGTGATTGAACCATCCTATGGAGGTTGACCCATGTATATTAGATTTGTTCTTATCTCAATTGAAGTCGAGAAATTATTATTGTTGAGCAAGTCTATGATTGTTGAGTACTCCTATGCATGTCAAGTGAGACAAAAGATAGTTTAAGCCAATTATACAAAGTCAGTTCATGCTAAGACACATAGTTTGAGCTAAGCATATAGAAGCTGAGGGACAACATGAAGATCAATTATGACTGAGTGTCAGAGTGTTCATGTGTTGAGAAAGCCAGTTTTGGTATATTTGTTTGGAATTACACAAACACTATGGTAAATCATTTTTTTCCAACTTGCATGCATATTTTAATGATCAAGGAGTAATTTAAGGAGATGATTACATGTTTCATTGAAGGACATCAATCTCTAGGCAAGGTAATCAACCAAGCAGAAAAATAGAAGGTTTAAGTAGAAAAAGGAAGAGATCTAAATTGTTGATCTCAATCTAGAACCTTCTCTAGTTGGCTATAAAAGGAGGATCCAAACCCTATATGTTGTGCGAGTGTATGTGTGTGTTTGGATGCTTGAGTCAAATTTTGAAGGAGAATTAGACAGAGCAACTAAGTATAGCAGTGAAGGGTAGAATGATGAAATAATAGATTGGAGCTCATATCAAAGGTTGGAAAGAGGATATCCATAATCATCATATTAAGTGAAAATTGAAGGATCAGGTACTAATAAATTCTAGCAAGTCTTTCAAGGTAAATCTCTTAACAGAGTTGTCCTAACAGACCTTTGTTAATCTTTTAATAGAGTGCTTACTTAGTTGTAAGTTTAAATCCTTTAATCAAAGTAGACTGGATAGGTCATGTAAGATCTTAACAAGGTAAACCCCTCACAAGGTAGATCATCAGAAGTGATCAAACTTATAGCCATAATAGGTGAACTTTATTATTACAATAGTAAGATTTGTGGGTGTCATCCCCACCCTGGTTTTACCTTCACCTTGGAGGGTTTCTGGATTGCCAAATCTTTGTGTTATGTGTTGATTATGTACTTTCATGTTTGTGGATGTGATTAGATGCTAGATCTAATACATTATTACAGTATACTTTTATGTGATTTATGATATTGTTGAGATAGGAGTTTAAGGTGAAGATATCAGATTTGATATTTGTTTCAAAGGTTAAAAGTTTTATAGTCCTAATTCACCCCCATAGTATCTAACTTTCCCAGTAGACTTAGAACACTTCTTTAGGTACTCAATTGAATTTTAGCATTGCTTATCACCCATATATAGATGGGAAAACTAAGAGATTAAATCAATTCATAGAGGATTTCCTCTATATGTACTACATGGATCAATAGTACAAGTGAAAATGATATCTTCCAAAGTTTGATTTTGCTTACAATAAATATTATCGTGCTTCATTTGGAATGACACCATTTAAGACACTCTACAAATGAAAGTGTCACATTCCTATCAGTTGGGATGGAGTAGATGACATGATCATTAGTGGTCCTAATATGTTGAGAGAGATGGAAGAGAGGATGAATCTAATTTATGCTCAATTAAAGGAACCAAATGATAGACATAAGATTTATGCAGAAAAGAGTTGCACTTTTAGATAGTTCCAAGAAGGGAGCAAGGTGTTTCTCTATGTGAGACCACATAAGAGCTCAATCTCTTTTTGCAAGTCTTCAAATCTTGCACCAAGACATGTGGGTCCATTTGATGTTTTGGAGGTTATCGACTTTATTTCCTATAGACTTTCTTTATCACCTACTCTTGCTTGAACCCATAACACATTTCATGTTTCTTTGTTGAAATCCTATTATCCATATGCATCTTAGATCCTATATTAGCATGCTTTCAGGATCTTGAGGATGGTGCTATGGAGCTTAATTTCCTCATTGATTAACCTACCATTAGGGTGCGTGAAAAATATGTGTTCTAGTATAAGGTCCAGTGAGACCAATTCTTTCTTGATAGTGCTACTTGAGAGGATGCATAAGACATGAATATATCATTTTCGTTGTTATTTCCTTAAACTTCATGCTCATTTTTTTGATTAGATAAATAGGTTTTATAGGGACCCTGAAACCCAAGAGTTAAAACATTAACAAGGCTGAAAATAAGTGTGAAAAGCCCAGCCAAAAGAGTTCAAGTTCAAAGGTTGATAATAAGCACAAGGCCAAGCCAAAAAACAAAGATCATAGAAAAGACCAGGAATAGAAACAATAAGAACCAACAAAGGCAAAAGCCTTGACAAAAAGCCAAAAAAACAAAAGGCACAGATAGAAACAAAAGAATAGGTAGTGGATTAGTCCTTGTTCTTTCTCTCCAGCTCTTACATGACCTAAGCAGCCTCATAGGCCTTCTGGTTCTCCTTAGCCTCTTGCTGGTGCACCTTTTTATCCTCTTGGTCTTGACCATTTTTTATGTTTTCCTTTGCAGGGTCGACCACTAGTTTGGCTTTTTCCCTATCTTTTCCTTCCTCATATTCCTTCATAACTTTGTCTTTGATCCAACTAGTTAAAGATATGATGTTGTTGTTAATGGAGCTTAGCAGTGAAATCATTTGGTTCAAGAGATTGTGATTGTAGATGTTGAGGTTGTTAATCCTTCTCTCTCCCAAATTGAGCCTCTCACTCTGGCCATCTCTATTATCAGATTCCACTCCATTCCACTCCATTCCTGAATTCCTCCATATGACCCACCTGCTCTTTGACCTCCTCCAGCTCATGGAAAAGCCACTTGATTGATCTGAAGTTATCAATCATACTATTGTGGGCATTGTTCAAGAGGTTCATCCCAGTTTCCCTTGCTTTATCCCAAATAGCCACAATCACCAGGTCTATGAGTTCTTCAAGCCGCAACCCTTCTTGGTTTTCCATGAGGACCTATGAGTTCATGGCCTCTCTAAAAATGCCCATTTTTGAGGTCCTAACATTAAAGCTTTTCCAAGCTTTCCTCCTGTCTTTAACCTACACCTCCCCTCCCTCAGTCTCAGAATCCTTTTTTTGTTCCTTAGGTTGGGCTTGAATATGGATAGGAGAAAGAGGTAGTGAAGACATATCTAGTTCTTGTTGCATTCTCTCATCCTCGAGACCCTCCCTCTTGCATTTCTTCCCTCCCCGGTCTTCCTTATTTTCCTCCTCTTTCATCTCCACATCCTCCTCATCATCATTGTCAACCTTCACATCCTTCACAGGTTGCTTCTACCCATGAACCCTAGGGCTTTTTCTACTAGGGGTTATGGAAGAAGGCAAATTCTTGACCTGAAGGGTGACTTTTTTACCAGCGGAAGAAATCTTGCCATCCTCAAAGCTTAAGTTGTAACTATCATCCAAGTCTGAATAGAAGCTAGAACTTCTAGAGGTCACATTCTCAGTCTGATGGGGGGGCATTTCTTATTGTCTGAGCCTTAAAGTGCTCATAAATAAGCAGCAAGAGCCCCTCATGCAGAGCAGGGTTATCATTGGACTTCTTTTTGAGGCTATCCACCGCCTTGCTCATGGAAGTTAACAAGTAAAAAGGAAAAGAAATTTTACAGCTGTGCTGAAAATGATTCAAAATAACAAAGTGGTGGGTACGAGCCCGATCAAACCTAGGGTCTAGAGTAATGTACTTGATTATAGCTCTTAGAACATACCTCCACAGGTTCTTCATGGTATCAAGAACATAGTACGTGTCAATCTTCTTCAGGGCTTTCAGTTCCTCCGCATCCTTCACAAAATCCTGCACAACATTAGCTGAGAGCTTCTTGTCCCAAAAGAACTTAAAACCATCAATTAGGATTTCAAAAATAGTCAATATCACCTCCTTAGTGATCATGAAACAAACCTCGTTCACCTTAACTTTTCCATCCTTGCATGATCCAACCATATTGTTGGTCACCTCCTGCTCAAATCCATGCAATTTCGTAGTGTATCTAGTAATCCTGCCCCGATCCAGCTGTTCCCAAACTTTTTCCCTGCTCCTCCATTTCTTTATTTCACCCACTGGCTCTTTTCTACACCTTTTGCCTACCATATATGCACTCTGCACACCATCAATTCTCATATGCACTCGCACTATAACTGATAGGAACCTCTATGTATGAGCAGAATGCAAAAAGAATTAACCTTTCTATTGCTCCTATTGAAAATGCAAAAAATGACCCACAAAGCATGTCGAATAGTCTATAATAAATTACAGTAGTTACGATTTCCTATGCTACCTTTTTGGGAAGTACCCTTTCCCCTTAATCCATTCATACTCATAATTACACACTGATCTTCTCTGTAATTCCTTGGATCTTGTCCAGTTTGATCATGCTTTTGACATCCACTAGAAAACTATTTTTGGGATGCCATGTCATTATTTGGTTTGCATTGACCCCTATATTAGCAAACCTATCGGCTACCAGGTTAGCTTCCCAAAATATATGAGTGACGTGGACTCTACTGAATTTGGCAAGAGTCTCACATGTCTCATCAATAAGATTTGCAATCGACCATGATGGCTGAGAGTTGCCTTTAATACATTTTATAATGTTGTTTGAATCCCCTTCAAGCCAAAGGTTAGTAACTCCGATTTCAAAAGCCAATTTGATAGTATTACATGCAACATTCGCTTCTGCAAAGTGGTTGGTTTGAAATCCCAATGGAAGGGAAAAAGCTGCAATACCATCGCCATTTTCATTCCTTATTATGCCTCCACTTCCCGAGGAGCCAGGATTTCCCTTGGAAGCTCCATTGAAGTTGGCTGTATGCCATCCTTCTGGGGGGAGAAGCCATTTGGCTTCCTATCTTTTCGTCTTTTTGTATTTTGCCTCCTTCTTTTTTCTACCACCTAATTCTATATCTCCCCCTTTCCTCACTAAATAGTTTTCCTTAATGTTAGCAAATATTTTCTTCCCTATCACTATAGTTGGCTCCTCTTTATCTCTAAAGATTTTTTTGTTTCTCTCCTTCCAAATGCTCCAACAAAAATGAGGCAGGATCTAAGAACTTAATTCCTGAAGATCAAACCTATTAAACATGTATTTCCATTGACAAAAGAGATCCATAAGGTTAAAAGGAACACACCAGCTAAAGCCCAAGTCCTGGGTGAGGAAAACCTAAACCTCCTTGGAGAAGGAGAAATGTATGAACAAATGATTGCCAGTCTCCGTTCGATCTTTACATAACACACATCTGCTGGGAATAATATGACCTCTTTTAATGAGGTTATCCTCGGTGAGGATTTTGTCCTGTAGGGCTAGCCAATAGAACATATCAATTTTTTGAATGAGGCCAGGGAGCCAAGCCCTAGACCAAGGAGGAATTTGTAGTGCACCAATATTACAGTCAAAGGAACCAGCAAATATAAATATATTTTTCTTTTTCAATGAAAGCATTTTTATTTTATTTTATTTGTTTATATTTATTTTCCTTGATCTACAATATTGATGTACATTACTAAAATACATTTAACTAACTTCACTAACCACTTTAGTTCCTTCCAACCAGAACATTATTTGAAATTCTAGCAAAATGTCTTTATAACCAAATGTATCAATTTCAAATGGAGACACACATTTTCTCTTAGAATCATTTTAGAAACAAAAACATAACAAATTTACTCATTTCTATATACTATAGGATAGTGCATGATATATAAATTTCTTTAATCACTGAATGTAGCAACATATCAACAAGTACAATCCACTTATACAGTCCACTTATACAATTTTCCAGCTTACAAGCTATCATAAAACACAAGATTGGGAGTTACCCAAGGGTGACTCTCCCTAATACAATAAGAATTCACTTCGAAGTATGTTTTTGCTGCAAATGAAAATAATACAACATTCTTCTTCTCTTCAAGTCTTCAATCCATAGATCACAACTTGTAGTACAACACACACAAACAAGCCCATGGTACTCTCCTCCCAACCTTAGGCCTTTTAAAGGCCACCCCGAGCAGGGAGAACCTTGACTAGGTGGACATACATTATTAACAACCATTTACAACACAATGCTCACATTAAAAAATTGTTCACACATTTTACAGTTGACAAATAAAACCACAAAAATTCCCAACCAAGGTAGACCACTTAGGATCACATGTAGATCCATCTCAAGGGGTAAGGGTGGAAAATGAATGTTGAGGAGACTCCACCTGAAACTATGCCTTCATTAGGCTATACATTTTATACACATGCCTTCACAAGGCAACCCAACACCACATACATGCCCTCACATGGCATCTTTACAATACTTATAACTCCAGCAAGGTGGCATATGGGGCCCATAACACCCATATGGCATCCCTCTCCTACTCTAGGAGAGACTCTCACCCAACACACTCCCTATGCACCCCTTACCCTCACAAGGCTCTCTTTCCCTCCCAAGAGATGAGACTCACCTTGTCACACCCAAAACAGAAAACTGCAACAAGAACATATGAATTCACAACATAAAGTAAATCACAATACACAAATACACCAAAACTGAAACATGGTCCCTCAACCTCACACAACACAACATTACAACTACATTACATAAAACTCACATGCATAACACAATAAAAATAATCTACTTAACAACAAACTTTCATACAAAGGGTACATAAGGTTACCAACCTGGTTTCCAAGCAAATTTGAGCTCCCTCTCTTTTTACCAGCAATCCTCCTCCTAAGCTATCTTCTTCTCCTTGTTTTTTTTTCTTTTCCAAAATTTACCCCACTTAGATTCTTTTTCCAGATCTATCTAAAAATTCTCCCCCCAAGAACTCTCCAACCAACTCTCTCTTAAGAATGTTTTCTTCTGATGCTTAAGTTTCCAAATTCGGCCAACTTGGGAATCCACAATTTTTGGGTGCTCTTTTCAATGCCTAGGGAAGCTTATAATACTTAAAAATTCCCCTACCCCCTAGGTATATCATATGGGCTTTAAAATAAGACCTCAAACTACCCCTAGGGATGGTGTAAACCTCCTAGAAATTCACAAAAGGTGTGCATTCGACCTAGCATGGAAAGAATCCCTCTTGGACCCATAAATACACCTAGGGAAAAGAAATCCTACCAAACCACTCCTTGGTTCACTCAACCACCTACCATCCCACTAAGCATGCTACAAAGGAGAACATGTGTCAAGTGACACCACAATACACACAACACACTTGGCAAGCCATCAAGAAAAACAAATTTACTTTTATAAAATCACAATAATACACACAAATTGGTTTTACAAATAAAATACAAGGGTAAAAAAGTTATACCCTCCTTAGGGTTAACCTTGGTTTTTCCAAACACCTAGCAAGGTTCTCCATAAATCCATGGGCTTCTTTCCTGCACACTTATTGCAAATATCAGTAGTCCAAGAATAAGGTGATAAAATGATAATGTAAATATAAATCACATAGATTCTATCATCAATGAATAACATAACTAATATGAAATATGTATTTCCATTCATATCACATTACACACTTCTTATTTGTAGCAATTCTCTAATCTAGATAGTAAAACATTATGATCATTTATTCTTACAGAAAATTATGGAATTAATCTACCTTAAGAAATGCATCAAATATAATATAAGTATACAATTCTAGTTTATTCAAATGATACATGAATTCTTAATGTTACTCTAAATATGCTAAGACATGATAATCTAGCACCATATGGAGACCACAATTCAAAAATCAAACATTCACTTGAGTATAACATAAGCTTTAATCATGACATATGGATCATCAAGAAGGTAAGTAAGCATATCTGAATAACATCATAAAAACTACTTAGAATATTAGTGTCCTAGTAACATCATAAGGAATCATCATATAGCCTAATGATATAGGTATCAATGTCCCAATAACATGACATGAAATCAAATAGTCTAAGGATCAAAATATCAATGTCCATAGTGGGTAATAATGTGTCATCTAGAGTCTAACTATCAAAGTCCAAAAGAAACAAAATGTCAATAGTGCTATGATGGTCGGGGCGGGACATGACAGAATCTCATTTAATCTCCAAAGGGCTGAATATCTAGAGGCAGCAATATATAGCCCATTGGCGTTATCTCCCCAGACCAATTCATCCATGTTCTTATTTAGGCCCATAGAGTTTAGCACTATCATTATAGGATTAAGATCTTCAGAGATGATGAAAAGGTCTATCCATCCCTGGTCATTCCTATAGTTACTAACTTTCTGCCCAAAATGGTTGATGCAGTCATTCACTCAGACCTCATAACTGGGGTTGTTCATAAGAGGGCCCTGAATAAGCCAACTATCAGACCAGAACTTGATATCCTCCCCATTTCCCAATTTCCAAGAGACTCTAGAATTTTCTACGTCCCTAGCTTTTAAAAAACCATTCCAAACAGGGGATCCTCTTGGGATATCTTCACTGAAGAAGGTAAACTATTTAGAGGGCCTCTTTATGTACTTGTTTACCAAAATGTCTCTCCATTCCCATGAGCTGCTGAAGATATGCCATATTTTCTTAGCAAAAGAAGCCTTGTTGAGGTGAGTTAGCTTCTTGATGCCAAGACCTCCATTTTTCTTTGGGAAGCAGACTTTTTCCCAAGCAACTAGGGGATACATTTTATTCCTTTTGGCCCCCATCCATAAGAAGTCTCTCTAAATATTTTCCATCCTCTCAGCAAATTTCATAGGGATCACAAAAAGGCTCAAAGCATAAACAAGAAAGTTCTAAAGGGTGGATTTAAGCAGTTGGCATTTTCTAGCTTGGCTTAGAGAGGCCCCTTTCCAACCAACTAGCTTCTTACTGAATTTGTCCATAATGTCATTCCAGAAAGAATCAAGAGGATTCGTGCCCAAAGGGAGCCCAAGATAGGCAGAGGGAAGCTTCCCCACAGTACATCCCAAAATTGATGAGTTATCCCGACCCTCTGGAGTAGGTATCCAAGATGTCCTTCATTGCCTTTGCCTCCTTAACAGAAGCCTCCCCTCCCAATATAGTATCATCAATAAATTGCTAATGCATAAAAGGGGCACTTTAGAAGAAGGTTTACTGATTCTCCCTTCCTTCTTATTCTTCTCAATAAGTCTACCTATGCATTCTGCCAAGATTATGAAGAGAATAGGTGAAAGAGGATCCCCCTGATGAAGACATTGAGAAGGTTTAAAAAAATCAAAGGGGGATCCATTAACTAAAACAACGAGTGAGGAAGTAGTTACTAGCTGAGAAATTAGCTTACATGTTTTGTCATCAAACCCAAAAGCCTTAAGCACCATATCCAGGAAAGCCCAGTCAACCCAGTCATAGGCTTTTGATAGGTCCAATTTAAGTAACATCCCTTCCCTTTTTCCAGCTTCCATAGAGTGAATCACTTCATGCACCATCATTATGGAGTCTAAAATTATTCTACCCAGGACAAAACCAGTTTGATGCTAAGATATTATCAAAGGGAGGAGCTTGAGCAACCTGGAAGTAAGTATCTTTGAAATGATCTTGTAAAAAGAATTGCATAGGCTAATTGGTCTAAACTTGTCCAAGGAATTGGCTCCAGGAACTTTAGGAATGAGAACTAAACAAGTAGATTTAATCTCCTTTAGAATGCTTCTAGCCCAAAAGAATTCCTAAATAGCCTTCACCACATCCTTCATCAAAACTGGCCAAAACAATTGGAAAAATAAAGTAGGGAACCCATCAGGGCCAAGAGATTTATTAGCCGACAGAGAGAAGAGAGCTTCTCTAACTTCCGAATTAGAGGGAATGGTCCGAAGCAGTTTATTATGGTGAGGATGGATGATCTGAGGGATGCAGGAAACAATGTCATCTTGATCCACTTTGGATAGCATAGGATCCCAAGACAACAGGGAGGAGAAGAAAGAAATAGCTTCAATTGAGATTTCATCATCCTTGGTCAGCATACCCTGTCCTTTCTTTAAACCTATAATTCTGTTATTAGCTTGATATGCTCATGTTATATGCTTTTTATGAGAATTTTTATATGCTTTCATAAGACATTGGGTAAATGTATTCTCTTAGAGGAGAGGGATTTCATAACCTAATCTATTAGAATCCTTTTATTTAGGACGTGTTTGCAATATTATGACTTTTAGTGACTTGATCAAGTACTTTCCTACTAGGGTCATTATTTTTTCTTTTGACATACTAGTCATACATAGGATTTATCTTGACTTTACTTTGATTTTATGTCATGAAATTATTATGATGACTTATCTTATTCTATGCTTATATTTTAATGTTTAATGATGATTAACTTTGGATTATTCTAAATGCAAATTCTAAAATGATCAATTTGCAACAAAAATGAATGCAAATTTTAATTTGATTATGGTTTATGGACAAACCTACTAATGATATCTCAAATGCAATGAGATGATTTTGCAGACATAATTGACAAAAATAGTATGGTTAAGGTAGAGGAGGTCAACTCCTTGGTAAGGGTTGGTTGGAAAATTTGTTAATCATGAATGCTTGATATAGTTGTATGGGGGAGTTTTTCAGTATGTTAGAGAGATGATTGAGTACTTATTTGTTGCATTCATGATAATGTTTGTCATTGATGTAAACATATCAATTTTTTGGATAGTTCAATCAAATTTGTAGAGGAATATTTATTTGATGAGGTTCATAATTAATACATTATGTTATGTCCACTTTAAGGTATATTCAAGAACCTATCTTGATATTATGTCTATGTTCACAAAAAGATTTATAGAGATTTGCATGAGTTACAAAAAATTTTGTGGAGATTGTTCTCAGAGAGAGTTTCATATGCCCATTTCAAATTTAATATAGTAAATTTGTAAGTTTTACTGATGAATTTTTAGATATTTGTGTTTTGAATACACATATTTATTTCAATTGGTAGTATTAAACTAAGAAGAAATTTCCAACTCCTCGTGAACAATATAATGATAGTGGGCATTTATTTTAGAGAGTTAACTCCAAAAGAGGAGACTCTTTGAACTAAAAGTAAAATTGGAGTTTCATCCTTAAATTTTGGCATGAAAGCTAGTATTGGGAGTGAAATGCATGTTTAAAAGAGGGATATGAACTTGAAAAAGGGGTACAAGTGTGTACTATCCTAAATTAGAAGCACTTCAATTTATGACCATTTGACACCTATTCAATATAATTGAATGATAAAATTGCATTTATCTCCTACCTATCCTCCTCTTAAATGGGATCTAGGTAGGACCTAATAATTCCTACTCGATATTCCTATTCTACAATGAAAAACTTAAGGTAGGATCTTGATGCAAGAGCATCTAGTGGTGTAAGGGCAATCTTGTATCACCCAAAAATATGCTTATTGTTTGTTTCTATTTAATGTGTTTTCAAAACTAGATACCCATTTGGGTCAAATAAAGATTCCAACTCTCATAGTTCCACTATTGGTTTTTTGGGTTAGATTTTTTGAGCACCTTGGGATATGTGCAAATTTAGAAAATAGGTTATTTTGTAATTGAGCCATAATTATGATGATTTAGAGGGTGTAAGTTGGAGGGATTATTATAATTGTAATTTAAAGCACTCTAGAAAAATAATCAGGTCAAAAGGCTTTACGGTTTGAAAGTTATTGCAGTTTTAAGTCGCCTGGAGACCCCTTAAGAACACTTCAAAGTCAGATTTGAGGCACTAAATGGCCTCATACGGGCCCAAAAATGAGGAACAAGAAAAGCTCATCCATAAGGATATACAGCACTTGGAGAGCTTTCCAGAAATATAAACGGTTTGTTAATCAGAGTCCCAGATCTAAAGTTATGCCATTTATGGATTCTTCTCAGAAGTTGGACTACCATTTCTGGATTCTTCTAATTTTACACCAACTTCTGACATGTTTTCTAGAACCTTCTATTTTGGAAGTGGATGCCAAATGGCATATTCTAAAATATATTCCTAACCCTAAACCAAATTTAGGTTACTTAAGGACATTTCTAGCATTGTAAAGGCAATCTTTGGTGGAGTTCGAGAGAAGGTACTAGAGGAGGGTTTTTCTCCAAGATCAAACAACATTTTAAGCCCATAGGGCACGTGTTTGGTCTATTTTAATTATAATAAATGTAATAGTAGATCACTTCTGATAATAATATTTTCCTTTTCCTGTTGTGTTCATTTTGTTTTAGGTTGTGTCCTCATCAAGTGGTATCATAACTGGTTTTCCTGAGTGTGTAGACAGAGTGCTGACTGTGAGGCAAGTTGTACCAGGATTGTGTGGTTGTGGGTTTTGATAAAAGAATATGCCTCTACAAAGGGAGTGTGGTGGAAGGTTTATATTTGTTACTCTTGAGGTTAGAGCCCTCCAGGGACAAGTCCAAGCATTACAGGAGGAGATCTGCAGATGGATGAATGTTGTCGTAGGTGACGAAAGTGAGGAAGAAAATGAAGAAGAATGAAATATTGGGTAGGAAGGGGAAGGAGATAGAGAAGTCCTAAACCAAGTGGAGGAGAAGCTTTTTAGGGCCATTTCCAAGCTTGTAAAGAGACCTAAAATTGACATCGGCATGTTTTTTAGGAAATCTAAACCCAGATGAGTTGATCGACTGCATTAATGAGCTGGAGGAATATTTTGAGTATGAGGATATTGAGGACCCTAATAGGGTTAATTTTATGAAGGAAAAAATGAAAGTCCATGCCAAAATCTAGTGGAAAGAGATTTAGTTGGAAAGAAATATAAGAGGAAAGGTGAAAATCACAAGATGGGATCGCATGGTGGACAAATTAAAGAAGTAGTTTATTCCTATTTATTATGAGCTTTATTTGTTCAAGAAGATGCAAGAGTTAAAGCAAGAGGGAAAATATATTCATGAATACATAAAGGAATTTTACTAAGTCCTTATTAGGGTAGGGCATGTAGAAGCAAACAAGGAGAAGGTTTCTCGTTACCTTAGTGGGCTAAGACCTAGCATTCAGGAGGAGTTAAGTCTAGTTAGAATGAATAGCATTGAAGAGGCATACCAGTTTGCATTGTGAGTTGAGGAGAAACTAAACAAAAAATTTGATGGAAAGAAAAGAGGGCATAGTCAAGGAGGAAGGGGTGGTGGCAGGTCATTTGGAGGCCAAAATGAGAACCAAAAGAAAAATGAAGATGTGGGTACTAACCGAAACTAGAGGAATGAGGGTTTCAACCGCTCCTATGATAAAAACTTTGGAGAGCAGAGAGGAAGAGGTAGAGGTCATGGACAAGGTTTAGGAAGAGGAGGCTTCTGTGGTGCTTATTTTCATTGCAATGAAGAAGGCCATTGTGCCTTCGAATTACCTCAATGTCAAGGAAGGATGGATAGGAGAGCTGATGGTCAAGCAAGGGTTGCTCATGTGGATGATGATGCATATTTGTCACATTCAAAGGATGAAAAAAGAGGAGAGGTTCTAGTTAATGAAAGGGTCTTACTAAGTAGTGAGACTAAACCTAGACAAAGGAGGAGTTTGTTTTGTACTAGGTGCAAGTGCGAGGGTAAATGTTGTGATGTGATTGTTGATGGTGGAAGGACTAACAACTTGGTGTTAGAGGAGATGGTCTCAAAGCTAAAGCTCAAGAGGGAGAAACACTCCTAACCCTATCAGATTGCTTAGGTGCAAGATGATCACAAGGTCCTGGTTAGTGAGCAATGTTTGGTAAAGTCCAAGATTGGGAGTTACCATGATGAGGCTCTCTTTGACATCATTCCTATGGATGTCTACCATTTATTATTGGGAAGGTCATGGTAGTTTGATAGGCACGCTATACATGATGGTCATGCAAATACATACTCTCTAACAAACAATGGAGTTCACCACAAATTGAAGCCCTTGATAAAAGAGAATGAAAAGGTATGCAATAGTGCTAGGGTATGTCTCATTGATGGAAGAAAATTTTTGGATGGCATGAAACATCAGCATATGTGTTATGCTTTGATTCCTAGAAAAGATAAGGAAAGTAGTAGTGAAGTTCCACTTGAAGTTTCAGGTCTATTAAGTGGGTATGGAGATGTTATCTCTGATAATGCTCTAGAAGGGTTGCCACCAGCAAGGTAAATCAGTCATCAAATAGATTTAGTCCCTAGAGCTAATTTGCCTAACAAGGCTACTCATAGGATGACTCCTACTAAGACTGATGAACTAAATAGACAAGTCTAGGAGCTAATGAGGAAAGGTTTGATTTGAGAGAGCCTGAGTCCATGTGTAGTAACTACAGTGCTAGCACCAAAGAAGGATGGAGAGTGGAGAATGTGTACAGACTCTCAGGCTATAATAGAATAACCATCAAGTATCAATTTCCTTTGCCAAGAATATATTATCTTATGGATTGTTTGAGTGGAGCTTAGTACTTCACAAAGATAGATCTCAAGAGTGGTTATCACCAGATATGGATAAAAGAGGGAGATGAGTGGAAGACTACATTCAAGACCAAGGACGGTCTAATGAGTGGTTAGTCACACCCTTTAGATTGACCAATGCACCAAGCACCTTCATGCGGCTTATGAATGAGGTACTAAAGAAATTTTTGTAAAATTTTTGTTATTGTCTATCTAGATGATATTTTGATTTTCAATAAGTATTTGGATGAACATTTATTGCACATTCATAGTGTCCTTGAAAGGTTTAGGGAAGAGAAATTGTTGATTAATTTGAAGAAGTGTAGGTTTTTCAAAAAGGTGCTAGTCTATTTGGGGTTTGTTGTATCAGTTGAGGGTCTCAAAATGGACTCAAAGAAGGTGAAGGTCATCTTGGAATGGCCCACTCCAAGGTATGCCACTGAGCTTAGGTCATTCCATGGTCTAGCTAGTTTTTATAGGAAGTTCATTAGGAATTTTAATAGTATATGTGTACCCCTAACTAAAACAATGAGGGGGGATAGAAAAGAGTTCAAGTGGACTACAGGAGCTGCAAGGAGTTTTGAATTGTTGAAGAAGAAGGTGATAGAGCAACTTGCATTGGCACTTCCTGATTTCAACAAAGTGTTCTAGACGGATTGTGATGCTAGTGGTAGTGCTATTGGGGCTATGTTGAGCCAAGAAAGTAAGCCTATTGCCTATTTTAGTGAAAAATTGAATGATGCAAAGAAGAAGTATTCTGTTTATGATCAGGAGTTTTATGCAATAGTTCAGGCCTTAAAGAAATGGAGGCATTTTTTGTTGCCAAAAGAATTTGTATTGTATACTAATCACTAGGAATTGCACTACCTAAATAGCCAAGGTAAATTGAATCAGAGACATTTGAAATGGGTAGAGTTCATGCAAAGCTATACATTCGTATTGAAACATAGAAGCGGAAGGTCTAATAGGGTTGCAGATGCATTAAGTAGGAGATACTTGTTGCTAATAGTAATGTAGGTTGAAGTGGTTGGGTTTGATGTGTAGACACCTAAATTTGATTACACCGCTTTGCTAATCCTATTTAGTTATCTCTAAAGGCATCATTAATTAAATTTCTATTTAATTAATCCTTTGCCATCCCCTAGTTGATTAATTTAATTAAACATCTATAGTTCTAATTGATAAATCAAATAACCTATTATTTATCAATTAATTCTATTCTTCTATCTAATTCCAAAATCCTCATTTATTAAATAAATCTATTTGATAAATAAAGCCCTCAAATCTAATAACCCCTAAACTATCCTAAACCCCCTTTTTAGCCTAATCCACCCCATCCACCCATACTAACCAAGCTTAGCCACTAACTCACCCATCCTCATTGAATGCCATCCACTTGCATATCTCTAACAAGCTTAGTCTAATCCTAAATCACCTCTAATCCCCCCCCTAACTTTGTCACATTCCCTAAGTAAGCTTAAGACTTTCCTAAGCCAAGCAAAGTCAACAATCTCAACTCCCTCCAAAATATCCCAACCACTAAGCTTTAAATGCTCTTACAAAGGCCATAAAGACTCTTACAAGCCCATTCATTGCTCTTATAAGCCATTAAGAAAGGTCTTTATGAAAATATTATCCCTTTAGCCTCTTTTGTTGACTCATCTATCCCCTTGCCTCCATCCACTCATCCTGTGACATGTGTCACTCCCTGGTTGGTGCTAAACAAGCACAATCCATGTACTCCCCTTTGAGTGCATCTTAGCCCTCCTTAAGCTTTCATCTCTCCTTGCATCTTAACCCTCCATCCCTCAATCCCTTAGCCTATAAATTGAATCCCCTAGCCATTTCATCACAACCTTTAAGCCAAAGTTATAATGCTAGTTTGAGAACCAAAAGCCATCAACCATACCCTTATAATGCCAAATTGAGAGCTCACAAAGCTACCAATTTTCCATTTACTCATCCCCACCATTGAAGCATAGAGAAAGTTTTGAGCATACATACCAATCCTTTACTTAGACTCATCCCTAAATCAAGTGACCATCCTCATTGGGAGAGCCATTCTATGGCTCATATTCTCATTTGAGGGTTTCACTTTGTCTCTCATATATGTTATGGTTTTTATGCTAGTTAATGTTTTTTTTTAAAAATAGATTAGTATTACTTGCTAACATATTTCTCATATACATTTTGGCATGCCCAATGGGACCCCACTATGGGTCATTTAATCATCCATTTCTATCTATATGATGTTTTTTTTAATAATCTAATGTTTCTTGTTGTTTGAGTGAGTTGTAGGGTATTTCACTTATTTTTGCAGGTTGAAGGGCGCATTTGGGAAGAAGACATACCCTCTAAAACTTGAAAATAACCAAAAAATTGAAAAAAAATAGAAAAAATCTGCACATTTCAGTTCTTTTTGCGCAGTGTCATCTTTGCAGATTAGCGTCTACGCCTGCAAACTGTTGTCTCCGCCAGCTACTCTGTCATCTCCTCAACCAAATTGTCATCTCCGCAGTTTGGCATCTCCACCTAGTCTTCTGTTGTCAACGCCACCACTAGACTATCATCTCTGCATCCTTGACTGTCATCTCCACAGATCAGCGTCTCTATTAGCTACTCTGTCGTCTTCGCAACCTAAACTATCGTCTCCGCCTTTGCCAACCTAAACTGTCATCTTTGCCACCGCCAACCTGAACTGTCGTCTCCACCTCTTTCTTTGTCGCCTCTGTAGATCAGCGTTTCCACAGATCAGCGTCTCCGCAGTTTAACGTCTCCGCCTGATGAACTGTCATCTCTGCCTGTCTTTGTCGGATAGAGTAGAGGTTTTTTTAAGCATTTTTACGCCTAGAAAAAAGAACAAAAAAAGTTTTAAATTTTTTTTCCATAGTTAAGCTTTCATTTTCGAAGATTTTGGGTGACTAATCAATTTTCTTTTTTGTCTCATTGCAGGTTGGAGCAACAAAATTAATCATGTTTTTTAAGTTTTTCGTGGAATGAACTTGAATGGTTAAACATATTTTTCTTTGAATGTATATTGTTCAAAATGCACTCTTGAATGCCATGGATTAAAATAAACTTTCTTTGAATGCATGATTAAAACAAAAAATCTAATCTTGAATGCAAAAGATCAACCAACCATTGCAATATCTCACACTTCAATTTTTGGTGCATTAAAAGGAATAAACAAATCTCTCTTTTGCATGCAACTTAGGCAAAGTTAATTTTTGAACACTTAAGAAATTTGTTAATTTAAAAACTAAATTAACAAAAATCAAATTTAGTAGTTTCTTCATTGGACTCACCCTCTTTAATCACCCATCAATTTAACCATTGGTTGCAATCTCAGCGCCATCTATGGGGATGGGTCCACCTAAGAGAGTGTTAAGTGTTCCATAATCAGATTCTACTTAATTTTCTTTTTGAGGGTTTGTCTTAAACTTATAATATTTCTTCAATATCCAAAAATCTAGATTAAATCGATCACACTTCAAGTTTGGATTTTAAAACTGAACAACCAATTGACGTGAAGGGCCTCTGGGCGTGCACTTGACAATCGAGTTTCACACATCTTTTTTTTGGGTTTAAAATGAACAAACACTCAATCTTGAATGCCTTAAAGAAAATTAATCGATACTTGACGTGGAGGGCCTCCGGGCGCGTGGGTTTACTTTCTTGTTGACCCTAACTCTTCTTCTTGTTTGCATTCTTCGATCGATTTTTCTTTGTTGGCACATTTCAAAGTTGGAATTGAACATTGTCTCTTAAACATGAGTGCTTGCAAAGTCTAGATTAGAAAACTTAAGCGTCAGTTGGAAAAGAATCCTGTCCTTTAGCCCAAGGTCATCCAAGTCTTCTCTCCCCTTGTCGTCTTTCAAGGCCATCTTGGGTGCATTAGATTAGGATCCAAAACCTTGTTTCTCTTTTTAGGAGGCTTCTTGGGGATCTCATCACCCCTTGGGATGACCTCAACTCCAGTGTTCCGACAGAGTATAAAGATTGGGAGGTGAATCCAAAGACACCTCTCTTGGAATTAAGATTTTGTCACTCGGGCTAAGCCTCAAGGAACTTTATACCCTTGAGAAGTGAAAGAGGAGAAGTGGGTTACCGCTCCTCTCGACTATGTGACATCTTTTTGGTTTCATCTACGAATTTGGGCCTCACGTACCTTGGGTATATCAAGAACTCCCTAGCTAAACCAACTGTCAGCCTTGCAGACAACCATCTAGGATGTTAATATGTTTGAAGTGACTGATCGAAACATTTGTAAAACATACACACTCCTTGGCGCAAGTATCACATTCTGAGAATCAAAAATTTCTATCTGGTTGTTCCTATTTATTTTTTATTTTTTTATTTGTTGAATCAATGTTTGCCAAACTTGGTTAATCCTAGCTTAGGGCATACTTAGCATAGTCACTGCCTGTTCCAGAAGTTGAACAAGTTGAAGCAAAACAATCAAGATCTCTCAAAGCCAAGCAGATTTGGGAATTCATGTCAGAACAACCCAAACCCAAACAAAAGTTTCACAAAGTTAAACTCAAGCCATCTCAGGCATACCAAGAACTTTCAGCCAAGAGAAAGGAACTAACACCAAGCCCTCAAATTGCCAAACACCACAAAGTAGAGGACAAAGCTGTCGATTAAGCCCTTCAGGATGCTTGGTTAGATCACACCATCCAACTTAACCAACATCCAGGAGTTAACAATGCTTATGCCTTACCAACTAGGCATGACTTCTATGATTAGACCCCCTTGTTTCTCCACATCTTCTTGCATGAGCTTCACTTTAGAGTCATCTCTGTAAGAAAGCCAACCATCTTTAGTCTTCCCCTTAAGCATTTTAGCTCATCCATCTCATTTAGAACCAAACCATCTAGCCAGCAATCCAAAAATCTTCACATCCAAGCCTTCAAAATTGTTGTCACCTTGCCAAAAGGTTGCCATTCCTAAATCCACCAATCTCACCAAGGTTATCCCTTTGACAGAGCTTTGTCTAGGGTAATCTAGCTTTGTCACTTGTTATCCCTCATCACCTTGAGCTAAAGATTGGGATCCACAAGTGGTCAATCTCATGTTCTTCCTAAAGGATCATCAGTCTATCCTTGAGTTGACACAATCACCACCAAGCTTGCACATAGGAAAGCAGACCTTTCATGCTTTGGAAACATATCTTTGAAGTTAGAATCTCCAACCCAATCCTCCTTAGGTTTTTTCATATAGCTTTGCCTTAACCTAGAAAATATTTTGCATAGAAAAGCCTTCCCCCCTTTTACATCCATCAGCATTGTTGCATCTCATCCCTAGGAACACTCTGCATTTTCATGCCAATCGTCACTCGCTTAGGCAAGAAGAAGAAGGAAACAATGGAGCCCTATCATTTGGATCCAACAACATTGCTCCCCTTGAGAATTCAACCATCCTTCAACCCAAAGAACGCTATACCATCACCTACTGACATTGAAGCTTTCATGAACCAACCAGGAAATGCAGTATTGGTGAATGCCATTATAGACAAAAACAAGGAAACAATCATGGCTAACTTTCGAAGGGACAACATTGGAGCCTTTGACTTTGGAAGACCTCCCCCCTTATCAGATCCATCTCACCCCTTGTTTGAGCAACTCCCACCACCCATAGGCTCTTATGATTCAAATTATCCTCAATATGTGCCAAAAGAAGAGCCTCAACCCACCCCTTATGATCCAACAGACCCAAACATACCAGCCTCCACTCAAGTTGAAATCTCCCTTCCATAAGCCAATCCAGCCACCACCACTCCACCATTGGTCCATACAACTCCATCCCAAACCCCCTTTTCCCAAAACACCTCATCATTCACTCCCTTCACTATTGCTTCTGCTGCTCCCCAACCTAGCCTTCCAAATCCACCCATCTCCCAAATCAGTGCTAGTATCTTTGGTCAACCTTAGCAATACACAACCGGGATGCCACCCATGGGGCCAAGTAATCAACCCTTCATCACCCCTAGCTTGTTTACCTCAGCTCATAACACCATTCCATCATTTGCACTAGGTCCTTGGAGCTCAGTGCTATTAGCCACAAATCCACAAGCTACTACCCTCACTCCATAAAGCTATCAAACCTCACAAGCTACTACCAATGTTCTGCCCAGCTCTCAAGTGACCCAAGCTCCTTCCACCACTCTACCAAGCTTTCAAATCCAGCCACCAAGCTATCAAACCCCATCAATTCCATTTCCAAGCTTTTAATTCCCACCACCAACTAATCCATTACCTCCTATTACCAACTATTTTTCTATGCCACTTCTAGGAGGAAATCCACCACCACCAACCACCAATTACCTGGCCTCTTTTGCCATGTAGATACCTTCCCAAATGGGGGCACAACCCACATATATTGGTAAAACTCCTCAAATCCAAAGCCAAGTTCCACAAGCTCCCCAATCCTTTCCCCAAGCTTCACAACCATCTTATACCTTACCTCCACAAAGCAATCCATTTATCCCATAGTTAGCTCATGTTCCTCAATCCCAACCTCAAATCCAATATCAATAGCAAGCCTCACAACACATGCAACAATATGTGCCACCTCCACCTCAACAACCCATCATCCACCATTCAGTTTCCCAAGCCATGTATAATCCCTACCAGCCCATACCTCAAAGCCATCTATATTCCATTGCCCCATCTAGCACATACCTACCTCAGGGCACTCCTACATTGGGGGCACCCCAGCCATCACCCATTAATTCAAAATGGGAAGCCATGAAAATAGCTTTGAAGAACATCCAAGAGGGAAATGATCCAAAAATCTTCAAGTTTGAGAATGTGTGTCCTTACCCATTTGACAGAGCCATTACCATGACACCATTCCCCAAGCATTTTGAGACACCCAAGTGTGACAAATTCAGAGGAAAAGGAGACCTTGTCACACATATCAAAGAATTTTACATGCACTGCCAAGAAGTGGCATACGATGACGTCTTCCTCTTGCATCTCTTTCCCAAAATTTTGGCCGGACCAGCTCTTGAATGGTTTTATAGAATACCATATGGCACAATTTAAAACTTTGCTGAATTATATGAGGCATTTGTAGCCCAATATGCCCATCTTGTTGAAACAGAGCTATCAGTAGTTGATCTTGTCCACACTAAGCAAAAAGGTGGAGAAATCCTTCCTGAATATTTTCAAAGATGGAAAACCCTTACCACCCGCATATCTTGCACCTTACCAGAGCGCCATTTGGTGAAAATGTTTATTGATAATGCCCATCCTAGATTGGCTCACCACATGACCATCAACTGTTTGCAAACCTACAAAGATATCAAAGAGAAAGGAATGATCCTTGAGCAAGGACTCATTAGAGATGGTGTGGTCAAGATTTACAAGGAAGCCAACCAAAATCAATCACATTCCAAAGACAAGTCTAGGTATTGGAACAAAAAAAAGCATGTTGCAACAAATGGTGTCACTGACACCAGACATGTGAATATTGTTGGTCCTTCTCAAAACCAGTCCAACCCACCATATCAACCAAACAATCAGCAAGCTATCAACTACCAATAGTAGAATAAACAAAGCTATCAAAACCACAATCCAAGACCAAACTTTCAAGGGTCTAGCAATCAAACTAATGCCATCAATGTAGCTGCAGGACAAAATCCTAGATTCCAACCTGCACCTAGAAATTATACACCCGTTGGTGAACCTTTGGATGTATTTTTGAGAAATTAGTCAAGGAAAACCTCATCAAATTTCCTCCTACCCAGCAAATCGACCCAAGCCAATCCAAATCTGCATGGTACAAAGACAATGAGTACTACAAATTTCATAGGGTAAAAGGACACACCACCCTTAGATGCATGAAACTGAAAGATTATGTGCAGGACCTTGTTGATCGAAAAGAAATCACCATCGATGCCCAAACCTCTCCCAATGCAGGCTTACAGATCTATCAAAATGCTTTTCCTCCTCACAACAACCAAAATCTTAGAAAAGCACCTATCCAAACCAACAACAACAACACCAACAACCGCCAGCCAAACCAACAGCATGGGAAGAACAATGACCACACTTCATCCTATATAGACTATGGTAGCCTCATAGGTTGTATATCCGAGAAAGAACCTTCTACCAATGTTATCAATATCCAAGGACCAAACAATGAGTGTGCAGTCACCACTCGAAGAGCACGATTTAACATCGCAGGCCCACCCGTTTCACCAACACCATCAACTCCATCAAAAAGCCAGTACAATATCTTGGAACACCTTGGGAACAAGCCAGCCCAAATCTCCATTTTAGACCTTCTTCACACCAGTCCTATGTACAAGAACATCCTTGACAATGCTCTTATAGAATCCCATGTCCCTTCATATATCAATGCTACTAATTTTCTTAATCTTGTTGGACACCTATCCTCCTCATGTGCCCTATCATTCAAACCCACCGACATACCTGTGGTCAAGCTAGATCACACCCTTCTGCTTCGCATAGCCATCATGGTATCCAATTTTGCCATAAAAATAGTAATGATAGATAATGGATCAGCCTTGAATATTTGCACCCTAAAATTCATAAAACAAGCTGGGTATACTGAGGCAGATATCATCAGTGAGGTTATCACCATCAAAGCTTATGACAACTTGGAAAGAACCACAGAAGGAACTATTTTGCTACCAATCAAGGTTGGGCCAGTCATCCAAGAGACACTCTACCATGTTATTGATCTAAACCTACCATTTAACATCCTCCTCGATCACCCATAGATTTATGCCATGAAAGTCGTTCCATCCACTTACCATTAGTGTGTCAAATTTTTGCATCAGGGCACTGAGGTAACCATCCATGCCAATCTAGAACCCTTTGCTTACTGCAATTGGGTTGAAGCTTCATATACAAACCATTGCCCTGGAATTGATATCAGCATAGCCATCGCCAGCTCATCCCACACTTGTAATGATCATGAAACCATCCTCGCCTCCACCCTGTCGACAGTGAAGATCAATAACAAAGGCTATTGAGAGTATAGTCTATCAGATGCATTTGCTATCAGGGCACTCCCACTTGATCCACATGCCCATGGACGAATGACATATCACAAAGCTAAGGAGATTCCACCTCCTCGATATAAATAGTTTGGCCCAACAACCTTTGTATCCTCGAAAATCCCTCTTCATGAGGAGCTCACTCCAGATATCAACAATTGGTTACATAAGGATGCACCTCAATGAAATCAAGCACGCCTTGATCACTTCAGCCAGAAGTATCCCCAAGAACATAAGCTCATCACTGACAAATGGAACTATCAAGGTGGTGGTATAGGACCAGAAGAAAGAGGCATGTAGTGCCCCATCGATGCACACAAATGGGAATCAAAGTCAGGTCTTGGCTTTGGCATACCCACAACTGGGGGCACCAATACGGACGGTCATGCTTTTTCAAACATTCACCGTGACCTTGTCGAAATTGAATACATTCTTGAAGAAGTTGAAAAGAGAGCCTACGATGATATCCCAGACCAAATCTCCCTCAGAGACTCTGTTCTCCAAGAACTATCCATCCACCTCATTGACCTACCAGTCGCCCATCCACAACTCATAGTTTGGGACCAACCAAGTGTCATACACATTGATCAGTTCACATTAGAGGAAGCACTTTTGAGATTCATGGGAGCCAAAACTCCTCATAAGCAAACAAAGCCAAATTCTGCCTATATCTACAAGCTAGATCCCAAGGGGTATTTTGGAGAAAATCCCCAACCTAGTTTCGATACACCCAAAACTAGAACTAAGGTGAATTTGAGACTAGCTAAGGTAGTAAAGAGAACCCCTCAGCAAGAACATCCAGAGCCACAAGAAGAATAGGAGGATTTAGCATTACCTCCTCAAGATAATTGACCAGAGGTGTCTTCTATTCTAATTGAGGATACTAGAGAAGTCAACATCGGTTCTTCAAAGATCCCTAGACTTATTCACATTGTTGCATCGCTATCACAAGACCAAGATGACCTCCTCTTTGAGGTCTTAAGAGAGAACATTGGCCGATTTGCATGGTCATATCAGGACATGCTAGGACTTGATCCAAAGCTTGTAGTTCATCATCTTGCAGTCGATCCAAAGATCAAGCCCGTCAGACAAAAGCTTAGAAAAATGCACCCCAAGGTGGCATTACTGATCAAAGCTGACTTAGAAAGAATGTTAGCTGCTAAGGTTATCTGACCTATCGACTACTCAAAGTGGATCTCCAACATGGTCCTCGTCACGAAACCTTCCAGTGACATTAGAATCTGCACTGATTTCAAAGATCTTAACAAAGCTTGTCCAAAAGATGATTTTCCCTTGCCCAACATAAATATGATTGTAGATCTTACAGTTGGACATGAAATTCTATCCCTCATGGATGGATTTTTTGGGTACAATCAAATCAAGATTGCAGAAGAGGATCAGCATAAGATAGCATTCACTACCCCTTGGGGAACCTTTTGTTACAACATGATGCCTTTTGGCCTAAAGAATGTTGGGGCTACCTATCAAAGAGCTATGACAGCCATTTTTCATGATCTCATCCATAACATTTTGGAGGATTATGTGGATGATATCTTGGTCAAATCTCATACCTTCATGGATCATCTTGCTGACCTAGAGAAAGTCTTTGATAGGTTAGCCAAATATCATCTCATGCTAAATCCAAAGAAGTGTGTCTTTGGGGTCACATCTGGCAAGCTTTTAGGCTTTATAGTGTCTAAACGAGGTATAGAGATCAATCCCAAGAAGGTCAAGACTATCTTAGACATGCCTCCTCCTCAGACATTGCGACAGCTTCACTCTCTTCAGGGAAAGCTTCAATCCGTCCGGTGCTTCATCTCCCAGCTTGCAGATAAGTGTACACCATTTGCACATTTACTGAAGAAGGATGAGAACTTCAAGTGGGATCCTTTATGTCAGCGCAGCTTCGATCAGCTCAAGCAGTATCTCACCAATCCCCATATCTTGGTTCCACCAATTCTTGGTCGTCCCTTGATCTTGTACATATCAACAACACCTACTGCTCAAGGGGCACTTCTAGCATAGCTTGATGACTATAACAAAGAAAGAGCCATCTACTACATCAGTAGAACCCTAGTTGGTTATGAACTCAATTATACTCCTATAGAAAAAGCTTGTTTGGCAGTTGTTTTCTCAACTCAAAAGCTTTGCCATTACATGCTAAGTCATACCATCCAACTAGTCTCCAAGATTGACCCTTTCAAGTATATGCTCTCTAGAACAACACTTACAGGCCGTTTGGCCAAATGGGTTATGCTCCTTAGCGAATTTGACATCCAGTATGTTGACAGAAAGGCAATCAAAGGGCAAGCTATAGCAGATCACCTAGCTAATGCACCTCTAATAGATGCATAGCCTTTGATCATAGAATTTCCAGATGAGCATATCTGTCTAATTGAAGAACAACCCCCATGGAAACTTTATTTTGATGGCTCATACACATCTCATGGATCAAGGGCAGGAATATTGTTGGTCACGCCTCAAGAGGATTACATTCCAAAAGCCTTCAAGCTACAATTCCCTAGCACCAACAATATAGCTGAATATGAGGCTCTCATAGTAGGATTAAAGATAGCTGCAGAATGAAACATTGTTGAGTTACAAATCTTTGGTGATTCTCAGCTCATCATCAAGCAAGCCCTAAATGAATATCAAACCAAAGATGAAAAGCTATTACCCTGCAAAGAGCTAGTTGATCAGCTAACCCAGCATTTTACAAATCTTCAGTTTACACAAGTGCCTCGAATACAGAACAAAGTAGCAGATGTTATGGCTACTATAGCCTCACTCTTGGAAATTCCCCAAGCAGCTACATAGCATGAGTTTTTAGTCGAACAGCTCCTCACACCCGCTTATGCAAATGAGGATTCAAACCGTGTTTGTATCTTGGTTGGTCCCCAATCCCCTTGGTACCATGAGATTCACGCTTACCTTAACGATGGTATCATATCCCCTCACCTCACACATACCCAATGCCAAAAGCTCATCCAAAAATCATCCTGCTCTTTTATCATAGCCAATACCCTATATCATCAGGGTTATCATGATACTCTCTCTCGATATTTAGACCAAAACGAGGCCGCGATGGTGTTAAAAGAAGTACACTCTGAACTTTGCAGTGCCCACACGAGTGGTATTTTTCTGGCGTGATAAATCCTTAAAGCAGGCTACTATTGGCCTACCATTAAAGAAGACTCCTATGACTTTGTCAAAAAGTGTCTCCCATGTCAGCAGCACGCAAATCTTGTGCATGCTCCAGCACAGGATCTACAGCCTATTGCACCACCTTGGCCTTTCACTTGTTGGGGCCTTGATCTAGTTGGAACTATCACACCCCTCTCATCTGATGGACATAAATGGATAATAACAGCTACAGACTATTTCACTAAGTGGGTGGAAGCAGTCCCCCTAGTCTCAGCTACGGGAGTTCAGGTCTCTAAGTTTATCTTGTACCACATTGTTTGCTGCTTCGGCATCCCATCCACCATCTTCACCAACCATAGAGATAACTTTAAAAATCTCAACATGGAAGAATTATGCACTTCCCTCCGCATCCATCACCACTTTTCTAGCCCATATTTCCCACAAGGTAACAACCACGCAGAGGCAACTAACAAAACCCTCCTCAAAATCCTAAAGAAAGTTGTCAATGATTTCGGCCGTGATTGGCACCTACAAATAAATCCAGCCCTATGGGCCTATCAAATTTCCTTTCGTACATCCACGGGCACAACTCCATACTCCCTAGTCTATGGTGTTGAAGTGGTACTACCTATAGAGGTTGAACTTCCCTCCTTGTGCATATCTTTGCAAGTGCAAATATCAGATGAAGAATACAGAGTAGCTCAGCTCACCCAGCTAGATCTCTTAGACGAGAAGTGACAACAAGCCTGTGATCATCTCACCATCTATCAAACTCGTCTCAAAAGGAATTTCAACAAGAAGGTGCTTCCACAACACTTTAAGCCAAGTGACATGGTCCTTAAAGAAAACATGAAAGTCCAAGCAGATCGAGAAAAAGAAGGCAAGTTTGAACCTACATGGCTTGGTCCTTATGTTGTCACTACCTCCTTTGGCTCTGAAGCCTATCGACTATCTACACTAGAAGGAGAACTCTTGAATGATCCTACTAACATCATTCATCTCAAGAGGTTCTATGCTTGAAGATCCTTGGTATACCCAGCTTTTGAAAAATACAAAAAAAAAAATAGTAAAGAGAAATAAGCGTCCAATGGTGAAAACTTGGCAATTCAAGTACCTTGGATAGGTACCTTGGTGAAAACTTGGTAATTCAGGTGCCTTGTGTACTAAGACTAATCCATTATCTATCACTATCCTATCCCTCATCCATTCACCCACCATCCCATAACACACCTGCTTGTTCCTTTGGGGTTCCAACCAAATATCCAAAATCTGATGGAGCTTGTAAATACCTCCTATACAGCTTGTAAACCTTGTACCTCAGCTTGTAAATCTTGTCCCCCAGCTTGTAAATCTTGTATCATCCCTTGTATCATAGCTTGTATATCCAAATCTTGTCCAAAGCTTGTACCATATTCCAGCTTGTAAATAATCTTGTATCCTAGCTTGTATCCTATCACATGCACACAAAGAATCCCATTTTCACTTAAGCTTTTTGCAAAACATCTACCTATTCACCTATCAATTATTACAGACATCCCACCCTTCACAAATATTTCCATCTCACAAAAAAAATATATATGAAAAACCTTGTACATTTGTAACATATCTTGGACTGTCAGCTTGTACATCCTCTTTAGCTTAGTACCATTGTATCTATCTAGCTTTCGTGTCAGTTCCTCCTTGATCAACATCTTGCACACATCGCACAACCCTTGGTTAGCTATTCCAATGCATACTTTAGCTAGATCTCCTATCACCAAAGTGTTATCCTTCTTAGTTCAGCTAGCCAGACGCATCACTCATCCAGATCCATCAGCTTAGGTGCTCTCCGATAGATCCTTGCAGGATATAGCTTTCCTCATGTTTGATCTTGGTCCATTAGTAGCTCGTCCTACCCATCTCGTTGGCAAACGGTTCTCTTTTGGATTTTCACTTTCTTTTGATTTGGAATCTTCCCTTTTGGGTCTTGAAGTATCTTTTCCAAACAATCTTTTTGTTCCCTCCTTAAAGTTTCCATGATCTTCCATATCATGGTATACTGTGAATGGGGCAATCTGAGCGTAAGGTCTTGATCAAGTCTTTTGTTTGTTTTTCTTTTCTGCTTGTGAGTTACCCAGTGTCAATTCCACTCTGATTCTTCTGAGATTCATGTGTGATGTTGGGGCAATCCTTGCGTGTTTGTTTTGAGTCAGTCCGTCAGTCCTCTGGACAGTTGGTGAAAAGGCTTTGATGTTCTTGGTAACCTTGGCAATTAACCAACAGTCCTATAGAAAATCTAGTGCTCAACTACATGGTGGTACTTCTCTTTGAAGTATCCCCCTGCTCAAAAGGCTTCAATGGATTCTCTTCATCTCCATTATCCCCCATCCATCTCCAACATTTGTCGCTCCTCCCCCAGCTTATGCATCAGTATCTCTTTGAATCACTCCCCACCTTTAGCTTTAGGGATCCACAATCCTAGTCTTATGGATCCACCAATCCAATCAATCCACCAAGCCTCATCTTTCGAGATCCACAATCCTAGTCCTAGGGATCTTCAAAACCCATCTTCCGCCAATCTGACTCTTTAAAATCTTGTTGCATCAGCTTTATAATCCCCTCATCCATCTCCCTATCCTAGATTCCTTTTATAGCACTCCGCTCCTTCATCCTCCCCCCAATCCTGAAAGTCTTAAGCTTATTTACTATTGTGCCTCCGATTTTCTCCTTTATCATTCTCCCGCAGTGAGAGTTTGAGCTAATTTAGCCTCTTCTCTTAAGCCACTCTTCGTCCTCTCATCTCGGATTCTTGTATTTTTCAAGAAGCCGTCGAGCCTCATTTTCTCTCCCTGCCGCCTTCTTGAGGGGGCATCTCTACGTCTAGTCTCTCCTCTTCTTATCCGAAATTGGGGCAACCTTGTTGCTAAAACATCTTCCTTGTGTCTTCTTCATTCGAACTTCTTTGAAATAGTGTTGTCTCAACACTATGTCAAAGAGGGGCAAAATGTAGACACCTAAATTTTATTACACTGCTTTGGTAATCCTATTTAGTTATCTCTAAAGGCATCATTAATTAAATTCTTATTTAATTAATCCTTTGCCATCCCCTAGCTGATTAATTTAATTAATCATCTATAGTCCTAATTGATAAATCAAATAACCTATTATTTATTAATTAATTCTATTCTTCTATCTGATTCCAAAATCCTCATTTATTAAATAAATCTATTTGATAAATAAAGCCCTCAAATCTAATAACCCCTAAACTATCCTAAACCCCCTTTTTAGCCTAATCCACCCCATCCACCCATACTAACCAAGCTTAGCCACTAAGTCACACACCCTCATTGAATGCCATCCACTTGCATATCTCTAACAAGCTTAGTCTAATCCTAAATCACCTCTAATCCCCCCCCTAACCTTGTTACATTCCCTAAGTAAGCTTAAGACTTTCCTAAGCCAAGCAAAGTCAACAATCTCAACTCCCTCCAAAATATCCCAACCACTAAGCTTTGAATGCTCTTACAAAGGCCATAAATACTCTTACAAGCCCATTCATTGCTCTTACAAGCCATTATGAAGGGTCTTTATGAAGATATTATCCCTTGAGCCTCCTTTGTTGACTCATCTATCCCCTTGCCTCCATCCACTCACCCTGTGACATCTGTCACTCCCTGGTTGGTGCTAAACAAGCACAATCCATGTGCTCCCCATTGAGTGCATCCTAGCCCTCCTTAAGCTTTCATCTCTCCTTGCATCTTAACCCTCCATCCCTCAATCCCTTAGCCTATAAATTGAATCCCCTAGCCATTTCATCACAAACTTTAAGCCAAAGTTATAATGCTAGTTTGAGAACCAAAAGCCATCAACCATACCCTTATAATGCCAAATTGAGAGCTCACAAAGCTACCAATTTTCCATTTACTCATCCCCACCATTGAAGCATAGAGCAAGTTTTGAGCATACATACCAATCCTTTACTTAGACTCATCCCTAAATCAAGTGACCATCCTCATTGGGAGAGCCATTCTATGGCTCATATTCTCATTTGAGGGTTTCACTTTGTCTCTCATATATGTTATGGTTTTTATGCTAGTTAATGCTTTTTTAAAAAAATAGATTAGTATTACTTGCTAACATATTTCTCATATACATGATGAATTGAAGAATCTATACCCTAAGGATCTTGACTTTGTAGAGGCTTGGAAGGCTTGTAAAGAACCTGTTACTCTAGACAAGACTAGGTGGCTAGATTACTTGATTCAGGATGGTATCTTGTTCAAGGGTAGTCAATTGTGTATCCCAAGGAGTTCTATGAGGGAGAACTTGATCAAGGAGAAACATAGTGGAGGGATGGCAGGACACTTTGGTTGAGATAAGACCATTACCATTATTAGATAACATTATTTTTGGCCTCAATTGTCACAGGATGTGAAGAAGTTTGTGCAGAGTTGTCAAGTATGTCAAATAGCCAAAGGATTTAGTCACAATACTGGACTCTATTAACCATTGCCTATTTCATCGAAGCCTTGGGAGGACATAAGTATGGATTTTTTTCTTGGATTGCCAAGGACACAAAGGGGTAATGACTCAATATTTTTGGTTGTTGATAGGTTCTCCAAGATGACATGCTTCATTCCATGCCACTAGACTCATGATGCAATACATATTGCAGATTTGTTTTTCAAAGAGGTGGTGAAGCCACATGGTCTCCCAAAAAGTATTGTTTCTGATAGATATACTAAATTTGTGGGGTATTTCTAGAGGACTTTTTGGAAGAAGTTAAAGACAGAATTGAATTTTAGTTCTACAAATCATCCACAAACTGATGGAAAAACAGAGGTAGAGAATAGGAGTCTGGGTAATTTGTTGAGGTGTTTAGTTGGAGATAAGCCCAAGTGATGGGATTTGATTCTAACACAAGCAGAATTTTCTTACAATAATTTTGTGAACAGGAGTATTGGTAGATCACCATTCCAAATTGTGCATGGAAGTAATCCAAGGATTGCACCAGAGCTAAGGGAGATGGAGGAGGGGGAGAGGACAAGTGTTGTGGCAGAAGACTTTTCTAAACATGTTAAGAACCTACATGAGGAGGTGCGAGCACATATTACCAAGATGAACCTGCAGTATAAGGCGAGGGTAGATCAAAAGAGGAGACATAAGGAGTTCCAAATTGGAGATCAGGTTATGGTATAATTGAGAAAGGAATGATTTCCAGTGGGTACCTACAACAAGCTGAAGATGAAGAAATTTGGCCCCTGCGAAATTTTGAAGAAACATGATTCAGGGAATGCATATGAGGTGGAGTTGCCAGATGGGATTCACATTTCTCCTATTTTCAATATTGCAAACTTAACAGAATATCATGATGATGGTGCAGATGTAGAGTTGATGTTGAAGCCATGTCCAATTCCTACTTCTACGAAGGAAGAGATTGAAGAAATTCTAGATAATTGTGTGGGTCAGAGTATCAGAAATAGACAGTATGAAGAATACCTAGTGAAATGGAAAGGATGACTAGTAGAAGATTCAACTTGGGTATTTGCAATGGGGGTTTCTCATTTGGGTTTTCGTCTACTAGATATAAAGTGACAGGGTCACTTTTCAATATACCCTGGGTATCAGATGCAGGAGCATCCAGTGGTGTAAGGGCAATCCTATATCACCCAAAAATATTCTTAGTGTTAGTTTTTGTTTAATGTGTTTTCATTTCTGGATACCCATTTGGGTCAAACAAAGATTCCAACTCTCATAGTTCCATTATTGGTTTTCTTGGTTAGAGTTTTTGAGCACCTTGGGATACGTGCCAATGCAAAAATTAGGTTATTTTGTAATTGAGCCATAATTATGATGAGTTAGAGGGTGTAAGTTGGAGGGATGATTATAATTGTAATTTAACACACTCCAGGAAAATAATCAAGTCAAAAGGTTTTGTGATTTGAAAGTTATTGCAATTTTAAGTTGCCTAGAGACCCCCTAAGAGCACTTCAAAGATAGATTTGAGGCACTAAACAGCCTTGTATGGGGAAAAAAAATGGGGCACTAAACCCCCATTACAATACAGTGCTTAGATAGCTTTCCAAAAATGTAGACAGTTTGTCAATTAGAGTCCCTGATCAAAAGTTATGCCTCCCAGAAGTTGGACTACCATTTCTGAATTCTTCTAATTTTACACTGACTTTTGATGTGTTTTCTAGAACCTTCTATTTTGGTGGTGGATGCCAAATGGCATATTCTAAAATGTATTTCTAACCATAAACCTAATTTGGGTTACTAAAGGACATTTTTGACATTGTAAAGGCAAGTTTTGGTGGAGTTTAGGAGAAGGTACTAGAGGAGGGTTTTTCCCCAAGATCAAACAACATTGTAAGCCCATAGGACATGTCTTTGGTCCATTTTCATTGTGCTAAATGTAATAGCAGATCACTTCTGATAATAATATTTCCCTTTTCCTGTTGCATTCATTTTGTCTTGGGTTGTGTCCTCATTAGATCTATTCATCTGGGTCCTCCCCTTTCCTTTCTCTTCAATCAACATATTTCCTTTTGACACCGAAATTAGATTTTCTCATAATCTAGACCTGATCTCTAGAATTTGGGACTTGTTTTGGAGTCCCCAGATAGTCCCAGGGAATTCTGCATTTGATCATTATGGGAATAGTACACCCTTGACATGCCCTTTTAGGGCATAGTGTGCTCCTGATTAGGTACTATTTTGGGTCCTGGTAGTTGGAAACTTCTTGGGATTTAGTCGATAATTAGTCTTTGAGCCTAGTTGGCTTGTGGGAGGAAATTAATCCAAATCCTATATGAACACCCTCAATTGCTTTATTTGTCATATCACATATGTATGGATTATCAAGCAAGCAAGCATACTTATGCTCTAGAAAGATCAAGCAAGCATTTCTTATGTGAACAAGCCATTGTGGACATCCTAATTTGTCTTTGTACATTTACAAGGTGAAAGAAAGGAGGCTTGGAAATATCCTTTGAAGAAAGAGAGTTCTTCATCTTCCTCTTCTCATTCAATTTAAGCATTCAAGATTCAATCATTGAGTAGTATATATGGATCATGAGTATGGCCTAGAGAACTTTAGCCTTGGGGGCTTGGTATGCTTTCTATGGTATCCTTGGATGTATCTCTTGCTATTTCATCCACATTCAAAAGAATACTTCATGCTAGGGTTTTAGATTTAAGGATTTAATACTTCATGCTAGGGTTTTAGATTTAAGGATTTGGATCCTTCCATTTGCATTCAAATCTCATACATGAGCATCACACACTACATTTCAAATCAGCTATCCGTGGAGGTAGAAATCACCAATACAAGGGGTTGACTAGGGCAAACCCCTACATAGCCACCCAAAACTCACAATTTAGATATCAATAGATCCTAGAAAGGAAAAAAAGTTGTAGATTGGAGTACCCTTTTCATCATTTAGCAGAACTACAAAATCAGAATTAGCATCACACACCTTTAATCAAGGGTGCACTACACCCGTGATGCACCAATTTTCCCCTAAAGATCCAGTTTGCCCTTGATAGATTGCTAAAATATTTCTAGATTTTGTTTGTCCCTTAGTTTCAATTTTGGATCTAATTCTATCTGTTCACTTAGCAACAATACAACACACAGAAATCAAGGTTCAAAATTTCAAGATAAGTACCTTTAACCCTCTGTCAATTCAACATTTCATTTAAGTACTTGTCTACTTTACATTTCATATCTTGATTAGATTTAGAAGTAATTAGTTTGAATCTCAAGTTCAAGTGTCATTATTTTCAACCTTCATAATTGTTAGATCTTACCTTGAGTTAATGCTCCTTTATCCCTTAGATCACATTAACCTACTAAGATTTGACACCTTTGAGGGTTGGTTAGACTGAATCTCTCTCCCTGAACTCAATCCTTTTGAGCTGTGTGTGGTTGTGTAATTAACTTAGGGTTAGTTTCCTTGATTCACATTCCCCCCTGCACATTTTTGGTGAACCTGAACTATGACATTTCCACTTTTGATATTGGCGTTAGATCTCATATTGCATGTGTTTTTGCATATTTACTTCAAAAATACAAAAACAATTATTGCATTGCATGTAGTTTGGATTCAAAATGTTTGATTTCTTTCATGTGTGCTTTGATGATAGCTTTACAAATGATCCAGGTTGTAAGGAGGATGTGGCATTTCATGATCTATCTTCTCACTCTTTTGAACCTTTTTTAGCACTTTTTATAATAAGTTGTATGCATGGTTTCCCTTCTCTATTACTATCTATTATATTGATACACCTCTTGTGTTCTATGAAAAGCCTTTGATGACTATTAAGGGTTTTCCTAAACTTAATGTTAAGGGTAAACATATGAACCCTTTGAACTATTTCATTAATCAAGATTTTGTGGCCCACACTTATCGTACTCAAAATAATCCTCAACCTACTATTTTTGCTTCTTTACCACCTTCTCAACCTGTGCTTCCTCAAACACCTCGATTACCAAATACTTATTTTAAAGAGTATGATTTGGTGGAGCAATTGTGTACTACTCCTACTAAGATTTCTCTCTGGGAAATGTTGCAAAATTCACCTTCTTACCATGAAGCTTTATAAAAGGCTTTATCTACTCTTTCAGTTCCATCACCTAATCTAGATACTATTACTTCCTTTTTGGATTGTATATATATCCTGCCATATGTTCCTTCTATTGTCTTTATTGAATTTGATCTCCCTCCTATAGAGATTCAGAATAGATATGATGCTCTTATGGTTGTTTTGTCTACTAATCAAAACGCTATACATCATACCTTAATTGATAAAGGTTCGACCTTGAATGTTTGTAGAATATACAATTTAAAATCTATACAAGCGGATCTTTCAACTATTTAACTTGATTATGTGCCTATTCATGGATTTGATAAAATTTCTAAATATACTTTGGGGATTATAACATTACTCTTCAAGGTTGATTTTGTTATCCTAGATACCTCTATGCATTTCATGCCTGGTCTACTGAACTATAATATGCTCTTTGGAAGACCTTGGCTATATGTTATGCATGTTGTTCCTTCTACACTTCATTTGGAGGTCCATATTGTTCACAACAATCTCATGTATACCTTGCATATGAATGGTGAACCTAATCATTGCTTGAACATTGAATATGCTCAAACTTCTTCTACACAAGATTTTGCAAAAATAGACACTAAGGAAGAACCATCTAAAATTGAAATGCCTTCTTTTTCTTTGCCAAAGGATGATTAGGGCACTTTGGACTTCAATCCTACATTCATTGGAGAATATAAGGTATTGGATTTATCCTTTATGGAAAAACAAGATCAACCTGAAAATATGATATTTTCTCTATGTAACACCCCGCTCATCAACCTAAGAGAAATAAACCTAACATGTTACAATGTTTATTGAACTATTATTTTTCTAAATTTTAAACAACATCAAATAACAATGTGGAAGCAATATAGACATACATGTCAACTACACATAAGTAATTACAAATATAGTATCCTTTCCTCAAGGGTTCCTTCACATTGAGTCACGTTTAAGGAGTTATATTAATTAGTTTAAGTTTCAAGTACAATGTCATGATCACAAGGAAATAACATATACATTGTCTCATAAGAAAATGCATGAATACAACTAATATAATGAGATACATCTAATGAATAACATCCATTGCACATGTTGTAGAGTATGCGAGAATAGATACAAGTACATCATAATACAAGATACATGATAACATACACACACACACACACACACACACACACACACACACACACACACACACACACACACACACACACACACACACACACACACATCAACTGAATAGAAGTCTCTGAGATATGAATAAGAATGATAATGGTACAAGTGCATCCACGAACATAAAATAAATGCTAATTTCTGAGGGTGACCCAAATGGTAAGAATACACTACCTCCCAACCGTGTGGTCACCTAGCCAAGCTTCCACTCCCACTGTACAGGGAAGATAATGAATGATCCACATACAGATATCAAACCACAAAACAATCCTAGGCAAGGAATCCTGATAGCCAAATCTACCTCAAGGGTACACAAACTATTGAAGAAAAAAGATAATCAGAATCGAAAAGAAACTTGTTCTAATACCAACACCATAGACCAAATCAACATACAAACACCAAGCATAAATCGAGTACCAAAATCATGAGACAAAATCAATGAAAGATATCCACTATAAGTCAAAAGCCACATGTCAAAGAGCAATAATCAATAGATAATAATTGTCATCAATAAAAGTAAATCACCAACAATAAGTACACCATCGACAAGCACATCACTAATAAATACACCACCAAAGGCAAATACAAAATATACAAAGGAGACTTGGGCTACATACTAGGGAGTGTCATCACATGGTCAAACTACCTGAGTTATCCTAAACTGGTCTCTCACTAGACCCCAGACCCTCAAGCATTGAGTTACCCTGGACCAGTCACCCTGGACCCCGGACCCTCAACATGACACATGCGAAACCAAAATACCCTCACATGAAGATGGGAAAAAATAGTCATACTTCTCACTAGGTATCACCTCATTCCCATCCTTAGACTATACAAGATATCAAGGCATGGGCGAGGAAAAAATCCCTAACTTATCTTTTTAGTGTATCTCAAGGAAAGGGCTAGGCAAGATATATTAATTACTATGTTATCACTTATTACATAACTTACAATAGGTTACACTGGTACTAACCACTTTGGGTCTCAGACCCTTGTTGCAAGCCACTCCCAAAGATATGTATCTAGACAACCTCCCCTAAGCACATAAACCATAGTTGTGTCCCATACTACAACACCCATAATGATCGAAGTCAATTCCTTAACATGCAATCCGAAAATAGTATTGTTTCTCAAAACCCAAGTAAACATAAATGCTCCACAAAATAACTCTCATAAATGCAATATTCATTTTGAATCACAAGGCACATCATGACATCCAACCTAATAAGCATTATAAAATAAGTCTTAAAAGGTGCCTCTAGTATACATCCTAGTTGGCCAACTAGATAATTCACATAAAACCATCACGAAATAAAACCAAAAAACTTCAAATGAACACATAAAACATACAATGTTTTCGTTCACAAAATAAATTCAGTTATTTTCAATAGTCTAATTTGACCATAAAATTGTGCTCATTCATAGATATTACCACAATAATATAATTATTATATCATTCATTAGATTATTTACATTTACATTTTTTCTATTAAAAGTAATTTAAAATTAATGATTATTTAAGTTGTGGTCCATAAATAATTCCTTAATTGAATCATATTTGAACTCCAAGTATAATAAATTAAATGTACACCATTTTAGAATTTTACTTTTTTTAATTATATATATTTTTCAAAAAAAATGATTTAATTTACAAAAGCAATATAACATAAATATCATAATTATCAAATAACATATGTGTTGGAAATCTGATTGAAAAGCTCATTGTTGAAGATCATGTTACTAGTGGTTTTTCCAAATTGGGTTTCCACGTAAATCACTGTGTTATGTGTTAATCTTCTATGTGTTATGCTCGCATGTTGATTTATTGTAACTTGCTAGTTAGAAAAGTTAAAGCTTAGATGAATAAATGAATGAATGGGCTCACTATACCTACTAATTCAACCCCCCCCCCCCCCACTCTCAGTTATTCTAAAAGAATTTCTAACAAGTGGTATCAGAGCCATCTAATGATTTAGTTTCAAGGTACTAGAAGTAGGAAGATCAAGATGTCCAAGAGAGAAGTTCCCAAGCTCAACAAAGACAACTTTGTTGTATTGTAGAGTATGATGAAATTGTACCTTGGATCAATAGGTGACTATGCACAAACCTCAATTGGAACAGAACATGTAAATCCAATAGGACCTCTTACTACAGATGATTTGAACGAAAAGAAGGAGCACAATCAAGCAATGTTGGAGATTGACTCTGCACTCAGTTATGCAGAATATAATGACATCAAAGATTGTGACATTGCATTCAAGATGTGGAAAGCCTTATCAGATATCTATGGAGGAGATTAGAATGTCTAGAGAACAAAGAGAGAAAGCCTAAGAGGAAAGTTTGATGACATGAAAATGGAGGAAGATGAAAATGTTGCTCAATATGCTGCAAGAATGAAAGAAGTGGTAAGTGCAATAAGAAGTCTAAGTATTCAATTGGAAGAAGAACCTATCATCAGCAAATACTTAAGAACTGTGCTCCCTATCTATGCTATCAAAGTTTCAGCCATCCAAGAGCTAAGGTGTGTACAAGGAGACATGCTAACCTTTGAAGGAATAGTGGGAAGACTTACTACATTTGAATTGTCCAATTTTGATAACTATAGACCTTAGAATCTTGAATCTGCTTTCAAGGCCAAGATGACAATAAAAGAAATTGAGGAGGAGACATCAAGCAAAAAGAGAAGAAAGGAAAAATATGCATCTAGTGATAGCAATACAGATGAGGAAGACGTGGAATAGTTGGAAGCACTACTGGCTAGGAGATTCCATAGAGGTAAAGGTAAATTCAAAGGTAAGTTCCCTATCATATGTTTCAATTGTAATGAAGTAGGTCATATTGCTGTTAGATTTACATAGAAGAAGAACTACAAAGAAAGAAACAAGTACGGGAACAAGAGAGAAGATGATAGCAAAGACTACAAGGAAAAAGGCAAGAGATGCCACATTGTTGAAGAAGATTCTGATGAGAATGATGATGAAGTAGTCTATGTGGTCATGAAGGATGAATCAGATGAAGATGAAGCAACAACATTGGTTACTTGTGTGAACAAGAATGACAAATGGATCATAGATAATGGATGCTCACATCACATGATAGGAGATAAAAGTAAGTTCATTACCTTTACTCAATATGATGGAAATAGTGTTAGATTTGGTAATGATGCTCCATGTCAAATCAAAGGAAAAAGGTTCTATTAAGCTCACAAAGAAAATTGCATGTGATAATGCATACTATGTTGAAGGATTGAACTACAACTTGTTGAGTGTATCACAGTTAGGCAATGTAGGTTGCAAAGTAGAGTTTGGAAACAAAACTGCCAAGATCTATGACACTGATGAAAATCTAATAGGAAAAGGTGAACAAACTAGGAGTAACCTATTTTACCTAGATATGGAAGATCCAACATGTCTTGTTGTTAGATTTGATGATATGTGGTTATGGCATAAAAGGTTGTGTCATGTTAACTTTGATAATATGGTCAGCATTAGCAAAAAGAACAAGGTCAAAGGGTTGCCCAAATTGAAGAAACCTAAAAACACAATGTGCAAACAATGTTAACTAGGGAAGATGACTAAGTCTAGTTTCAAAAGAAAAACATATACTTCCAAAGAAGTACTAGAGTTAGTCCATACAAACTTATGTGGTCCAATAGAAGTGCAAAGCTACCTAGGAGACATATACATAATGATATTTGTAGATGACTATTCTAGGATGATGACTACTATGTTTTTAAAGAAAAAATCTGATGCATTTCAAATGTTTAAGTGGTATTTGGCCAGAGTTGAGAAGGAAATAAGAAAGAACCTGAAATGCCTAAGGTCAGATAGAGGAGGTGAGTTCACATCAAAAGAGTTTGAAATATTCTGCAATGACAAAGGCATCAAAAGGCAAACATCAACACCAAGAACTCCACCATAGAATGGTATTGCTGAAAGAAGGAATAGGTCAGTGATTGATTGTGCTAGAACCTTGATGATAGAGAAAAATGTTTCTCTAAAGTACTGGAGAGAAGTTGTAAGCACTGCAATCTACACATTAAATATAGTTCAAGTCAAGAAAGGTACAAATGCAACACCTTTTGAATTATGGTATGGTCATTCACCTAATGTTAAACATTACAAAGTATTTGGTTGTTAATGCTATATTCTTAAAGATGATAGAAATGGAAAGTTTGATGCAAAAAGTGATGAAGGCATATTCCTTGGATACTCCACTAGAAGCAAAGCATATAAGTGTTTGAATACTAACACTAACAAGATTATGGAGAGTGAAAATGTAAATTTTGATGAGCATGTAGAAGTTCAGGTTGATAAAACTAAGAAATAAGAGGATTATAGATCCTTTTTATACTTCTATCAAGGAATAACTGTTGAAGACAATGCTGCTAATCAAGTTGGGAATCAACAAAAAAATTTAGTATCAGCCGAGTCACAGCCAGTGAATGTTGAGCTGCATTCAGAAGCTAAGCTATAGAATGTAGAAAACACACATACTGACTCTAAGATTAGTACACATGAAAGAGATGATGAAGTGCCAAAAGGAGAAGAACAAAATGACTCTGAAGCTGAAGGATCAAACATGGAAAGAAGGACATAACCAAGGTTAGCCAAGTATGTGAGAAAATATCACCCTATAGAACAAATCATTGGTGACAAGGATGCCAAACCAATGACAAGGAATAGATTGAGGAATAAATCATGTCTGCTAAGCAAGGTTGAACCTAAAACAGTAAAAGATGCACTACAAGATGATGACTAGTATAAAGCCATGGGAGAGGAGATAGATTAGATTGAGAAGAACAAAACATGGATCCTAGTTCCTAGACCAACTTATAAGAATGCGATTCGTACCAAATGGGTGTTTAGAAACAAACTTGATGAGAATGGTGAGATAACAAGAAACAAAGCCAGACTAATTTGCAAAGGCTATGCACAAGAAGAAGGACTAGATTATGGGGAAACGTTTGCCCTTTTTGCAAGAATGGAAGGAGTAAGAACATTACTTGCATATGATGCACACAAAGGTTTCAAAGTCTACCAAATGGATGTTAAGTCTACTTTCCTAAATGGTATACTAGAAGAGGAAGTCTACATAGAACAACTAGAGGGATTTGTAGATGACAAGAACAAGGACATGGTCTGCAAACTGCACAAAGCACTTTATGGATTGAAACAAGCACCTAGAGCATGGTATGAGAGACTACACAAATATCTTGTGAAGGGGTGACCGCAAGAAGTTGCATCGCAATTCCGCAAAAGTCAAGTCTACATAATTGTACTTCTTAGAAACAGGTACCCGATTTTGCTAAAATCGGGTACCCGTTTCTAAATTTGTGCCTCGAGCACCTGAGCCGCGATTTAAAAATTGGGTACTCGATTTGTAAAAAGTGGATTGGGTGCCCAAAGAGCTTAAAAATTGGGCACCCGATTGCTTTACAAATTGGGTACCCGATTTTCTACAAATTGGGTACCTGATTCGATTTTTAAAAAATCAGTTACCCGATTTCAAAGACTCATATATGCCCAATTTTGGCATTTTTGAAGTCATTTTCATGACTTTGAAAATGGGAGCCTGATTAGAGAGAGATACGAGAGCCCAATTTTTAGCTCTACCGACCACCCCCTATTGCTAGTCTTCATATACTAGGTATTTTAATATGTTTTGTACTGTTTTACTTAATTATTTTCAATTTTACTTTTTATATGTACATTAATTTATTATTATTTTCAATTTTAATACACGTAAAATTGTAAATTCACATTGTTAATGAGTATTATGTTTAGATTATTGTATCTATTAATTTAAATATAGTTTCGTAAATGTTCATTTAAAAAATTATTATTTTAGATGTTTTGAAATGTATTTAATTTATGTATTTATTAAAATGTTGAATGATTATATTAGATGTAAATTCATTGTTTAAACTTGTAATTACAAATAAATATAACCTCAACCTAGAACCATATAACCTCGGCCTAGAACCATATAACCTCGGCCTAAATTCATTGTTTAAACTATAACCTCAACCTAACCATATAGTTATGTACAATAAAACCCTAAACATATAACTAAGTACTTAATCACGTAACACCCCCTAAAGGGATCCAAACACAAAACTTAGTATTTAATGATTTTACTTAAATTGTATTGTACTTTATTTCATGGATCGAAAATGGATGATGTAAACTATTTTATAAATGTATATTCTTTCAGCATTTCATACCGTGTGACATGTACAGCGGATGATTGTGCATTCTAAATTAATTTTCCAAGTGGCATTCAGAACAAATTTATATTATTTAAATGGATTGAACTCAAGTAGTTATTCTTTCATGTGGATGTGTTATTTATTTTACTTTTAGTACTTATAATTATTTAAAGATGAAATGTAAATGTGCTCGTTAAGGAATGTAATCTCTTATGTTTTTTATAAATGTAAATTATTGTATGTATGTTATTGCTTGCTTAGTAAAACTTTTGATTAGTTCTTTGAATCCCTTGGCTGGGCATCATTTAGGATTAACTATAATCCCAATTTTAACCAAAACTCTAATCATAACTCTTACTGTCATCCTAACTATAATCTTAATTTGCTAAAACCTACACCAGGTAATATATAAATAATTAAATAACTATCCTAAGAACCAAGTACTAATTTTATAAATGTCAAACCATAATCATAACCTTATTTATGATAAACTAAATTATCCTATAGGAGCATCATATCTACATCTACATGTCATACATGTGAATCTAAAAACATTTACATATCTAATTACATCATTTATTGCATAGGAAGGATTTTAAAATTTCATTATATTATCCATGTATATCATATCAAAAGAATCATATAGAGATATGTCATTTACTACATCCATCATAAGTAATCAAGAAGGGTACTTAGGTAAATTTATATATAACACTATATTATAAGAAAAGACAAAAACCATATAGGAGCATCTCATGTATAAACTAAAAAAAAATACCATGACACATGTAATGAGATCAAATAATATTTGTAATCATTGCATATACTATCAATGTATGGGGGTGATATAATCAAAATATCAAAAAATGAATGATATCAAAGCATTAAATATCTTAATATAACACTAAAATAAACTAACCCAGGTAACCCTAAACCAAATTGAATATCAAACTAGATTGAAAGCTAACCTTGGCCCTTAACTAATTAATATTATACTTATAAACCAAATTAAATTAAACCATGATCATAAACCTAATTATACATCCCAACTTAATAGTACAAACCAAATTTAACCTTGAATCCTTCCCCAACCATTAACCAAATTGAACCCTTACCCTAAAATTGAACCAAGTTAAACGTTGACTTTAAGACTAAACCAAATCACCCTAAACTTAAACCTAACTCAATAATATATTCAACACTTTAAAACAAAATTTAAACCTAACATTTTTGAATTAATGTTGGTTTTTAATCTAAAAGCTCTAACTATAATTCTATATCTAAAACCAAATTTAGCATTTTAAAACTTAATTCAATTTATTAACTCTTGTCCTAATTGAAACCTAAGCATAAACCTAATCAAATAGTAAACCAAATTGAACCCTAATCCTAAAACTAATTAAACATTGATATCAAGGTCTCAAAATGATACATCATAAAAAAATTAGAAGAGAAGAAGGAATCAAGCATCTAATTAAATAACCCTCCCTCACCATCAAGAGGTGCAGGTGGAACATCAGTACGAGTAGGAGGGACTACACCCTTGGATGCCTAAGAATATATCTAGAGAAGTTAATAACGTGTCTTTCCATGAGATGCCTAAACCTTCATATCCTAAGTGAGTATTCATCATAATAGTAAGCCTCTCTCGAGTTATGATAAGTGACCTCACCCTGTGTAATCCTCAGTTGAGAAGTTAGGTAGATGCAATCTACATGTCATGATCAATTACCTTGCTAGCTCAAATGACCACCTATGTCTAGACTATCACCTGGTACTGTGCTACTCTCAATATTCTCTAGAGTCCCCTAATGACATCTTCTTATGTGGGCTCTCCTTTGGCTTCTTGCTCTAGAGGCCCATGACAAAACATGAATAATTTAATATATAAAAACAATTTTAGAAAATGGGCATTGATTTATTAATTAATCCTAACATAATTAATTAAATTAAGTTTTTTAATCCTATGGCTAGAACTATTAATTAAATGCATTAATTAAAATGATCAATTATCCATATCATCACTAATGGAAAATGAAATTAATTCACACCAATAAAGCTTAATCATGTATTGATCAATCAAGGATTCAACCTCCACCACTCATGAAGAATGAATCCAAAACATTGAACTCCCAGAGATTTCTATAAATGTGCCATCAACTCAAACTTTTGAGATATCTACATTTTTTGTAATAAGGTTATGCAGATCATTCTAGGTGATTTACAAGTGCTTCTAAGTGAATTATGGGCATTTTCAAGAGCTAATCCATATTACAAGATCATAATCTCATTACACTTTATAGCTTTCTAGCATCATGTAGGGTTTATTTAGTGTGACTTGAGATCACATGATTACATCCATTTTATGATTACATGCGCCTAATTTACAAAATATTAAACCTTGACATTAACTTTTAAATTCTAATTATGTCAAGTCAGAACCCTTATCCTATACCTTTATATCCTAAATTCTTAACCCCTAGACTAACTAAGTTATCCTAAATGGTAAACCTCTATCCTAAAAATAATCATAAATGATAAGCCGTTCTCCTAATTATAAATAAAAATATTAAGCTTAAATGTTAAACCCTAATCTTTACCTTAACTATGTTTTACATGTATAAGGTTAGGATTTAACATTTAACATTTAAGATTAGGATCCAGTATTAGGATTTGTATTCAATTCTAGAATATGAATAGGATCTAAACTATTATAATTTAGATTTTATACGTACATTTAGATTTATGATTAAAGTTCATAATTAAGATTTATGATTACTTGGTTTATAATTAAGGTTTATATCCAACAACTCATTAAAACACCTTAAGAAAAATGATAATTTATAAAGTTTAAGTACTTATGATTAGAATTAGGATTATTATATGGTTAGGGATAGGGTTCATGTATTAGTTCATTAGGACATGAACTAGACTTATAGTTTGCATTAAAAAGTAGATAATATTAAGGATTCAAACTATAATCATAAATAATTTAATCAAATCATAATTCTATCTCTAAGATTTCATTCTAATTGTAACCTTAACTCTCATCCTAACACCATCTATTATATATCCTTTAAACAATAGGACCGTAATAAATATTCGAAACCTAAATATAATTCTAACTAAAACCATAATCCTAGGTAAGTTCCCTAATTAAAGGACCATAATCATTATAATAATCTTAAGCTTAGCCATCATGAAAACCATAAACATAACAAAAGTATAAACCATAACCTTGCCATAATCTTAACTTTTTTTGATCCTCAAATGAACATATAATCCATAATGAGAATACAATCCCCCAATGTCACAAAATAAGTGTACATGAAAACAAAATTAGCTAGGTGGCTCTTGTTTTAAGAAAAGAAACCATGAACTAACCTAGATATAGTTTTTTGGAGTATTATTTTATGATTAGACTTAAATTTTGTATTTAATGTTCAATTTGACTTAAGTGTTTAACTTTATTTATTTAATTGACATGATTTTAATAAAGATATGCGCATTTATATCTAGTTGATATTTTAGAGTTAAATTTTATTAAATAGTAATTTTGTCATTTTTTATGTTGTTTAAACATATATGCAAATTACATTTGATGGACCCACCGCCACCCCCTCCCTCTCCCACACTCTCTCCTTCACCCCCTTCATCTCCACATCCACCTCCACCTCCACCTCCAACCCCACCTCCACCACCCATCACAGATGAGCTTCGTGAGAGCATGTGGGGTAACCTTAATGACCTCATGCATGATATAGAGGCTATCCGACATGAGACCCACCCCCTTCCTCACCTACTACATCTTGCAGATAGCATGCAAGACATGATTCACTCCATACATCATTTAGATTCTAACAGTGATTCATTTAGATCGTGGAGGGAAAGTATGCATGCCTTCTATTTCGACGGCTTATCATATAGACAGGTTCATAACCTCAATATAGGTAAAAGAAAATTTTTAAGTTATTTTTTAAACCCTAAGACGGGTGAGGAAATTAATGAGAAGAAGCCTTGCATTTCCATTAAGTGGTGTGCACATCCATGTAGTAGCACATTTTTGGGAGCGGTGGTGGATGGTATTTGACCATCCACCACATGCTAACCCATGTACTTCCTTAAGAAGCTATGGGCTGACTTTGAATTAGGTTTGAAACCCAATTATTTTGATACGAAAGCATTTCAGGGGGTTGGTGGAGGGATGCCTCAAGATAGGCCTAGGGAAAAGTTGAGTGATAGAACGAGAAACTACAGGCGAGCCCAGCCCCTTGTACCTCTTCCTACGCCTGTTGTGCCTGCTCCTCACCATCATCAAGTAGTTTCATCTACTCTTACCCATTTGAGTGCCCTTTTGGGAAATTTAGTATAGTAGTGGATGCAAGCAACACATGTTCCTCCACTTGGACATATTTGTACTAGTTGTGGAGGCAAATGCATAGGCCCCTAGAGCAATGTTGATGTAGCACATGATGACCATTATGCTGAGGGTGCTGATTTTGATGATGATGTATATGCTGCCCATGGTGATGGTAGTGATGATATAGATGTGTCATCATTTGTTGACTTCATGTAGCAGGGAGAGCCTAGAGAGAGTCAAGAGTAGCTGGTAAAATTTTAATTTTAATTTAAATATAAAGTACACATAATTATTTACTTTCTACATATATGTGTAATTATATTCACCATATTAATTTGTACTTTTGAAATAATAGAGGATGGATGATATTGTTCCTCCTAGGAGGCAGTATAGTCTTTTTCTGAGACCTCCAAACATTGGCATCCCTTATACGGTATGCACTTTGAATTACACCATAAAAATGTACATTTGAACTCAAATTTAATAACATGTGCTCATATGTTCTCTAATTTTGTAGGGATTGTCCGCAGCTACATAGTTTGATTTTAGTATAGGTCCTGCTCCAGTTACCACTGAGGCACAATCTCAAATACATATGATATGAACTTTTGATTGAAGGCAAATAATTTGTACAATTTTTATGTATGTACATTGTTTTTGATAAGAAAAATAGGTTTTAAGGGATCCTGAAACCCATAAGTTTTACAAAAACAAGGTTGATAATAAGCCAAAGAAGCCCAGCCAAAATAGAGGTCCAACAACTGAAAAAAATCCCAAAGGCCCAACCCAAAACAAAGGCCCACAGAAAGGCCAGAAACCAAACAAACTAAAACAGACTACAAAAAGCTTGTCAAAAAGCCAAAAGCCAGGAAGACAAAAAGACAAAAGGCAAGAAAACTAGTCTTCAGTTATCTTCTCCATTTCTTGCATAGTCTGAGCTGCCTCAATTATCTTTTGTTGCTCCTTTGCCATTTGATCCTGGACCTTCTCCATGCCCTGATCCATACTGGTGAGAGTACTAATTGTGGCCTTGTCATCATCTGACTCGGCCTTATCCCTGTTCTGTCCTCCCTCCTCCACCAGAAAGCCCCTATCCTTAAGTTTACCAGCAAGGGATTGGATGTTGTCATTCATCGAACTCAGGAAAGAAATCATCTGACTTGCTAGGTTGTGGTTATAGTTCTCAAGATTTCTTAATCTCCTTTCATTTAAGCTTTCTCTATTTTCATGGTCCTCCTGACTGTCATTACCTATCTTATTCTTAATACTTTCCATCTGAGATACCCTTTCTCTAACTTCCTCCAGCTCATGGAAGAGCCATTTGATTGATCTAAAGTTTTCAATCATACTACTGCAGGCATTATTCAGAAGGTTCATTCCAGTCTCCCTTTCATTGTTCGAGATGGCCAAGATAGCTGGGTCTATGAGCTCATTGAGCCTAGGCTGCTCCAAGTTGTCCACCAGGATCTGAGGGTTCATAGCTTCCCTAAAAATCCCCATAGTAGTAGTCCTCACATTGAAATTTTTCCAGGCCTTTATCCTATTTTTGACCTGCACTTCCCCCTTGTTCTCACTAGTGATGTCATTCACTTTTTCCTCTGAAGGAGGCTAAGACTAGACAAGGGAGAGGGGAAGAGGCATAGCATCCGTCCTCTGATTTCTAGTCTCCTCAACTCTCACAACCTCCCTCTTCCATTTTTTCCCAGGTTTCTCCTCTTCCACCTCCTCCTCCGACACTTTGTCAGAATATTCCGTATCCATTTCCTCCTCCTCCTCCTCAGCATAACCCTCTTTTGCTTGAGCTTGGCCGTGATCCCTAGGGCTTTTCCTGCTGGGAGTTGTAGCAGTGGACAGTTTCCTGGCTTAACCTTTTTTCTTCTTTCCTGAGGAAACATTCTCCTCCTCCGAGCTAATTCTCTCAATGTCTTCAGAGTCAGAAGAAGAGCTGGAGCTGCCTTCGTCAACATCCTCAACATGAGGAGGGTTCTTGCATATAGACTGAGCTTTGAAATGCTCATGGATGAGGAGCAATAATCCCTCATGCAAAGCAAGGTTAACAGTGGCTTTCTTCTTGAAACTAGAGATTTCCTTGTTCATAGAAGTGAGAAGGTAAAAGGGAATGGAAATTCTTTTCTTATGGAGAAAATGATTTAAAATCACAAAATGGTGAGTTCTGACCCGATCAAACCTAGGGTCCAGGGTAACATAATCAATGAGGGCATATAAAACATACCTCCAGATCTTCTTTATAGTCTCCGTCACATAGAAAGACTCTTTCTTTTCCAGCTTGTTCATCTCTGCAGAATTTTTCATGAACTCCTTGACTGCATTGGACGAAATTTTCTTGTCCCTATAGAATTTGAAACCCTCCATAGGGATACCAGTGACCTCCGCAACCACCTCCTCTGTGATTTGGAAAGAAACCCCGTTCACCTCAAAGTGACCTTGTCGTTGTTCCGCGAGTTCACCATGCTGTTGGTGACCTCAGGGTCAAAACCATGGAGTTTCTTGAAAAAATTTGCAACTCCGCCCTTTTCCAATTTTTTCAAGACTTTGCCCATATTCTTCAACTTCTCCACTTCACCCGTCGACTCCTTTCTGCTCTATTCTCCAGTCATGACATCCATTTTTTCTTCAACAATTCTCATGAGCCCCAATCTCTACAAATTTTTTCCAGCCAAGATTTTGGCTCTATTTCTATAATTGAGTTCGTGATTGTTCACCTCTCTAATAAAATAGCGAGTGAAAATGATAATGATCCTCCAAACGTGTCGAAAAGATGGAGAAAATCCCTTGAGATTACGAAAACCAAGAAACATATTATTGCTCGTACCAACATCCATTCTTTCTTTATTAAACATGATTACAGTTAGATTGACCCTTACTTCTGTGGATTTTCTCCAGCTCGATAAGTGACTTGGCCTCCATCAGAATATCTTTTCTAGAATGCGAGATCATCTCTTTGTCTGCTCCCACCCCTTTGTTAGTGAACCAGTTAGCAATTGGGTTTGCCTCTCTAAACGCATGAGTGACATGGACCTTCTCAAATTTTGTGAGGGTGGCACGTGTCTCATCAATTATATTTGCAATCGACCAAGAGGGAGGGGAGATACCATTAATATTGTTAATTATGTTTTTGGAGTCCCCTTCAAGCCAAAGTTTGGAAACTCCAGCTTCAAAAGCCAGCTTTACCACACTGCATGCGGCTCTGGCTTCAGCCAAATGATTGGTTTGGGTTCCAAGCGGGAGAGCAAAGGCCGCAATCCCCTCCCCAAAACTGTTTCTTATAATTCCATCACTTCCAAAGGGGCCAGGGTTGCCCTTAGAAGCGCCATCGAAGTTGGCTTTTGACCATCCTTCCGGGGGTAGAATCCATCTGGCATCCTGTCTTTTGGGATCCCTATCTTTTTCTTTAACCGTCTTCCTGTCCCCTATATCAACTTCCCCCTCCTTCATCACTTGAAGGTTTTCTTTTATGTTTTTCAAAATCTTCCTTCCCAGAATTATAGCTGGCTCCTCTCTGTCCCTAAAAATTCTGTTGTTACTTTCCTTCCAGATACTCTAGCAGAAGTGAGGCAAAAACTAGGCATAATTATCCTACCAGCCTGCAATTTTACAGAGGCTTTTCCAATGACTAAAAAAGTCAATAAGGTTATCCGGCTAGCACCAGAGAATCTCCATTTCCTGATTAAGAGAATTCCACACCTCCCTAGCAAAGTCACATTGAATGAAGATATGATTTCCAAACTCGGACTGGTTTTTATAGAGCGAGCATCTGCTGGGCATAACATGGCCTCTCTTCATGAGGTTATCTTGCATTAGAATTTTTGTTCTAAAGGGCCAGCCAATAAAATATGTTGATCTTAGGAGTGAGGCCCAAGAGCTAGGCATCCAGCCAAGGGGGTTTCTCCTTTAAACCCTAGAGAGAGTTGTAGCCAGAAGCAACAGAGTAACTTCCATTGGGATTATCCCTCCAGACCATCTCATCCTTATTATTACTAGGGATCAAAGTGTTAAGAATAGTCATTATTGGTTTCAAGTCCTCAGAAATGAGGGAAAGGTCTCTCCATTCTTGAGCAATCCTATAGTTGCTTACTTTAAACCCATATAGCTCCGTGTATTCTTCCACCCATCTCTCAAAAACTAGGTTGCTAGAAAGTGGGCCTTGGCATAACCACCTGTCAGACCAAAACTGAATATCCTTCCCATTGCCTAGTTTCCAAGAGACCCTAGCCTTAGCCAGGTCCCTGGCCTTCAGGATACCATTCCAAATAGTCAACCCTTTAGGGATGTCCTCATTGAATAAAGTAAAATGAAGAGAGGGTCTTCTAAGGTATTTATTTTCCAGAATGTCTCTCCATTCACCAGTGTTATTGAAGATACGCCAGATTTGTTTTGCAAGAAGCACCTTATTGAGATGGGTAAGCTTTCTAATGCCCAGACCTCCATACCTCTTGGGGAGGTAGACCTTCTCCCAGGCAACAAGAGGGTACCTTTTCTTTCCTTCCAGTTCGGTCCATAGAAAGTCTCTTTGGATTTTCTCCATTTTGTCTACAAATTTCACAGGAATTCCAAAAAGGCTCAGAGCATAAATGGGAAGGTTCTGAAGAGTGGATTTGACCAGTAGACATTTCCCAACCCGGCTGAGAGAGGCACCTTTCCATCCAACCATCTTCTTTTTGAATCTATCCAGAATACCATTCCAGAAAGAGTCAGGGGGAGAAGATCCCAAGGGGAGTCCTAGATAGGATGAAGGGAGAGATCCCACCCCACAACCAAGGATTCTGGCAATTTTCCTTTGTCTTACTTCAGGGGTGTTAACAAAGAAGGTCGAGCTTTTGTTCCAGTTAATCAGTTGACCAGTCCCTCTAGAGTAAGTATCAAGAACTTCTTTCAAAGTCTTAGCTTCTTTCACAAAAGCTTCCCCCCCCCCCCCCCCCCCCCCCATTATAGTGTCATCCACAAATTGTTGGTGAGTGAAGGGGTCATTTCTCAAAGAAGGCTTAATCCCTATAAGACTTTCATCAGACTTTTTACGTTCAATAAGCCTCCCAATGTAGTCAGCTAAAATAATGAAGAGGATAGGTGATAGGGGGTCTCCCTACCTAAGACCTCTAGAAGGTTTAAAGAACTCAGAGGGGGCTCCATTAATCAGAACAGCAAGAGAGGTGGTACATTGTTATTAACTTATAATCTGAACAATTTTGACTCACATGTACATATATATATTATGTGTTTTGATTTTACAAATAGGAGCCATATTGTACTCATCCATACAAACCTCAATATGGTCTATTTTCAACTCCATCTTATGATCATCATGCTAGCATACTTGTAGACACATCTGTGACATTGGCTACTACTTATGTATGATATATATACATGTTAAATTTATAGTCTATAAAAAATGTAGTGTACAAATTATGTACTTTTTAGTTTGCGTACTTTGTAATTATTCATGTATATATAATTTTGACTAAATATTTATGTATCCATAATTTTAGGACTATGTTACCATGAGTGTTGTTGAGAGCACAGGACTTAGCCAGATGGAGGTACCTACATCTTTGAGGTCAGTATTGTGATTTATGTACATAATGTATAGTTCATTATGCTCTAAAATCAAATTTTAAAAATGTATGAATTGTAAATTAAAGGACTTCACCACTGTTGCATTTGGTAGTTTTCACAGTGTACCTCCTCCTATTACTGAGGGACCCCCATCTCATGTGGTATTTATTTTATTATGTAGTGAATATTTAATTTATTTGCAAGCTAGATTTTGAAACCCATTTCAATTAAGCATGTACATGATGAGACGTGCCTCATGTTACATAGGGTGATCTATCTACCTCACAAGGTGTACCACATGACGAGACAACTCATATTACACATGATGATTCATCTGAGTCCTCTTTGCATGGAGTAAAGAGGACATTTGATCAAATAGATTAGGTCTTGTTGGCACCTGTAGATTGTGTATGATGTATACACTTTGTGTTAGGAAAGTTAAAACTATATTATATATACATACATATATATGTGTGTGTGTGTGTGTGTGTGTGTGTGTGTGTGTGTATGTGTGTATATATATGTATATATATGTATGTATATATGTATATATATGTATGTAGATATATGTATATACATATATATACATACATATATATACATATATATACATACATATATATACATATATATATATACATACATATATACATACATATATATACATACATATATATATATGTATGTATATATATGTATGTATATGTATGTATATGTATGTATATGTATGTATATATATATATATGTATGTATATACATATATGTATATATATATACATATATGTATATATATATATATGTATATATATATACATATATGTATATATATATATATATATGTATATATATATATATATATATATATATGTATATATATATATATATATGTATATATATATATATATATACTTCATAGATCATGTTATGATGTATGTTAGACCATGTACTATTTTTTTACGACTTCTTATCATACTTGTGTATGTAGTATATATTATTATGTTTCATCATGTTTTAAGTATTCAAACCATTTTCTTTATTCTGACATATTTTATTCATGAACATATGACACATTTTGTAAGCATATATGCTAGATGAACAATAATTTTAACTATTTATAGAGCATTAGTACTGATATAAAAAAGATTATTGGATAAATATCACATCAAATTTATGCATTGAGATTCATACAAATAAAATTGACCTACTAGATTAAAAAATGTATGGATAACGTACCTAAAAATGTATCATAAGTGATCTTAATGTGTTGTTTGGTAATGTAAGACTCATTATTACCTAACAATACCTATTATGTGCTAGTAAACATATCAATACCTATCATAACCTATAATAGACATAATGACCTATTAGGACTTCTATGTCCCCTTAAGACACACATGTATGGATAATGTACCTAAAAATGTATCATAAGTGATCTTAATGTGTTGTTTGGTAATGTAAGACTCATTATTACCTAACAATACCTATTATGTTCTAGTAAACATATCAATACCTATCATAACCTATAATAGACATAATGACCTATTAGGACTCCTATGTCCCCTTAAGACACACATGTATGGATAACGTACCTAAAAATGTATCATAAGTGATCTTAATGTGTTGTTTGGTAATGTAAGACTCATTATTAACTAAAAATACCTATTATATGCTAGTAATTATATCAATACCTATTATAACCTATAACAGACATATTGAACTAGTAGGACTCCCTAGGTCCCCTTAACATATATATGGATAAAAATACCTAGAAATGTATCGTAAGAGGTCCTTATGTGTCATTTGGTAATGTAAGACTCATTATTACATAATAAGGCCTTTTCACCCTACTAAGAGATATTAAGACCTATTATTTAACCTATAACACACATTATGGCTTGGTAGGACTCCCTATCTCCCTTTAAGACCTGTTAAGAACCCTTATAATCCATCAAAACCTCTTGGACTCTCTCACTCTCTTCATCCTTCCCTCCCTCTCACTTAACATGGTTAACATGGTTAAACATACATGTTAATTATCAACATAACAATAACATATAATCAATACAATGAGTAATGATCTTTAAATTATCATGTACAAGTGACTTGTTTTTAATATTACAATCAATAGTAATTTGAAACTTCAAACAAACATTAATTTAAACATGCTTGAATGTAAAAGTAATGGAACAAAATAGGAGGTCATTACTTAAATTGATAATTAATTTATAATTTATCAAGTGCATACCTTTAACTTTCAAATAGAAGTAAACTCTTATTTTTAAATTAGTTTGTACAACATATTTCACAATATATGTAAGATAATGTCAATGATATATTTATAGAAGTGAACTCAAAATATAAAATTGCTTCAAAACATCTCTTCAAATGAGGCCCTGTAAAATAAAATTGTAAAACAAAAACATATGTTAATAAACACATAAATTAGTATGAGGTATTTGAACTATGTAAATATATGTGTAATTTGTATGTACTTACTATGTGAAATTGCACAAGATTTTGATGTTCAATCCACTTTAACATTTAAATTTGCATAAATTGTAATTGAAACCTAAATAAGAGGTATATACAAGTTCTCTAAATTGGTATTGACAACACAAACATACATGTAATTTAATTATATAAGTACATATATATATATATATATATATATATATATATATATATATATATATATATATATATATATATATATATATATATATATATATATATATATATATATATATATATATATATATATATATATATATATATATATATATATATATACAATAAAGAAAAAACTTACATGTGTTTGATTTAAATGTAGTCATCCCACTGTACCATTTGCAGCCTCTCTCTTTTGCAATGCATCTATGATTGTCTCGTGCTCATCCATTAAAATTGTCCATAATACCTTATTGGTGGGTCTCCCTTTGTATCTTTCTAATTTGATATTTGTTGCCACAACCAAATGAGAATAGTGTAAAATCTTATTTTCAGTTTGGTAGTCTTCAAATGCTAGCAAACCATTTCTTCTTGTTAGCTATCTACATAGCCAGGTGCCAACTACAATGATAGACCCAATTGGATACTCAAAACCATCATCGTCTACTTGATGACATGTCAATTTTTTCTTAGGTTCCACACATATAGCTAGCCAATACTTAGTTTGTTCATCATTATCACTAGGCACAATAATAGCATAAACATGTCCTACAAGATAAGATAAAGTACAGAAACACTTTAATCACATGAGTGTTTATGCAGATTATATAAATTGAAGCATGAGATCACAACAAAATCTAATTAAATTGTGCATATGAGGTTCTATGAGGTTTGAAATATGATCATAGTCTTCTGATGCAAAAGTAACATTTTGGCCTTCATTTACTATATCATCTTCAAAATGTGTGTCATTAGGTGCTAATGATCTTTGTTGCCAATCTTCAACCCATTCTGTATTCTCACATTCTTCTCATTCACCTGCAAGATAAAATTGACAAAAACAAGCAAGCTCCCTAGTCCATATAGTCCAAGTGTTAGAATCTAAACTCCTAAATGAATGCCATTTAGTTGACCCACTAATTGTATCACTATCATATCTTGAAAGGATATTCTTTTCTTCAACTAGGTAGAAGAAATGTTTGATTGTAGAGTTCTAACTTGATCTTGTGTATAAATATTTGTTACACCATTCAACAATCTCATGTGCATTTTTGAATTTAGCTTTTTCCTCAAATTTTAATTGCTCTCTACTAAGGGCTCTCTTCATGCATGCACCAGCACCATCATGTTCTCCTTTACCATGTCTAACCTCAAAAAAACTCCACACATGTTGGATGTTAGTTTGCCTATGTGTCCTACTCAACCAATAGAACATTCTAGCATTCTTGAATTATCCTTTACAATTATCTGACCATATCCAATGTTGTGTCATATGAATTTGTCTCTCATTTAAATTATCATAAAAGATCTTGAAACAATATTGGACAAACTCAGATGAATGGAGTTTATTATCACTCATATAAAAATGGTACTCTCTCAATATTTTTCGATCTTTCTTTGTACTATCAGGTGCATGCCAATAAACTATATGAACATAAATTGTTACTTGCACTGAATTGTAATATTGTGGTTGTACCTCTTCTTACAGTGCAAGTGTGTAGTTCTCTGCAAAGTCAACAACTAAAAGTATAGTACCAATTGGAAATGTATTCTTACATACGCAAAATTGTCCATCTAGCCATCTAGAATACTGAGAGTGTTTAACATATTTTGGTATGATCACACTCTTAAACTCATCCATAAATGCATGACAACTAACTTTATCTATAACTAGATCGCACCATCTTCCAATCTTCCTATCCATCAATGGATATTCAATAGTTTTGAATATTTTTACCTCAACTAATTGTTGTCCAAAAGTAGTCAAAGCATTTTTGTGCAAACATTCATCTAACAAAGAAATATTGCCACACATATCACATGTACCAGAAAGACATGCATTGAAAAGAAAGTATTGACCATTAGGTGGCTTACAAAACAAACCTGATATGAAATCTTTTATAGTTTGAGGTCGTATTTTTATACCACATTCCTGCAACATTTCTTTACTATGCATGGTACCATGTATAGATCGAAATACATCATAATGGTAACAAAATTGAATATGAGTTTTACAAAAACATGTGATTCTTTCCTTGTTAATCCTTACATACCATGGTTTACACTTTTCAAAAGGTATTTGACTAATGGTAATATTTAATAACTTACCATCTACAAAAAATTTAAATAATTCAATTTGAGTCATGTCCAAAAGGTGTTTAGGATGTGGATCACGTATTTTTGACCCAATTCTCAATTTAAGAACATCTCTTGAATTAGGTGATACACTTGTATTATCATGCCAAAAAATTTCAATCAAACTTTTGACTTCACTAGTAAGTTTCATATCACATCTCGGGAGTCTACCACTAGAAGTCCATAAAATATTTGCTGGATCACATTCAAAGTTAACCCTTCTCTTTATAGCTCTTTCTAAATTCTTATGATTCACATTAAGATATCCACTTATGTTGCTAATCAATCTTTTGTCAGATGTTGATTTGTTAACTAAAGCTGTTGTTATTGCTCGTCATGTTGCATTCTTATCTTTAGACTGACTTCTCTTTTCGATAACATCAAAGGCACTAGCAACAATGGATACAACTTGTTTTAAAGACTCATTTTTATTCTTGGGTTTTGCATACATTCCCAACCTTCTTATTACTTTTCGCATTTTAGACATTTTAATTAATTGCAAGATTAACTAACATTGAAACCCAAATTTCTTATTATAAAAAAATGCCTATACAATCTATTAGCATGTGTCCTAATTTGTCTCTACGAAACCAATCTCTCAAGATTATCTAACACATCATTAGGAATATGAAAATTATGTTTAGACACTTTACTATCATTTTGACATGATTGTTCAGTAGTTGGTGTTTCTATGTCTACATTCATGCAATTTTTATTTTCAATTGACATTTCATTTTCACTGTTATTTGGGATTTGAATCTCATTTTCAATTTTTCTTGGTATTTCTTTCAGGGCATGCATGTTAATCGGAGTTTTTTGTGCATGATCGTTTGAAAATTGCTTCTCATGAAGAAAATCTAAATCGTTTAAATCAGAACCTACTTCTAAAAAATCACCAATTTCATCACAAGAGAAAATTCGAGGGTTTGGAGACATACTTGTATTAAATGCATGATTAGAATGTGCACCTGAATTTTCTTGTATTGGGTTCTCTTCTTTGACCTCTTCATCCATCATGGTATCCTCAATCTCTTTCTCTTTTGAAACATTGTTCAAGTCTCTAATTCTCTGTCTTCTCTCTCGTTGACGTCGTGCTTCATTCTCTTTATTTGCTGCAATCTCCTCATCTGTCAAAACTTTTGCTTTCTTCTTTCTTTGTTTTTTTGATCCCATGTTTGCACCAATTTTGAATTTGAATCAGTAGCTTGCAAATTGTAATAAAGGACAAGAAAATAGAATAACTATGATAGAATTCATTGTTGCAGATTGAAACTATTATTCAATCATTTCAATCATTGAAAGTTGGTCTGTGGGACAACTTTTGGGGCCCAATGGGTACATTAGAAACGGTTACCCAATTGCTTAAAAATTGGGTACTTGATTCTTTAAAAATTGGGTACCCAATTTTAAAAAGAATTGGGTACCTAATTTTTAAATAATCGGATACAACGGTTGAAAGCAATCGGGCACCCAATTTTTGAATTACAAATCGGGTGCCCGATTCTTGAGACATGAGTAGGAATTTGGTATGGCACCTTACTTTTGCATGGGGTTTTACCTTGGGGAAAGACATGGCATAGGCTTGGTCCCACCAAGCCATGCCTTTATGATCCATTTTTTTCTAAGGCATTTAATCGACAATTCCTGGTATTGACGTAATTCTTTTATAGTCGTCCCCATTGATTTTTTTGATGAAACAAAAATCCATTATAGGTCTTACTATTTTGATTTCAAAAATGTAAATTTTATAGTGTTATTAGTTTACTTGCTATTTTACCATTATTTATTAATCGAAACTATCTACTAAATGTTAAAAAGTGACATTCACTAAAACTTTAATAACTTTTTTATTTTATAATTTTTCTTAAATTAATGTATATGTCATCAATCTACATATAATTCTTTTAAGGTTTTTTTTTTTTTTTTTTTTTTGAAAAAAGTGAGATTTTGATCAAATTATGTGGTCTGTACATGAGAGGTTTTAAAATTAACCTTTATAGCCAATTAATAATTAATAATAAAAAAATTATTCAATAAAAAATTAAGAAAAAACATTGTCATCAATCTTAGGTGTATTAGGTAACTCCCTTTAAAAGGATTTGCGAAAATTCATTTATTTGTGTCAAATTATGGTGTCCATACACGAGCATGGTATGGTCTTAAAACATGCATTTTGAAAAAGTGATTTTTAAAGATCCATACGAAAAAAAAATCTATCATATGGGTACACAAATAAATTACATATTCAAAACTAGATTTCGAACACTAAATTTTTTATTTCTGGAGTTTTTTTATATTCAATATGTAAATGCCTCAAATTTTGACATCAATTGACAAAAAATTTCAAAAATAGGAAAAACACTTCCACTTTTTGGCCAAAAGTGAGACCCAACTTCTTGCATTGACCTGAAGATAGGATTTGAAAGAACAAATGACGACAACAAATTGTACATCAAAACTAAAAAAGGTAAAGATATTTTGACATCAGAAATCTTTGTTGATGATATAATATTTGGAGGAAAAGATGTTCTTTGCAAAGATTTCGCTAATCAAATGAAGCATGAATTTGAGATGTCAATGTTTGGAGAAATCAAATTCTTTGTTGAATTACAAGTACATCAATTGAAACATGGAATATTTGTGACCCAATCCAAATACATTAAGGAGATACTCAAAACATTTGGATTAGAAGATTCAAAACCAGTTAGCACACCTATGGCAATTGGACATAAGCTATCCAAAAATGATGAATTAGTTGAAGTAAATTAGACATTGTATAGATCAATGATTGGAAAACTGCAATATGTTATACATAGTAGGATAGACATTGCATTAGATGTTGGAGTAGTGGCATGATTTTCTGCAAATCCAAGAGAAAATCACTTAATGGCAGTAAAGAGAATACTGAGGTACCTGAAAGGAACTGATGACTTTGGTTCGTACTACAAGAGGAGAGAAAAATTTGAACTGAAAGCCTACACTAATGCAGATTTGGGAGGAAACATTGATGATAGAAAAAGCACTAGTTGAGGAGCACTTTTCTTGGGAAAAAGGTTGATTACATGGACTAGAAAAAAGTAAAGTTGTACCTCACAGTCCACTGTTGAAGCTAAATATGTTGCAACTGCTATGAATTGTACCAATATTGTATGGATCAAACATTTGCTGCAAGGTATGAAGGAAAAGGTAACTGAACCTATGATACTGTATTGTGATAATACAAGTGCTTTCAATATATCAAAGAACCTTGTAATGCATGCTAAAACCAAGCACATTGCAATCAAGTATCACTATGTAAGAGAGTTGGTGGAAGACAAACAAATGAAGATGGAATATGTAAGTTCAAAGGAATAGATTGCTACTTCACAAAAGCACTACCTAAAGATGCTTTTGAGTATCTTAGAGGTAAGTTAGGGGTGATTCCCCTAGCTATGGCTACTTGAAGCAAAAGCAAGATTGCCTTGCATCAAATGAGCTGATTGTTGAAGATTTTATACATTGATGCAAAGGATGCTTACTTTGGGATTCATGCCTAAAGTAGTAGAAGTATTGAAGTTCCAAATTAGTCACAAGCAAGGTGATAGAGGGAGAAATTGAATGAACCTGCAAAAGCTACACTTGCATACTAAGATGCTAATATGTCTTTGGCATTGTTGTCAAAGAGGGACAAGATGTGAGAAACTAATCAATAGAAGAAGTTGTAAGAAATTGATCACATGAAATCAAAAGTATGAGGAAGATACTGATCAAATGAAGATAAAGGGAGAAGTTTACAAAAATAATCAAACATTGATCAGAATAGTAGAAGATGAGCAATACAGAGGGAGAAAAATAAAGAACAAGGATACAGGGGCTAAGAGGGAGAAGCAGAAATGAAGCAATCAAAGTCATAGAAGGAGATGTGAAAATCGATGGTAATACAATTTACTTTTTGGCATTTGACTTACTATTTTAACCTAGTTAGCATTTGGTTAAATAGTTTAGTCTAATGGTTGATTAATTTGGTTTGCCATAAATGCCAAAGAGGGAGATTGTTGGAAATCTGATTGAAAAGCTCATTGTTGAAGATCAAAGAGGGAGATTTTTGCAAAGAAGGAAGAATGTTTTCAATCATTGTTTTGTCATTGATGTCAAAATTGCTATTTGTAGGAATGGCATTTTCTTATAAGATCCAAGTACTATCACTTAGTTGATTGGTGAAGAGGATTTGATCAACAAGATGTAACAAGAGTACCTAAGGGAAAGGTTGAGTTATGATGTTATAATGAAGTGCAAGGATCAGTTAAGACAATGGTTAAATGATGTATTGATAACATACTCAAAGATACAAAGGTTGGTCACACTTAGAAACATTGGAGGAAGAAGTTGTAACAAGGTTGACTGCAAAGCTTAAACTAAGATCATTAGTGAGTGTCAAGAAAGTTAGTTGAAGCTGAGCAAATTCTTAGTTGGAGTCGAGTAATAGGAAATTCTAGTGTGTGCCGAGTGAAGTTCAAGTGCAGAGCATTTGAAAAATCTTAGTTGGTACCGAGTGATCTTCAGGTGCCGAGCATTAGGAAAAACACAGTTGATGCCAAGTAACACAGTATGTGCCGAGCACTAGTATTTCAATAGTGCCGAGCTATTGCATTATTTCAAATGATGAAGATTCACCAAATCTGAGCTGACAAAGTGGCTACCTTGAATTTTGTGAACAAGTTGGAAGATAAGGATAATGAGCTAGTGGCACAAAATTCTATGTAAACCATTTTTGAGTGAATTCAAGAGGATTATTCAAGAAGTTTCTAGAGGAAACAAAATATGGGTTAGATGCAATGAATCCTACCTAATCCATATGAATTGAAATTAAAGAATGGAGGAATCAAGTAGGAAAAGGAACTCCAAGACTTCTATTTAAGGAGTGATAGACCAAGAAGCAAATGTTGTTGATGTTGTTGCTGCCAAAGAGCCAAATTGCGAAGTGGTTAGAAGGGTGTCAAGGAGAAGACATCTAGGAGAAGGAAGAGCACAGAGGCTTTACTTCTATAGGTGGACATGAAGAGATGATTGCACTGGTACATTGAGCATGAAGACTCAAGGAGACTAAGCTTGAAAGGAGGGCAAGCTATCAGAGTTGTAGAGATTGAAGGGCAAGCAATGGTATGAGCTGAGAAGTGATCTGAGATCTGCAAGTTAAGTTGTATGTTGTACTCAGGTCAAATATTTTCTAATACTCTCTAGCAATTGTATTGGATATGAAAATCTTATGGACTTAGGTTGGCCTAACAGCCATTGTTAAATCCTTTGACAGGGTGGCATTCCAAGTGAATGTTCTAAAGTCCTCTAACCAGACCCACTTCTAATAGGGTGGTTAAATCCTCTAGCAAGGTCACATTTAACAGTGTGTTGTAAGCTTTTAACAAGGCATGCCTTTCACAGGGCATCACTTCAGAAGAGTAAGAATTGAGTAGCATGTTACTAGTGGTTTTTCCCAAATTGGGTTTCCATGTAAATCACTATGTTATGTGTCGATCTTCTATGTGTTATGCTTGCATGTTGATTTACAGTAACTTGCTAGTTAGAAAAGTTAAAGCTTGGATGAATAAATGAATGAATGGGTTCACTATACTTAGTGAAAAGTGTAAACACCTAAATTTGATTACATTGCTTTGGTAATCCTATTTAGTTATCTCTAAAGGCATCATTAATTAAATTCCTATTTAATTAATCCTTTGCCATCCCCTAGCTGATTAATTTAATTAATCATCTATAGTCCTAATTGATAAATCAAATAACCTATTATTTATCAATTAAATCCTATTCTTCTATCTAATTCCAAAATCCCCATTTATTAAATAAATCTATTTGATAAATAAAACCCTCAAATCTAAAAGCTCCTAACTTATTCCTAAACCCTCTTTTTAGCCTAATCCACCCCATCCACCCATACTAACCAAGCTTAGCCACTAACTCACCCACCCTCATGAATGCCATCCACTTGCAAATCTCTAACATCCCTAATCTAATCCTAAACCCAAGCCTAATCAATCCCCTAATGTTGTCACATTCCCTAAACAGGCTTAAGACTTTCTTAAGCCAAAGAAAGTCAACAATCTCAACTCCCCTCAAAATATCCCAACCACCCAACAATGAATGCTCTTACAAAAGCTATAAAGACTCTTACAAGCTCTTACAAGCCATAATGAAGGGTCTTTATGAAGATATTATCCTTTGAGCCTCCTTTGTTGACTCATCCTTCCCCTTTTCTCCATCCACTCACCTTGTGACATGTGTCACTCCCTGATTGGTGCTAAACAAGCACAATCCATGTGCTCCCTTTTGAGTGCATCATAGCCCTCCTTAAGCTTTCATCTTTCCTTCCATCTTAGCCCTCCATCCCTCAAGCCCTTAGCCTATAAATTGGATCCCCTCCCAAGCCTTTTCAATCACAATCCATCAAGTAAAGTTATAATGCCATTTTGAAGCCAAACCCATACTTTTGCATGCATCCACACCAAAAATCCCAAAAATCTCCATTGAAGCTAGTTTGAAGCTTGAGCATACATCCCAAATCCTATCAAATAGACTCATCCCTAAATCAATTGACCATCCTCATTGGGAGAGCCATTCCATGGCTCATATTCTCATTTGAGGGTTTCACTTTGTCTCTCATATATGTTATGTCTTTTATGCTAGTTAATGCTTTGTTTTCTTGATAGATTACTATTACTTGCTAACATATTTCTCATATACAAAAAGTTTGAATAGGACATTTGGACCTTGAATAACTGATTCACCCTCCCCTCTCAGTTATTCTAAAAGCATTTCTAACACATATGTATGTGAATTTACTAATAACAAACTAATTTTAAATAAATAATCTAATAAATACATATACTTGCATGAATAAAAATAAATAAAAACTATTAATTAAAGTTCCCTTTTACAAATTACTTCTTTTGGTAGGAGTTGCGTGGCCTACTCCTCCTTTCTATGTTTACTCATATTATCATGAGAATCATAATTATTTGGAGAGAGACCTCCATTGTAGTGCTCTCGAAATGAAGCCGAGGTATAACATGAAATCAGGTATCCTGTTTGATGCAATATGAAAGCAAAAGGCATTACATCTTCTAAAACTCCTATTGAGCTTGACGAATTAGTGTGCTTCTTTGGAGGCACAATAATCCATCAGAAAACACAAGAATCAGATCGAATCAGACGATATAAAGAAGTTGTAGATCAAATCACTAGGCATGTATCAGAATCGAAGGGTACAAGTTGGTTTGGAAGAAACAAATTCAGTTGAACCGAGATGTGCGGCTCAATTGATAGCCAAGCTGGACGACTATTGGTGAGGACATCTAGCCATGGATCGCAAGCCTAGTTGCTAGTTTTCATCAAACAAATCAAATCTCTGGAAGATCTTCTTAGGTAGCTCAACTCATCTACTTAGTCTCAGATTGTTTGGTGATTTGGACATGAAGAGTTCTGAGGCAATTTATGGGATCTTGGAATTGTGATAGGATATCTCTACTTATATAGTGTCTATTTGCATTATTGTAGTTTGGGATTGTGCTAAAGAAAATCAAGTAGGCGACTTGCAAGGTTCAATTGTGGATCTTGGCAAGGTGTCTGAGGCAATTTATGAATATAGAATCTGAGTTTGCCCACTTGTTGCTTATGTCTTATCTTGAATGCATGTTTATATCTTTGAATGCTTGTTATCACTAATTTTAATGACAATTTGGTTTATGAATTATTGAATCTAGGTTGAGTATTTTTGCATATCTTTTTGGGAACGTGTAGTCTGTTTTGAGGCTGAGGTGATCTTGATCGTCTGACAGTCACAAAGGCAATACCACACGGGGTGCACTCTAACCCCGTGACATCCGTAGAAGTGGGGTATGATTATTAAATCGTCCGCTTTTAAAAATTTATGGATGTTTTTTTTTAAGTTTTTTTTTTCTTTGCAAATTATTTGGTGGGGATTGTGGACAAAAGGGGTGGGTTGGGGAATCATGCGTGTCCATTAATATATATATGTATGTATGTAATTTAAATTTATTATTTTTTACTAGTTTTTTTTTTTTCTGTACATTACCAACAACCAATTTTTATTTATTTATTTATTTTTACTAGCATGTATATTTATATCTTTATATGTAAATAATATAGTTATATTTTCTTCTAAAGGACATATATGGAAGTATATATTTTAATGTAAAATCAACTCTAATATATACAAATCATCAATTATATAAAAAAAATAAAATCTTAATTTATTTTTTAAAAGAAAAATATAAATAATTTGTAGATTTAATTAACATAGCTTTTTGTTTTCAATCAAACCCTAATCAATTTAATTCATTTCCTCTACAATTTTCTTCTGTGGGATTTAAATCAAGGGTTTAATAATCACAAGTTTTTCCAATTTCTCTAATCAAGATATGAAGTTTCATTTTGATAACACATATCCAAAACTAATGAAATAAACTGACAAATCAAATTTTGAGCACCCAGAAGACATAGAGAAAAAAGATATTTTCAAATGACAAATACTATTATGGGTTTCAGACCCTACCTTATGCTGATGCTAACAATCTGGTGAAACCCTTACTAAACCAAAACCCTTCAAAGCTTCCAAAAAATCTTTTTGCTCAAAATCCCAAAAATTTGCTCACCAAATCCTATATATGAAATAATGAACTGAAATCCTCTAATATAGAGCCCTAGCTCCTCTTTAGGGTTTTTGTCTATAAAAGCCCTAAAATATATTTTATTTTATTTTATTATCTTTTCATGTATATTCACTCACTTTTTAATTTGAAGTATTCTTTTATTTTATTTCCCAATTTATTATTTAATGCGAACACATTAAAAATATTTTTTATTTTTATTTTAATCAATAAAGATAATTAAAGTGCATTCTTTAAATATAACTCTAATTAAATCAATATTAATTAAATACTTTTACTAAGACAACATTTAATATTTAATGTTTAAATTCTTTTAATTTAATTTTTAAAATTAGAACTTTAATTTAACTCTTCTAATTTAGCCAAATATTTCAATAATTACAACCAATGAAAAATTGACTTATTTTAATTTTTTTCTCTTTATAATTAAATAACATTTAATAATTTAAATATCAATGATTAATCCAAATGTCATAAATAAGCATTCTACCAAGAAAATCACAAAGTCAAACCGCATGAAATGCATAAGGAAATCAACCAAAGTGAAAGTCAAACAACACACACACAGAAAGACTCACGGGTTTGAAAAGGGTAAACAGTCAATTACGAGTCCTCCTTGCAAGACAAGTATTTAGGCTATGGCTGGGATTGGACCTTATTATTATCTTTCCATTCTTAAAATTGAGTTATTGTGATAGGGCATGATCATCCTAGCAATTTAGGCAAGTCAATGCCCGGTACCTACATCCTGCATAAAAGCGTGCATCCTGCATAAAAGCAAGTATGTACATGTGCATATATACATACATACATACATACATACATACATATATACATATATATAGCTATATATAAAAACATATAAACATATAAACTAAACAAGCAATGGCAGGGAGTGGTACATCGTGTAGATCCCAACTAGTAGGTGACTACAACTCCCTCCCTTAACCACATAAAACACGTCAAAGTAAAACAAACATGTACACTATACGCATGCAAGTATGGAGTAAGTACCATGGGTGGGAACTACACTTTGCTTACGGGTGAATTAAAAAATACATTTGTCCATGCTTCTATTGAAGAAACTATTAAGCTTGAATATTATGATATAAAAACTTATGAAGCACTATTAACTCCTAAAAACATGGTTGACTGTTATGGTATTGGATATACTTTTCTAAAGCAATATGCATGTAATAAGCCATATTGTTTAAACATTGATGGTTATTTTGGAGAAGACACGAATCATTAGAACACCTATGATGAAAACTTTCCTCTTGAGGATCCTATGAAAAGTAATTTTTTGATAACATAAACCATTGATGTTTAAATGGACTCTATGGATTCTAGAAAAGTGATTAAAATCGTACAGTGCTTGACCCTTGATGAACACAAAGAATTGAGTGACTTATTAGAGGAATTTAAATATATTTTTGCATGGTCTTATGTTGATATGTCTGTCATTGATCCTAATATTGTGACACATAACATTCTTCTTCAAACTAATGCTAAGCCTATTAAACAGAAAATTTGAAAGATGAATCCAAGAATCACTCTTCTAGTCAAAAAAGAGATTGAAAAATCATTAGATGTTGGTTCCATTCACTCTATTGATTACTCTCTTCAAATATCCAACATTGGTTTTGTTTCTAAGGGAGAAAATAAGATTTGTATGTTCACTTTGAGATTTGAACAAAGCTTCTTTGAAAGATGATTTGCCTTTGCCTAACAATGACACAATAGTGGATTCAATTGCTGGACATGCTTTGTTGTCTTTTATGGATGGGTTTTTTGGTTATAATCAGGTTTTTATTCCTCTCAAAGATCAATATTAGACTACATTTATAACACCTTGGGGAACCTTTTGTTGGGTTATGATGCCTTTTGGATTAAAGAATGTAGGTACAACCTATCAATGTGCTACAACTTTGATATTTTGAATAATTATATACATAAGATTCTTGAAGATTATGTAAATGACATTCTTGCTAAATTGATATAGCATAAGCCCCCAAGACTAATAAAATTCTCATTATATTTTATTAATGTGTAATATTTAGAACCTCAAAATATTACTTTTGAAACATTTTTATTTTTCAATCCTTGTTACTTTAATGCAATTAATTACAAACATTAACCATAGAAATAACAGTTTCTTTTTTTATATATATCATCAAAAGTTGGTATACATGGAAGGCATTATATAAAATATGCCTTTATAGATATCATCTATATATCAATATATCTCAGTACTCCATAAGGTGATGGTTCCTTGATCTCTCTCATCCATGGTGTGAGGAAGATGGTCTCTAAGATGCAGTGTTGGGAGCATGGCTCCTAGTAGAGCTATGCTCCATCATGCACTCTCATATCACTCGTAGCTTGATCTCTAACTCTACTATGTGACATAGAAGCCTCTCCTCATTCTCCTATCTCAATCTCAGCTCTAGAGCAGCAAATACAAAGATATCAACATGTATGCTCAAATCCCTTTGTCTTTTGACCTCGTGACTGTGAGTGGAAGGTACTCTCAAAGCTATAGTTAGGTCCTTCAGGACCTCACTCACAAAGATCCTCCTCCTCTCTCTCTCTCTCTCTCTCTCTCTCTCTCTCTACCTATAATCATAGAATCTTGTCAGTATTATATTTTTCTTTCTTTAAATTAAATTCTAATCCATAAAATCAAACCCTACCTGACATCCCCTCAAGTCACTCTCTATCTCACTCTAATGCTGAGGGTGGGGGCATGGATCAACTGCTCTCTCCATGCTCTTGCTAACTAGGTCATCAAAGCCCAGTGTCACTCTGGGATCATGGGTATTGTGATTGCAATGGTATAGCATGCACAGTGAAAGCAAGCTCCTCATCCATCACATGATCTAGTGGGGCCATCTCTTCTGCTCTCTTTTCTTCTCTCCTCTACTCTCTCGTCTCTAGAAGGCTCCTATATTGGTGGCTCCTATCGCTTATCTTCTCTCACATCAGGCTTTGGGATCTCCTCATACTATATCTCTGGTGGTGGAGGATCCTCATCCTCCATCTCCTCACCCTCTCTCATGGCCTCGTCTTCATCTCTGACAACTCCTCTTTGAGCTCTGTAGAAGGGACTCATATCTCCTTTGGGGTAGTCTAGTGGGAAGATGGGTCTCACTCCATCACTAATCTAGTACTGGATGTACTCCTTTGTACAACTTGCATATAGGTTTTCTATGGCAGGAGCATCCTCTTAATCCTTCAAATCACTAGAGGAGATATTGGCTACTATAGGTTGGCATCTAGCTCTAGGTCTTTGAATATATATCTGAGGGTAGACATACTATGACACTACTTTTGCTACCCCCTACTCTAATCCAAACTATCTTAGTACTCGATCATTATAGTACGACATGATCACATGACTCTTTCATCCCTCTAGCAATCTCCTCCTCTATGAAAACCTCATCTAGTGTTTAGTATCAAGCCACTCTACCATCCAGAGGTATGGTCTCCACACTATCTCATCACCTTGCATGCGATCAAATCTCACTCTCTAGTACAATAAGTCTCTGAACTACCATAATTCAAGTAGGGGATATGCATACACTCTTAGAAGGCTTTGATCTAGCACTACAAGAACTCCTACTAGCCTAGTACATGTAAAATGCTCAAACAACCACACCTATAAGAGTGTACATATTGTCAAACTCTATATTTGGTACCTGGTGAGTCAGCTCAGCTTTGAATATAGAGTAGCCAATATACTTCAACTCTATGTAAATACTATTTGACCTCTCTTCGCTGCTCATATCAAATGAATAAAAGGGTGATAGGAAGATTGCCCCCTTACCATTACAAGTCATGACATAGCTTAGTAGATAGCATATCCATCATCTCACTAAAGGAGTCCACCTAGAATGATATTATGCAGATCCATCTGATTGGCTATGGATCTCATCAATTATCTTCAACCCATGCAATACTGATTATCCTCAAATATCTACTCTATACTCCTCCCCAAATGAGGCCTCACTAGAAGCCCTCTGATTGGAAGAGACTGTATGCGGTAAACATCCTCTAGTGTTACAGTGATCTCCTCAATTGGAAGATGGAATGAATATGTATCCTCATCCCATCGCTTTATTGATGTTAAGATCATGCATCGGTAGAATCTCAAGTATGGAATTGGCAGATGCGTACATCTTTTAGAAGTCGAATGTTTTCCATGCTCATCTTTTGTAGGATATCCTATACGAATCACATCGCATGTGACATCTAATGCTCCCGAAGAGATACTGGCACTTGCAAGACACATCAAAATCAACATCAATATCATATTGGGAGTTATTCTGATCATTTTGGTTAGCGTCAACTTCCCTCTCATCAAGGTCGACTTCCCTTGATTCAGGGTTGACATCCCCTGATTAGGGTCGACCTCCCTTGATTCAGGGTCAACCTCCCTAATTAGGGTCGACCTCCCTTGAATCAGGATCAACTTGGTTAGTTAGGGTCAATCTCCTACCCAAAATGTAAATTAGACTCACCTCAAAAAACTCAAAATATGCATCAAATACTCATAAACCACTCTACGCTAGCACTCACCTTAGGAAGCGGATCCCTAGCTATGACAACTTCTCTCAGAACCTCCATCCTTATGGGCTTAAGCTCCTTCATCTTTAGCATTCGTTCAATTCTTCAAACTGCAAAGGTAACAAATGAATGGTAAGACCCCTACTTATAGTGTTTTTTAACATAAAATTAGGGCCACAATTAGAGTTTCCTTCATGTGCATTTGCATTAGGCATTTACTTTTTTCATCATAACTTGAGCTAGATAACTTCAATTTTCTTGCCATTAGAAGCATTGGAATTGTGATTCAGTTATCTTCCCTTTAAAGTTGGTTGAGATACATTTAGATAATTTCTTCACTAATTTTGAAGGTTTTCTTTATCAATCTACATTATCGATTCCTAGAGTTAGCTATATCACCATGTTTCACCTTCCCGAAAAGAGAAAGTCAAAACAAAGGGGACATGTGGGCACCTATGAACCTCACAGAATCATTCTTAGTAAGATCTAGGTGATTTTGAATTTTCACTAATACATGTTTTGAAGGATGTAGGTACTAACACTTTCTTGCAAGATTCAAGGCTCTTAGACTTTGCTATATCATTTTTCCTTTTAAAAAGTTTTCTTCACTTTAGCTTGCATATTCATATTTTTTCATATTTAGCTAAAGTGGGGGCTAAATGTACCATCCTAAATTGGAAGCACTTCAATTTATGATCATTTAGCACCTATTCAATATGATTTAATGATAAAATTGTATTTAAGTCTCCCACCTATCCTCCTCTTAAATGGGATCTAGGTAGGACCTAATAATTCCTTGGTATTTCTTTTCTACAATGAAAAACCAAGGTAGGATCTATTTATCTAGGTCCTCATGTTTCCTTTCTCTTTGATCAACATAAATCCTTCTCGCACTGAAACTAGATTTCCTCAGAATCTAGACCTGATCTCTAGATTCTGGGACCTATTTTAGAGTCCCAAGATAGTCCTGGGGACTTATGCACCTAATTATTGGGGGCATAGAACACCCTTGATTAGTGAAGGGTGTAGTACGACCCTGATGGCCCCTTTAGGGGCATAATGTGCCCCTAATTGGGTCCTAACAATTGGAAAATTCTTGGGGTTTGGTCCAAAATTAGGTCTTTGAGCCCGATCGGCTTGTAGGTGGAAATTAATCTAAATCCTATATAAACACCCTCAATTGCTTCATTTGACATATTACATGTGTGTGGACTATCAAGCAAGCAAGCATACTTATGCTCTACCAAGATCAAACAAGCATTTATCATTTGGACATCCCAATTTATCTTAGTACATTTACAAGGTGAAAACACGGAGGCTTGGAAACACCCTTCAAAGAAAGAGAGTTCTTTATCTTCCTCTTCACATTCAATTCAAGCATTCAAGATTCAATTCTGGAGTAGTAAATACAGATCATGAGTATTGCCTAGAGTACTTTATCCTTGGGGGCTTGGTATGCTTTCTATGTTATCCTCAGGTCTATGCATTGCTATTTCATCCACATTCAAGCCCAATACTTCATGTTAGGGTTTCAAATATAAGGATTTGGATCCTTGCATTTGCACATTCAAAGCTCTTACATGAGCATCACACACGCTACATTTCAAATTGACTATATGTGGAGGTGGAAATCACCAATATAGGGGATTAAATAAGGAAAACCCCTACATAGCCACCCAATATCCCACAATTTAGATATCATTGGATCTCAGAAAGGAAAAGGAGTTGCAAATCAAAGTAGCCTTTTCATTGTTTAACAGAATTGCAAAATCAGAATCAACATCACACACCTTTCATCAGGGGCACATTGCACCCCTGATACATCATTTTTCCCTTGAAGATCCAATTTGCCCCTGACAGATTGCCAAAATATTTTTTGGTTTTGTTCATCTCTTAGTTTCAGGCCTTGATACAATTAGGTTCACTACTAGCAGCAACATATCACAAAAAAATAAAGGTTCAAAATCTCAAGATAAGCACCTTTATCCCTCTTTGTCAATTTAACATTTCATTTTAGCACTTATCTACTTTAAATTTCATATCTTGCTTATATTTAGAAGTAATTGGTTCAAATCTCAAGGGCAAGTGTCATTCTTTTCCTACCTTCATAATCGTTAGATCTTAGCTTGAGTTGACACTCCTTTATCACTTGGATTGCATTAACCTAGTAAGATTTGGAACCTTTGAGGGTTGGTTAGAAATAATTTCTTTCCTTGGATTTAATCCTTTTTAGGTGTGTGTAGTTGTGTGTTGAACTTAGAGTTAGTTTCCTTTATTCACATTCCCCACTACACTAAGTGAAAATGAAAAGGATGAACACATAGAGGGCAGTAGGGGTTGTCAAGTATTTTTTTAATGATTGTGAAGATCAAAGCATCTTTGAAATTCATATATATTTTTCTAGGTTCCAAAAATTTATACTTCTTTTCATTAATAAATTCTAAGCTGTGAAAAAAAGAATAATTAACGAATTGAAGATGAAAGAAACATAATATAAATGATCCTTTGAGTAATGATGTTATAGTTCTTCTTTTTTTGAGATACATAGCAATTATTATAACTCTAAAGGCATATCATCTACATCTGTTAGTTTTGTAAGTAATTTTAATATGAATTTGATTCAACATTTGGCTTGCGTGTTAAGAATAAAACCATCTTCCTTGGGTTTTCTAGTGTTTTTCTATTGATCAACCTTTCATTTTTTATTTGATTTTACATTCTTAGAAAAAGCCATTGTTATAAAGTACGTGACCATTAGCTATGAAGATGCACTTGTAAGATTTTTGGCATGGTATGGAAACCATGTGTTTAAATTTCCCCAAATTCTAGAGATCCATGCTGCTCAAGATTGCCTATATCAACAAAAAAAGTATGTGTGGATTTTGATTGACGGGCGTTAGGATGGTAGTTTCTTTGAAATGTTGTTCGAACCATGTATTAGAAAGGGCTAAAATTGTAACACTTGAATTTTATGTCCATATTTGAACATCCTTGCATATTATAGCACACAGTATCCTATAATTATCTCAGTATACTAATTTAATACTTCTACCATATATAAATTAGTGATTATTTTAGTGCCTTTTGAGCTCCATGTTCCTCACAATAAAGATAATACTTTGATGCAATAATAAATTAAGTAGTATTTGAGTTTCATGTAGACAAGTTAAATTAACAAGAGAGTTTTGCAATTATTGTATGCGATAACATAGCTAAAACTTGAGGCACACAATGCCCAAAAAGAATTGTTCCTATTATACTCACTAGCTAGTGTTACATTTTATTATTGTCAAGAGGTTGATACTTCAAGTCAAACTATGCCAAAACAAGGTTTTGGATATTATGATGTTCAGTAAAGATGATCTCTAATTCTCTACCATGGGCAGAGCACTAGAATAAAATCAACCTGTTGGCCATGGAGAATTCTCAAAAAATTGTTTCTGGAATCAACTGTATATCGTTATCATTGATCCCAGAAACAATCTTTTAAAAGTTCAGCTCGTAAGAAAATAAAATTATAGAAACAAAGCTACAGTCTTTATAAATCTCTGAGTCTCATTTCATTAGTGAGAATTGGACGATTAATTGAGTTGTAAAAGCATGCCCTCTAATTTTTAGAATTCAAAGGGGGTTTATGTAAACTTACCTGTTTGAGCACGTTGTCGACGAGTTTGAAGTAAAAGTGCAAGAACATTCGATTATCCACATCGATCTTATGTGTATCGGCCGCTATGCTTATTTTTCTCATTAGTGTCGTCATCTTGTTATCTTACCAGAGCATTACAGAGGAATAATTGTTAAGCATGATGAAAATTTGTTTTCCTAGAGTACTCCACCCTCCTCTCCAGGATGTATTTCTTCCTTGCTACTCAACATGTTGACACTCTGGTCATATGGGCATGGTTTTCTGTTTTCATTGTATTCATTTGTCTGAAGTGGATGGTGATATCATGGTTTATCTTAGTTTTGGTGGTCTCTTCAACGAAAGAAGGAAAGAACACAAGTTATTCTCTATAACTGGCACACTCTAAATTAGAGCAGAATCACCTTCATTCTCTACACGCGTATGATGAAGTGAAAAAAACATTGATGCATAGCGATGTTGGATGGAGGCAACGAGTTCTGGCTGATGGTAGGGATGTTGTTCTATCCGCCATTATTTTCAATCCTTTGGACATGATCAAGGTTAGAATAGTGTTAATGGAGTTAGCGGACTAGACAAAGAAATGAAAGATACAAATTAGTCTTTTCATTGAACTTCTTAGTTTTGTAGGTTTACTTTCAAATTTATTAAATAGAATAGTGTGATAAAATATATTGTAGTTATGTAGATTATGCTTATTTATGAACAAGATTAATTATCTCTAATTTAATGATTTTGAATGTATTAATAATTAATTTTGTTTTATAAATGATAAGAAATTTAATTTAAAAAAAAAATGTGTTCTTTGTTAGTTCTTATTGGCCATTCAATGACTAGAAGAAACTTGATTCCTAGACACTCTCTATTGTAGACTCAATTTTTCATTATGGCTAAAGACTCTTAGTGTGCCAAGGAAGTTTAGATCACCCCATCATCACTTCTCTCCAATTGCTTGTGTAAAGGCTTGAGTCATGGCCCAAAGGAATTGAGCTTTTCCATATGCTAGATGTGGCTAATGTTGATAATTGCATGTTTTCTTCTTTGATTTAGAGGGAATCCAGTTAAGATCAAGCATTTGTTGGATCTTCCACAAGCCAGTGAGAGATTGTCAATTTGGAAATCCAATTTGGATGATGAAAGGAGCATTGATGTTGCCTTTGATGGCTGTGATGGTGTTTTCTATGTTGCCATTGCCATGTATTATGTATTAGTAAAATGTTTACTAAAGCAAATGCACTATCTATATAGTGCAACATGTATATTTTCAGTTATTTATGTGCATGTTTATTGTTTCATACAAGATATATTTGATCCACTTCGGGAATTTTTTCCTATATAAATAGGAGCAATATATATGTATAAATGCATCATCTTCAATTACCAAATCATCTCATTATCACTTTAAATTTTGCAAGATTTCACTATGTATAATAATCAAAATAATTTGATAATGTTGTAAATGGAAAATGTATGTAACTATTATGCCATCTTATGTGATAGCTTGAACATTTTTTTTCATACAACTGAGTTGTGCTAAAAGAGTTGTTTTTATGTCGTTAGCTAACTTATTGTCAATTTCACTGATGATTTTAAAACACCTGGCAAAGTTTATAATGACAATTGTTGGACCAATGTGGAACTTAAACATAAAAAAATTGAAAAGCTTAGAAACATGTTTAGCACATTAAATAATATGCAAAATTAATGCAACCCCAAACCTATCGACTATACACTTGCACCTTGTCTTGGTGCAAGCACTAGTTTTAAATCTCTACTATATTCCATGTGTATCTTGATAATCACTTTGTCTTTTGCTTATCACTTGTTTGTAATATCTTCAATTTTTCTAAACTTAAAAGTTGTCTAATAAGTGTTTAAATTCAAAACATTTCGAATCATTGAAGAGAGTATAAAATTAAAAGATTTTTTTAAAAATTAACTCCAAATTTCATATATATATATATATATATATGAGAATGTAAAGTTGATAAACAAAGTTTACTAGTTAAATTTTGAGAGGTAAATTATTATTTCTATGGCCTATAATTTTGTCTGAATTGATTCCCTCTACCTTAAAAGTCTTTTGAAATATTCTGTTACTCTCTAACAAAATCCAATATGGTACTAATTGTGTAAAATTCCTTAGTATTATGAAGTTAATAGAGTGGATACTAGTGCAAAATTATTGAAATTGGGGATAGAAAATTTTGTAGCTTTAAAGTCGATTAAAGATTTATGTTCTTTTAAATACACATTATACACTATTAGTTGCAAGACTAAATGCTTCTTTCGTACTTTAATTTACTTATGAACACATTTTTTCTCTTTAATATTATTGGGTTATGATTAACTTAAATGGGCCATTAGTTGTGTATTTCAATTAAAAGCAAAATTTTGAAAAGAGTTATTTTCCTACTTTATGTATTTTTAAATAATGACAGGTTATGATTGTATAAGGCTTAAGATATTTTCTTTCCCATTTAATTTTTTAAAAAAAGATATCAATGGGGAAGTGTGCTGAATATGTGTAAATAGAGAAGGGTAGATATTCACTTTCATCTACCTGCCATTAGAAGTCTATGATGAAATGCTTAGGCGTTGGTTAATTGTACTTTCTTTCTGTCATATATGTGTTTTTTCTACTTAGACTTATAAAGAAAGTAGTTAGTTCACAACTTACACTAGATTCCTTCTGATCCACTAGTGCCAATTTGCTAAGTTTCTCATGCAAGATTGGTGCATTCTCATTTAAAGATGAACCCCAAGGGAGCTAACCACTCCATGGTTGGGTGAATAAAACACTTTGATCACACTCCCATCTCAAGATAAATACATGTGTGTGTGTGTGTTTGTGTGTGTATTTGATAATAACAACTTGAAATCTTAGATTTAAGAAATTTAATGGTAAACTCTTAAAACAATTATATAAAATTATGAAAAAAATAATTAGAAAAAAAATACAACTAAATTTGAAAGATAAATTATTTGTGTAAAATTCCTTAGTATTATGAAGTTACTAGAGTGGATACTATTGCAAAATTATTGAAATTGGGGATAGAAAATTTTGTAGTTTTAAAGTAGATTAAAGATTTATACTCTTTTAAATACACATTATACACTATTAGTTGCAAGACTAAATGCTTCTTTCGTACTTTAATTTACTTATGAAAAGATTTTTTTTCTTTAATATTATTGGGTTATGATTAACTTAAAAGGGCCATTAGCTATGTATTTCAATTAAAAGCAAAATTTTGGAAAGAGTTATTTTCCTACTTTATGTATTTTAAAATAATGATAAGTTATGATTGTATAATGCTTAAGATATTTTCTTTCCTTTTTAATTTTAAAAAAATAGATATGAATGGGGAAGTGTGTTGAATATGTGTAAATAGAGAAGGGTAGATATTCAATTTCATCTACCTACCAATATAAGTCTATGATGAAATGTTTAGGCGTTGGTTAATTGTACTTTCTCTCTGTCATATACGTGTTTTTTCTACTTATAAAGTAGTTAGTTCACAACTTGCACTAGATTTCTTCAGATCCACTAGTGCCAAGTTGCTAAGTTTCTCGTGCAAGATTGATGTGCTCTCATTTCAGGATGAACCCCAAGGGAGCTAACCACTTTGTGGTTGGGTGAATAAAACACTTTGATCGCACTCCCATCTCAAGATTTGTGGATACACAAATGTCCAATGGCTTAAGAGACTAGATCATGTAGATGGATGATATATAGTCTAATGACATATGTTGATATCTTATTCCATTTTGACCTTTTAGTTATATACCTAATGTGTTTGTACATTCATGATGTATGATGCACAATGAGATTGTCAACATCCCTTATATATTTTTTTACTCGTTTTGTAAATGTGAAACTTATATATTCGAAATAATGGTCGACTCACTTATTTTACCTTTGCATATTTAGATGTTATTTGACAAATAGGACCAAAATATTATAATTATCTTATTTATGAGATGAGAATTTTGACGTGGAATAGTCTTAGTGATTGACTAACCATGACTATGTTTATGACTTATCCAAAATGTTTGTTATTTGGTTTATGCGGCTTATTGTGGTTAACTCTTCTTTTATAATTGAATTCTTCTAGTTATTGAGATTTTTAAACTTTAATTATTTAAGTTTAAAGCGAAAATATATAAATTGACAATGCTTTGATCTTATTATTCCACCTAACTTTGCAAGAACTTTGACGCTTTGCATCTCTTGTTAATAATTCAAATTTATAATCTTGTTTGCTTTGTTCAGGAGTTCATGTATTCAATATTTTAAAAAAATACATTCAATAAATGATACAAGTAGAAGTGATGACACGGTGTGCTAATTCAAAACGATAAATAAGAAGTTAAAAGTGATGTTTTGATACTTATATAAATCATAGATTTAAGTAATTTAATAGTAAACTCTTAAAACAATTATATAAAATTATGAAAAAAATAATTAGAAAAAAATACAACTAAATCTGAAAGATAAATCATCATCCAGTAAAAGTAGCACGAATTCCAAATTTGAACCAATGATATATATATATATATATATATATATATATATATATATATATATATATATATATATATATATATATATATATAATAACAACTTGAAATCTTAGATTTAAGTAATTTACTGCTAAACTCTTAAAACAATTATATAAAATTATGAAAAAAATAATTAGAACAAAAATACAACTAAATCTGAAAGATAAGTCATCATCCACTAAAAGTAGCATGAACTCTCTTGGTACTCATCGTGCGCATTCTAGGAAGTGACCTCGCCTGGTGATCTCTCCTTTGCGGCCAGAGGTTAAAGATGCGGAAGCTGCCACTGTTACTGCTGCTGCTGATGATGGCTGGACTATTCCCAGCCCGCCCCCCAATCCTAAAGATGATTGGAGTTTTCAAGACAAAGATGATCCCCACCATTCACTGGCATTACTTTGGCAACCTGAGGTTGCCTTATATAGTTTTTTTTCATGAATAGTTTTTGTTTCCAATTGTGGCTGTGTGAACTCATTCGCGGAGTGATCTTGTATCCTCCGACCTTTTTTTTTTGAATTGTAATCTGAGTATATTTTATTAAAGGACACTATTCATCAAAAAATGGCATGAACTCCAAGATTTGAACCAATGAAACAAGAGCTCTTTGAGAGCTGGAGTCCCTGTCTATAGGGAAACAAATTGGACGTAATATTTGTTAAAATTATGGTTTTGAAAAGAGAAGTTATAAATTTTAGCAAATTTACTTTAGATTTTTAGTTAATATTTTAAATTTTAATTTTATAGAATAATGTGGCGACTACCCATTGTCTAAAAATATACAACACAATGTAATGTATTGTAAAATTGCGAGATTTGAATGAATAGAGTTTTAACTAAGAAATTTAAGATTTTTAAAATTTTATTACATAAGTTAAATTTTGAGATTAATTGTTTTTAATTTTTTTTAATTGATATATAGTAAAATTTATATATATAAAGCAATACAATTCTTAATAGCAATAATATATTTTAATAAAAAATCAAATTTAGTAATTATTGATTTATATAAAACCAATTTTTAAAATAATATAAAATATATTAACATTTTTAAATACTATATTCAAAACTAAAAATTGTGATATTAATATTGATAAGACATTATTTTTGTTGTGAAAGATAAAAACATGATTTTTTATTAATAAATCTAATCAACTTGTGACAAATATTTAAAAGATAAAGTTTTAATTATTTTATGACTCTAATGAACTTGTGACAAATATACAAAAGATAAAGTTGTAATTAATAATGAAGTTGTCACAAATATGTAAAAGATAGAGTGCAATTAATGAATTCATTAATGCATGTTAGAAAATATTGTATTTTTTGAATTCGAAAAATAAAATAAACTCCACCAAAAATGTAATGGACCAATTAGAAAAAAGTAATAAATTGACATAAATTAATTTTAAAATAGAAAGTTTGTTGAACTTTAAGAATAATTTTAGAAATAGAATAATTGTTGTCAAAAATTAATAGGGAGGGGAGGTAAAAACAAACCATTAGACTAATAATAATCCACCGTCGATGCACATGTTCTCCTATATTTCGTATTTACGCCCGGAAACGTTCAAACCCCTTTTTAGTGTTCTTTTTCTATATTAAGACATCTTAACAATTCCAAGAATAAAAACCCCATGAAAATTTAAAGGGATGAATGCCTATAAGCACAAACGGGCCGGGAACAGTTCTTCCTGAAAACATGCCAAGACAATCGTCAGGTGCCCATTTATTTAGTACTGGGAGATTCCTACTTTTAAATGCTGGTTGGTCAGTTTCATTGATTAAAATTGAATTGAGTGGGTAAGACATTAAAATAAGTGATATTGAAGATATTGACCAAATACTGAGAAAAATTGTAGCTCCAATTTTATTTGGACATGGAGGCGATTCATGAACAACGTAAGCTCCTATATAGCGGCACCCAATTCATCTCAAATTGGCATTTAAAAAAAAAAACCCTTATAGTAGCTTTGAAGAATTAGTTTTGGCTTTTCCTTTTTAATTGATTGTTATGCTAAGGTCGATTGTCTGCGTGTGCAGAGAATCAGGAGATTATTCAAGAGTCTGATAAAGGTTTGTTTTTGATTCCCACATCTGTTTCTAGTAACAAGCTTACTATGGATTTTAACTTTAGTCAATGCCTAGAGGCTCTGATCCAAGATTGATATCTATCATAGTTTTCAACGTGAGTGATCTGCGGCACAATTACAGGAAATTAGCTTATATAGTGATCTCTGAAAACTTTGCGATTATTATTTTGCCTTTTGAAAGGTGACCTAGGGTAAACAAGATTTTAATTTTTCAATAGCTTGCTCATTTGAAGCTAAATACAGGATTTTGTCCAAACAATTAGTTGAGTTCTACTCCACATTAGTGCTTTTTGTCTTGTGAATAGAAATGATATGAGTGTTAATACCAGTAATTCCATTGTCATTTAATTAAGATGTGTAATGTATGAAAAGAGTTTAGATCAAAATATATAACAGTGAAATAGTCTTCTGGATTTCATATCAATATATTGCCAGGTTATTAAAAAAAAGAAGTTTTGGATAGAAAAAGTAAGGTGGCTTATATAAGATGCTCAGTACTTTGGTAATCACACACGACAGAGTTAGCGCTGTACTTGCTATGGAGCATCATCATCAATAAACTTTCTGTTTGCAGTCTATAAGAGCACAGATTTTTGAGACCTTTTGTTAAATTGTTATTAACCTTCCGTATTTTTCTCATGTAGCAGATGCATAAATAGTCAATAGAAATATCTTTGCCTTTGTTATTTGCGGGCATGTCTTTAGTTTAGTGACAAGTACAACCACGTTAGAAAGAATTCTCTTTCATCTACTTTTAACGAGATCTTTGGATACTCTCAAGATCCACGTTTGTAAGAATCTGGAAAGGCCCGGTTTAAGGTTGTCAAGTCTTGCTTTACACCTGACGCTTTTTTAAACTACAAGATAGCATGATTTGGAAACTTACATTTTAATCCCAATTCTTTGGTGACTTTTCTTGCAAAATAAGACAGATTCATTAATTTCTTCTATGCCACTGCAGAAGTAGAAATATTGTTAGAGCAATGAAGGATCAAAAATAGTTTTGAGTCAAAAGAAGATTATGCAGTTAAGACGATCTCACTACTGTCCTTGTCAGATTGGAATGTGGATTAGATGAATATGAAGCAAAGGCTCTCTTCAAATAATGGCTGTGAAATTAAAAACTATTTTTAACATGAATATGAATATGATTAGATGAATATCATCATGCCTTCTCGATGATGAATATGAAGCAAAGGCTCTCTTGAAATATTAAAAACATTTCACCTGTAAAGGCAATCTCTCTTAGCTGTCCACCTTGGAGTTCACCTTTTTACCTTGGAGTTCACCTTTTTATCTGTTCGATAAGATATCTCACTTAAGCTGTCATTTAAAATATAGCATTAGAAACATAACCGTACTCTTAAATTATTTTACCCAAGTTACTGAAAGCACTAAAACTGTATCAGAAATAAAATTTTGATCCCATTGAGATGACACTGAAGATGTAGGACGATGATTGGAGAAAACTGGCTGACTTATTAAAGATGAAATGCTTCTCCCAGAAGTTTGGAGAGCCACCAAATGTGGGAATTTACTTCTGAAAGCAACTGATCCATACTGCTAAGTGAGCTCATTGCCAGAAAAGTAGTCCCGAACAACAGAACTTGTGCTTTCTTAGACCTTTGGAATACCCTTTCCTTACCAATTAGCCTACAGAAACTCAAAAAGTAGGCTAACTGACTAATCTTGAGAGAGGAACATTACAAACGCCAATATATTTTGATATATTTGGTCCCATATTGGGAAGAAAGGTTCATTTGACCATTTGTTTTTATGTTTTTCTTCTAGGATTTTCATGATTCATGTTGATGTTAATCTTTTCTGGATCAATATGAATCTAGTATGTCACAATGCTCTAGTAGATCCTACCTTGTTTGGAAAGTTTAACTCTTATATCAGATGGCAACAAGTTATTATTGTAGATCATATGAAAGATGGAATTTTATTTTATGAGCTTGATTTAAAGGTTCTTGGTTTGCAGTCTCACCGATGTTAAAGTTGACAATGTGGGTTTGACTATCACTAAAAGGAGGTGTCTGGTTGCAATTAAAAGATCTCATGGTTTATTATTTTGAATAGAACCTCTTGTTTTCTTGTCTATTAGAGAGAAACATCTTTCCTTCAAATAGAGGGTGCTGATGTGACATGTTATCGTTATGATCTGCTTGCCTCTTTAGTTTGTAGAATTGAGGTTTTGATGTGCCTGTCTACTCCTTTTTCTTTATCATCCACGTCTGCCCTTTAAGCTTTCGGGATCAGTTCTTGATGCTTTTCTTCCTAGCTCTCTGTTTCTTGGTCACTCTCAATATCTTGTCCAAATTCAACTATTCCTTTTCCTTGGTCTGTCAACCCAACTTTTTGGAGTTCCTGGATATTATACTAGCAATGGATATTGGATGTTTTGGCTCACATTTTTTTGTGAAGAATCTCACGATTTCTTTACACATACCATACTCCATCCCAGGTCTGCAGATTTTGATGACTTTTTTCCATGAATTTTTCTCTAGTGAAAAGTTATATGCAATAAGCTGAAATTATTAGCCTATCCACTCAATTATTAGAATGGTAGTTGGAGAAATTGTCTCTACTTCTGTACAAGAGACTCACGTTTTAGTCTTCGAGGAAGGAACTTTTACCTTCTTCAAGATCACCACATTACTTTCACAATGCAAGAAGCATGGTCATTTATGTTAGTGGAACTTTTGCACTTTTTTCAACATTCACAAGAACTTCTAATTTTCATTTCTCTAAAGGAACAATCCCTCCCTTGGAATTAATTTCCATTGTCTACTTTACATTTGTTACCTCTTTGTGTACTGTGTCTCAAGTTTCAACAGTTTGATGTGTAGATTTATTCCTCACCCTCTTCATGCCATCTTTTCAACATCAACAGTCCACTTCCAAAATAAAAGCTAGTAAAATGGAAGATATTGAACTCTTTGTTTCAGTTCCACAAGCATGGAACAAATGTGTTTGACAACTCATCTTCCCGATCAGTAAATAATATTATTGATTCTTATTTCTGTCTACAATGGTCCTAGAGTGTATCCTATTCATAGATGAAGTCATATTGCAGATCTTTGTAACTGTCTAGCTATTTTGTTTTGGCTTAGGTTTACTGTGTTCTATCCTGTGATCACTAGTGTGCATTCCTCTGACTTATTTTGAGGAGAAAGGTGAAGGCCACATATCAAATTGGGTTTTCGAATGATTATTAAACAATGTGACATCACACTGTGCCTCTATGAATGAGGCCAAATTTGTGGTGTAAATAGAGGCATTACCTAGCTAGTTTCACTATAGGTCCTCTTCACACCTTATTACTCAAAGTTTGGTGAACATTGGTTACATATCACTTTATGCCTCATATCATAAGATTAAGACACTTGTCATAATCTTATGATATCCTATGTCTCACCTTGGCCTATATGACCAAGTGGTTCTCTTCATAATCTCAATTCATTATAGATTTGATCATCATTGTATATTTGCATCCATTCATCACTGTAAATTTGCACCCATTGATAATAATACAACTTATTCTTGTCTTTGTGATCTTCTCGTTTTACTGCGCTTTCCATTAGGCCTTAAAATTTTGGGTGGCTATCTCCATAGCCAACTGTTATATAGTATGACATTAAATTTGGTGCCTCTGGTTACAATTTCTGAGAGATCTTGAGTGCAGATCTTGAAAAGTTATGCTTTTTCTCTGGCATTACCTGATGTTCTAGAGTTGCGTAAAACCATAAATTGGACCTAAGTTACCGATTCGGCCTCCTGGAGGCTGGATGCAGAAGCAGATGCGGACAGGTGTGCTGTAGGTGAGTGGCATCCGGGTGGCACCCACAGGGCACCCGGGAGCATCCACAGGCTTCCTCGCCCAGAAAAGAAAGACAAACATTTTTTAATATTTTTTTAACATGTGGTGTGGTTCTATAAGGCTTAAATCATGAGTAAAATAAGTAAAATAATTAAACAAATGTAATGAAAGATAAGAGTGATACGATAGATTTGAACAGCAATGAGACATTGATGCCTTAGAGAAACTCTTCGTGGGTGAAAACTTCAACCAAATAATTCTATATGCTTAGTGCTTAAAAATGACTTACAAAACTGATTCCACAGCTCCTTTTGAATTGCAATAGGTTTCTTTGCAAGGGTTTCTTTTGGGCTGCTGTCTAGCTGAGCTTATATGGAAATGCATTTTGCAAACCTTTTCAAGATTGAGAGCATTTTAAGTTGCCATTTTTGTGACAAATAATGAGAGGAAATTCTCTCTTCAAATTATGGGACAGGATTTAAAAAAAAATAAATTTATGCCTAAAATCTGAAACAAGTAAACCAATTGCAGATTATGTACCTTGTACAAATAACTTTCTAGGGGTTTTGCATCTAAACAAAATGCTTGAAAGAAACAATGTAGATCATCTTTTGATCTTGAAGGTAAGAATACAAGACTGAAATTACTTATCTGATTTCTTTGCAATATATATATATATATATATCCATGATTCCATACGCATCTGCATCCCCCACCCCCCAAAAAAAAAAAATCATCCGCTTTGGAATCCGCATCCGAATTGGTAACTTATTCAAGAAGTTCTCTTTTTCATGATTTAAAAAATATACTTGGCCTGAATGTTTTTTTTTACAAAATATGGCAATTTAATCAGTTGTGATTTTCAATGATAATTAAGGTTCAGATCACAAAAAAAAACATTTGGCAAGAAATACTTGCTCTTCTCTGAGTGTAGCCATTTTCCTTAAGGTATTGGGGGTGTTTGTATGCTCTGGAACACGAAACAAAACCGATAGAGCCGACCAATCTATTGTGATACCATAACCAGAAGAATCTCTATTAAGTCAGGGAATTTTGTTGATTTTTAGCACAAAATTGAGTGCTTTTCACTAGGATGTGGCTCACCATCAAAGATATCACCATATTTCTGTAGGTAGGTGACCTTGAATAGATGTATATTTCGAATAGGTGTTAATGACATTAAAATAGAGATATGTTCTTTGTTATGCTTCTGTGTTTGATGGTGAGGACACAACATGGAATGGTTCAGAGATGTATTTTTCCTCAGTGTTCTACACTTCTGTCATTTGCCTTAGGCTCGTAGTAAGCTTTCTATGTAGATGAATTGAAAAACACAATTTGGTGGGAAATAGTAGAAAATATTGTAAATACAACAAGGCTTTTATTTTTTATTTTTAAACGTAATGAACCTTACATATGTACTTGTGAAAACTAAATATAGAAAACCAGGACTGAAACAAAATCTTATTGGCTTGATATCATTCTAAAGAGGTTTGTTTTTCTTGGAATTCTTGTGATCTTCACTATTCAAAAGAATTTTAATATTTCAATTGTCAACAATAATACCAAGCTGTGTTGTTAAGATTATCAATGTTAGGTTGGGATAAATTTCCTTTTCTGTTGTTAATGAAGTGTGATAATTTGGAGCTTCAATTTGACACTGGCCATCAAGTTTCAATGAAAAGCAGGTACTGTAGTGACAATTATATAATCAAGTGGGAAGCAAAAGTATATACTTAATAGTTTATTGACATCATGGAAATAAAAGAAGAATGATTCCTATCAGAAGAATAAAAGTCAGCTTGTGTGCTGAAAATAACGAACTATAATAATATTTTATATTAAATGAAGGATTGCTTTGGTTATAGTTAAATTTTCTATATATTCTATAGGGTTAATGCTTCGTTGAATGGCAAAGCTCATCGCTTGAATACATGCCCGGCAATTGGTAGAGAACCAGATTTCATTTAGGCTCATCATATACACGGAGGTTCAGAAGGCCCGCACGGAGTATGTTTAATATTCCATGCACGTTAAATAGGTATCAAACAAACTAATACTTGTCTTGATGTCATGCCCTGGTCTTGTGGGCTAATCATAATCCCTCCCAAAGCAGGTCCTATTGATCCAAATAGATTTCGACAACAACTCTCCCATTGAAAGTGATTGTTCCTTGTACTTTGATTGAAACTTTGTAGCTATAATCTCTTGAGTTGTCAGCTAAAATACCATCAATATTCTGGACTTCATCATTCACTTAGACACAAAAATCAAGGAAAATATATTTGAATAATAAATGCTAAAATTGTGGCCCACTCTCTTCCTTTGTACTAGATGGTCTTTATTATCTAACAGAAAATTCTGAACATTCCCTTTATGATTTTACAATTTTGTTAAGTTAGTTATCGTTGAGAACATTTTAATATCATTTATGGTCTTTTGAGATGTAAGATTTTGTTCAAGAGCATTTTCTATTACTCTTCTTGTATTCTATTTGATTAAAAATCTATCAAGTTGAACTATACAATTGCTTCTTTTGTCATATGATTTCCCTTTCACACTCTTATAGAGTTCTCTTTCACATTGTTCTACAAATTGCAAGTACTATTAAATCGCAAATATGAACCAGTTGATTCACATCTTGTAATTATGATGTCTACTCAGCAAAGGAAAACTGTCTTTTTAATGATTTTCTTGAGCTTGAGGATTTTGAGACCTTGGAGACCAACTTGGATAGTAATTGGGTTGAACTACTTAGGTGAGGCTCTGAACCAGGGGCTTCACCATCGAGACCTACAGGCCTCTAGCATAGCTCTATGTATAGCAAGTCATTGGCTCCATTAGATTTTTTGGAATTTAGTTTATAGGTTGACTTTGTACAAACTATATTGTATTTGTAATTTGGTCAACTGTAACCATCTAGTTATTATTTATGCACTATGAAGTATGCCTTGTCCAATGCAATGCAATTAACAATTTGAATAGAAGCAATGAAATTCTATTTTCTACAATTCTTGGGTTAAACTCTCTATTTTCTACAGTGCTATGTTTTGGAAATGCCCTAAAAAGTTGAAAGTGCAGTTTTTTTCTACAATTTTCTTACCTTTTTTGCAAACCCTTTTTTTCAAAATATCTTTTGGTCTCCTATTTTTTCCCTAAATGATTTTTGCTGCTATTTTCTAAATGAAACTTTTTGTGGATTGTAAAGATACTAATTCATGTTTTTCAAACAGTTGCTTAAGGATTGGGAATGGTATGAATAAGATACTGCTTTCATTTCTGTGTGTTTATATCCACATTTATTTTAAAATTTCTTCATATTGTAAAGATCTGAAATAGAAGTTAGAATTGTAAATTTTCAAATCTTATTTTTTCATATTCAAGAAACTTGGAGTTCAATTAATTTTTCTGTCTTTCTAATGATGATAAAGTGACGTGTACTCCATTTTTCAGGCTCATCTGAAGATCAGACAATCAATGGTGAAGAAAATGCTTCGAAAACTGCTGAGCGAGATGATAATTTCCCCCCAAAAGTTGAATCAGAATTGGAAGTTCTTCATGAGAATGTCACCAAACAAATTATCAAGTCCGGAAAGGGAAACAAGCCTTCACAGAATTCAACATGCTTCTGTAAAGTTTCTTATCAACTCTAAGGAGCTTATTCATAAAATATTGTTGTTGTAAGAATTTCCTCTTAATGCTGGCTACAATTTTAAGGTTTCAGATAATTTGTTTAAGTTATCAGCAAAGGCATATGTTTTTGATTCTTGGATTAGCTATTTACACGAGACGATTTGATCTATAAAACATATTGTTTTAAATGATTGGTCTTGAAACATATTTGGGGCCTTGTGCAATATTCATTTTTTAAAACTTTTTTTGTTATGTCGAATATTTCTTTTATGCTTGAACAAATAAATTCTGGGAGCACTGAAGTATCATATTTTTAGATAGTATAATTTGTATTAGTTTTGTTTTGCTTATCACCAATGGTTATCCATATGATGATACCTTATTGGCTTGTGGTAGTTACAATAAATAGTTTTAACTTTTTAGTAGTTGTTAATGGTTCTACCATCGTAGCTACTTGGCAACCATCTATAGAAACTTTGCACTCAAGGGAAAAGATTGCATGTTGGATTCTTTCCTTAATCCAAAATTTTGTATAAAAGAGCATTTATGATTAAATAAAGCAATTGTGATGTCATTTGGTAACTCTGCTGAATTACTGTGCAACTCTTGCATAAGTCAGTCGTGTATATAATCAATTTACTTTACAATAAATAGTTGTTTAAACTATATTCATTTAACAGTAAACAATATTTATGTATGGCTATGGACGATGAAGTTTAATATTATTAACATTGCAAAGCATTAAGCCTCTTGTGTTTCCTTGTGATGATTGTGGTGTGGATTGTATTTAACTATTCAACATGCTCTGAGTTACTTATAACTATAATTCTTTTGTAATATAATATTGGGCCTGGCTATGTCCAAGTATCTAACGATATTGTGAGTCTTGCTTTTTCTGAAAAGCTAGAAAAATATGAGACTTTTTGAGCTTAACTTAAATTTTCTTCTACTGCCACTAGTGTTCTTATTAAGTTATAAATTTATTGTTTTTAACATTTTCCTTTTTAAACCCAGCTTATGATATAACCTGGAAATGTGCCTCTAGAGCCGATCCAATGAAAGATTTTTTCCCCCTTGGTGTCTCAACCAGGGGCACATTTTGGTTTTGGCGATTCCTCTTTAATCCAAATGAATTTGCTAAATTCTTGTATGTCTGATTTTGTAGAAATTTTATAAACTTATATGCTGATTCAGGTTCAGGGTCGAGTTCAGGTTCAAGAATCCGATTCCTGGATTCTTGATTTTTTATTTTTCCCATTATGAATCGTGAATAAAAAAATACACACACACACACACATATATATATATATATATATATATATATATATATATATATATATATATTCCAAGTTTGGCCTGTGGGTCCTTGGGGATTCGTGACAGATTCCCTTGGGTTTGTCACGGATTCGTGTGGGTCCACGTGGATTCGTGATGGCTTCGCGCATGGCCTGCATTTGACCCTGTGGATTAGTCCAGATTCACGATCCACAAGGTCAAATCCGGACCCTCTGTGAATCCGGCATGAACCAATTTGCAAATCCAGACCTGGATCCGGTTCGGGGCGGATGCGTGAATCCAGTAACTAGGAATTTTTAAACTCAGGTAGCCACTACTAAATTCTTAATTGAATAATTAGTAATGGAGTAGCCACTCCAAACTAAATGCATATGTGCCTCTTCTATCTCTGGTGTGCATATATCTAGCCTATTTTGAAGCTTGGCCATCATGGAAGATGGTTGGTTGATGAGGTAGAAACGCTTGTGTCACATGTATCCCTGTGATATATTCACTTGCTTTCTAATTTAGTAACTCACCACTTTCTCCCTTAGGGTGGCTTCTTGCACCTCATGAAGCTAGCAAAGGTCTTATAATTGTGTGACAGACTTTGTTTAAATCAACATCCTTCCAGAAAGCTGCATTCCGTGCCATTTTCATATTCCAGGTGATTTCAGTTGTTAGGACACCTTTTCTACACTATAAATTTTCATATTAGAGAGTGTAGATGGAGAGTGGTAGTTGTATAAAGTCTAGTTGGCTCATCACTTAGTGTTTGGGACATCAGATGTGGCTCCACAATTCGTTACATTCCTTAATAATTCTCCAGATTAGCTTAGTTCTGCAGAAAAGATTCACATTCCGATTCTTTTGGTCTTTGTCACCATGTCTCTTGTAAGCAGCAGGATTTTTTTTTTTGTCTTTGGCTCCTTCAAGGAATAATTATGTTGTATATGGTTAAGAACTTCCATTATTTTTGTGAGGGCAAGGATAATAGAAAACATGTAATGGGCATAGCTTGCGACACTGTTTCTTTAAGCTGTAGATTCCCCCTGCCCAACAAAACTTTTTGCCACCAACTAGTCAGCTGGATTTCAGTCAACTTAGGCTCAGTAATAACGATCCATACCTTCCAGTAGTTTTGACAAAGTCTCACCAACAAATGAGGAAGTTGCAGCCACAGTTATGGTTAGATTTAGTTATTACATAGGAATTTTTTTTTTGTCATGTTTGCTGAAATGTTTTCTTCTTTAGCTGAAGCTAGCTAATGACTGTTTCTGGTACTTCTAGCAGCTATTCTAAGAGCTAAAAGCATTGTTGTAAATAAGTTCCATATGAAATTTGACCTATCCCCATCAACAGTGTGAATAACTGTACTATGAAGGCATTTCTCCTTCCATGGATGCTAATTTAAGCTACCTTAAGTTTTACTTTGAATCTAGCAATAAAATAGTTACTTGTTTATAGGTTCTCAGTAAAGACTAATAATGATTGTCCATAATCATCTTGTCTGTGGCAGTGCACTATAGATCATGGACTGAAAGCACCGTGCATAAGTTTGAGGATACTTGGCAAGAACAACAACCACTTGAACTAGTTCTGGGAAGAGGTATTTTTCGTTACAATGTTTGTAGTCCTTATTATGTTGAATACCATAGTTTTTTTCAAATGTTTTTTTTGCAGCGTTTCCTTGTCCAAGCAAAACTGAGTGTCTAATTTTGCCTTTGAACACTTTTCAGTTAAATGTTTGAAATCTGCTGGACGGATTGTATCAGGAGATGTTTTAATTTAATTAGAGACTTCTTAATGGGAATTGTAGTACCTGGGAAAAAGGACAGTTGTTATTTTTAATAACTTGAATAGATCTCATAGGATTCCACAATGAAACCCACACTTATTCTCAATAATGTTCTTGTAGTATACATCTCTTAACATTTCCTTATATCCATGGTCTAGAAGAAAACAGAATAACATGTTCTTGTTAACATAGCTGCAAGACTCAAACTTCACATTCAGATTCAACAAAGACTTTATAAATTAACACCATGAAGTATAGAGATTTTGCAAGGAATAAAAGGTTTTACTATGCACCCTTCTCTAGATCAACTTTCAAGATCCAATAAAATAATCAATTGGAAGCTACTTTGATAACATACAGGGATATACATTGATCAAATGAATACAGAAGTGTATTTGAGTTGAAGAAAATGACATTTTTAAATGTGAAAAATTATTTTTGAGTGTTTCAGGTGTAAAAACCTTATGTATTATGGTACCCATGGCATCGAAAACAAAAAAAACACATGGAGTTATGAACTATGGCAGAGATGATTCAGTGTAACTTGGCCCAACATCACTAGTCCTATGTGGATGTGGAGTCATCCACTCATGTCAGACAAGTTTGCAATGCTGATGCAGCCACAGTAGCATTACTTGAGTTTGGGATTGAATTGGAAAACCAAAGTATAAATATATTTTAATTATGTAGGGTTTAATTTTGGGAAAAATTAATAATAAAAAAATGTTGCTTTTTCATCCAGCCTGGACCAAATTGATTTTTATTATATACTTTTGAAAAGTTAAGAGTAGGGGTCTGCTGTTCACAGCAGGGTCAAAGGGACTCTGCTCATTGTGAAGTGTAGTTGCAGCTTCCCAGGTGTGCTCTCTGTTGTGTAGGGTAGGGTTGCAGGATGGAGTCCTCACTATCAGTTGCAAACGAAGGCCTTTGAGAGCACAGTGATTGTCATAGTGTCTACCATTTATAATATTTATAATGTTTTTACGTAAGTTTGAAGAGTCCAGATTCCAAATCCTTCAAAAAATGTATCTCAAAGCCATAGAGTGCTAATTGTGCCCTAACCATGTTTTTTTGATTTTTCAGGGTATAAACATTCATGCGATTTAGTTTTAGTTTTAATTTTAAGGTTATTTATATATCGAAGTTTGATCTTGAGTCCCACTGACCCAAGTGGAAATCTGATTAGACTCGGTCAAATGTATAGGCCTTGGACGGCTTGTCTCAGCTTGGGACTTGGCAAGTCCAGGAATTCTCTTTTGCATAACATACATGTTAAAATTTTGTCTGACAGTAAATGTGCAGAACCTTTTGAAGTGTAGATAAGAAACCTAGCCTAAGTATTATAGGGTTGAGAGTACTTAATGAATTGCAAATTTTAATGTTCTGCATTCTATTTCTCGTATATTACAAATCTTTCTTTTAGAAGCCTATTACAGTGCCCTATTTTTTTATGTAAACTTCCATTTTAGAAGTCTTGGGAATTGTCCCTTTCTCCATTTTTTCTTGGGAATTTGTCGCTTTCTTCACATTGAAGTGCTAACAGTTCTTCACATTTCAGACCATATGGTATTTTTCAGTAATGCTTACCACCAAACCATGTTGTAGCCTTAGGACCAACAGTACTCTTTATTTCTAAGCAATGCTCAATGCACAGTCTATTGTCTCCATTGTACTACATATACAAAATCATACAACAAAGTCGGGAACTGCACCTGTAATGTACTTTATCATTGTAAATTTCCACTTAAAATGTTTGAAGTACAGCATACACCTTATCAGGTGATACTCTAAAGATAGCGTTGCTAGTTGATGTAATAAGCTGTTCTTCCAAAATAAAGCATTTTTCTTAATCATCAACGTTGTCGAAGATTAATTCATCTTTGTAGTGCCCAGGAAATGTTTTCTCACTGCTATGTGCTTGTCTGCAATTATTTTTTATGCGTCTACCAGTTTCGTGCTAGGTGGTTTGGCAAGGTCTGGTTTAAGCCCAGGCTAGTCATGTTGTCAAAACCTACTGGTACAAAATTTGAAAAATCTATTAGAAAAAACCACTATAGAGGTCTCATAAACCAAATCAATGGTTGGCTTGGCCACAGCTTAAAAGAACAGCCTTTAGCTTTGAATATGTTACTAACGTCTTTGCTAAATGGATTTTTTATGATCAAGTTGAGCTCTCTGAATGATCACCTTAACAAGGACCAATAGTAGCTATATATAATTCAAAATTTATTGATCCTACCTGTTCTGTAACTTAGTTTTCATATTCTTGAAACAATCCTTTTGATAGAAAGTTTAGGCACTCGAATTTTTAGAATTGCAGAAATTAAAAAGAACTTATGATGAAGAGGGTCTCTTTATTTAATATTTGTAGACAGGACCTTAGAATTTTTTTATTTGCCTATATCTTTCTCCACCAATAATCCACTGGAAGTATATAATCAAGCAGGATACTCTTTTTTGGTTTTTGATTTTCCAATTTGTGAAACCTTTGTTGAGTGTGATCCAAAACATTGTGTAAAAACATACGTAGTTGAAATCAAAAGCTATCCTATTGCATTAATGAGGCTTATTATTAGCAATTCTTGCCTTGGCAAGGTGCCCCCTATGGACATATTGCATGCTTATGTGGCTTATTCTCGAATACAAAAGACTGACACAACATTTAAAACCAATATAAATAATATGGTGCAACAAAATTAAAACCAATATAAATAATATTAGTGACTGTTTAGAAGCCACTCTGTGGGTTTAATTAAGCTTAGTTTTGATGGTGCTTTAAAGGGGAATGTGGGGTTGGTTGGCGTGTATATAAACTTAATTAATACTGTATAAGGTTCTTAAATATTTCCATATGTTAAAAATGTTAGGAAGTATGTACATTTTGCATGGTTTCTAGGAGATGGGTAATGATTTTGGTAGTGGTACACCTATTTTTGAAAAGTAAGAGGGGGGTGCTTGGAGATTTTATTTTTGAAATATATAATTTAATAATTGTTTTAAAATGTCTAGCCAATCCACCACTATGCTTTTCCTTAATCAAATTAACTCTCATAGCACTTCTAGGGATACATAACTGAATTCCTTTGAACAACATACCTTCTTGAATGAAATACTCATCATACTTACTCATGTGATCTGATAGATTTAGTGTTCCGCATTCTCTCCACGCCTCAGAAAAATCAGGGTCAGTATCATACAACACTTTCATCTCATCAAAACCAAGAACTTCAACCTTAATCTCGGTCAACAAAGAACGTCTTTTGCCCAATGTATCAGCAACTCGGTTAGTGACTCCACTCTTATGCTTATCACAAATGTGAAACTCTACAAGTACTCAACCCACTTCATATGTCTCTGATTTAATTTATGTTGACTTCCCAAGTACTATAAAGCTTTATGATTAGTATACAACACAAACCCCTTAGGAATCAAATAATGTCTCCACTTCTTCAAGGCTTGAACAATTGCATAAAACTCTTGATCATACACAAAATACTTCCTTTTAGCATCATTCAACTTCTCACTAAAGAAAGTAACAAGTTTACCTTCTTGACTCAATTCAGTTCCTATTGCACTACCACTTGCTTCACATTCAACTTGAAATGCCTTATTGAAATCATCAACCTCTCCTTTTTCAATCTCTGCAATACTTGTTTAACATGCTCAAGATATTCTTCCTTAGTCTTACTGAATATCAGAATATCATCTAAATAAACAATCACAAACTTATCCAAAAATCTCTTGAGAACTTCATTCATCAACCTTATGAAAGTACTAGGTGCATTAGTCAAACCAAAAGGCATTACCAACCATTCATACAAACCATCTTTTGTCTTGAAAGCAGTCTTCTATTCATCACCTTCTTTGATTTTGATTTGATAATAACCACTCTTCAAATCAATCTTGGTAAACACTTTGTTCCAATCAAACAATCCGTTATGTCATCCATCCTCAGAATAGGAAACCTATATTTCACTGTGATCTTGTTAATTGCGCTGGAATCAGTACAATTCTCCATTCTTCTTAGGTGCTAATACAACATATACAACACATGGACTCAAACTTTCTCTGATCAAACCTTTCTGCAACAACTCATGCACTTGTCTGTTAAGTTTTTCATTCTTTGTAAGTGTCAATCTATATGGTGCTTTATTTGGAAAACTAGCTCCAGGAATCAGATTCATACAATGACTTATACTTCTTACTGGTGGTAAACCAACAGGAATATCCTTTGCAACAATTTCTTTGTACTCATTCAACAAATTTTCAATTTTTGTTGGTACTCAGCTTCTACCAGTTTCTACTGCTTGATCATTACTAGCTGTTACTTTGTCACTGCTATTTTCTGTCATTCGGCTGCTATTGGTACAACTCAGCCTCCTAGGAATTATAGCAAAATAGACTTAATTCTTCATTTCTTTTTCAATTTGCTTTCCATTAATCATGCAAATTCTCATAGTAGTACAATTAACCTCATCTAGACTTTCAATCAGAGGCAACAATATTTGCTTTCTCCCATTCACCCAAAGAGTATATTGATTCAATCTTTCATAATTTATAGCATATCTATCATATTGCCAAGGTCTACCCAAAAAAATATGACAACAATCCATAGGCATAATATCACACAGAACTTCATCAAAATTATGTCCTATCTTGAACATCACAATACTTTGTTCACTTACCAAAATCTTATGCTCATCCTTGATCCATGAAACATGATAGGGTTTAGGATGCTTCAGCCTCTGCAACTGCAACTTTTTAACCAACTCTTTTGATGCCGAATTTGTTGAACTTCCACTGTCAATGATCACCTTGCAACATTTTCCAGCGATCTTACATCTGGTCTTGAAAAGACTTCTCCTTAGGATAGGTTCCTCATCACTTCCCTTATTATATAAGGTTCTTCTCACCATTAGATTTTCTCCAGCGTCAGGTCCACTTGGTGAACCCTTAATGTCTCCTTGAACCACAACATTTTTGTTACCTTGCCTACTTTTAGAGGATCTACACTCAAAGGATCTATGCCCTTCTTTACCACATCTAAACCAATTACCATGAAAACCACCTCTAGAATAAGAAATTACCTCTTTCTCGGTAAGAACTAGTACTTCCTCGGTAAGAATCACCACCTTTCCACTCGGTCTTGCCTTTGTCATCATTCTTCCATTTAGATTTTCCCTTATCTTGCACAAAATTGTCAAATCTGCCACCTTCTCCATAAGATCTACCTCTGCCTTGCTGGAATCTACCACCTCTATCTCTTTGTCTTTGTTCATGCTTCTTTGTCAAGATCTCCTCAACTTTCAAGGCATATTGATATGCTTCCTCCACACTTTCCAATTTCACAAAACTTATTTCATCTTGAATCCCAGATCTCAATCCATTTATGTACATTGCAATTTTATCCACATCATCATCCACATGTCCAGATTTGATGTCCAATCCATAAAATTCCTCAGTATACTCCTTCACAGTCATGTCTCTTTGTCTCAATTTTGCATCTTTCTCAACAAGCTAACTTGGTAATCAGCAGGGAGGAACTTATTGTTCACTTTGTTCACCATTTTCGGCCAAGTCTTGATCTTTTCCTTTCCTCTCCTTTGTCTATCAGTTTGCAAATGCTTCCACCATAGTGAGGCATGACATTTCAACCTAGTAACTACAATTTTCACCTTTCTATTATCAAGAGTGTTTTCGTACTCAAAGAACTTCTCCATATCAGAGATCCAATCCACACTGCATTGCTGTCCAATTTTCCATCATAAGGAACAATTTCCATAGTAGGCTTTGAATTTGCCCTAGCTCTCAACAATCTTGCCTCATCTTGATCTTCTTTAGGTTTTGGATTAGGGTTTGGTGCTACTGCTTCATCATCACTCACATCATCAAGATGCACTCCTCTCATCTGGGCTGTCTCTACAGCATCTAATCTGGTTGCAATTTGTCTTTATGTATCAAATACGACATTATCAACATTTCGTCTACCTTGAACCATCTTTACAATAAAGTTCCTACAAGATCGTAACCCTCCACAAATTGTAGGTCAAATCTTTAGATTTGCTACCCTACACCCAAATCAACTCAGGGTTCTACACAATCCAATCTCCACAAGGACCAACCTAAAGCTCTGATACCACCTGACACAGGGAGGACAAAGGAAACTAGGGCGAAAGGCACACCCAGCTACCAAACTCACCTGCAAGAGTAAACATAGCAGAAAAACAACAAGGAGAACAACAACCAAAGGAGATAGAAGAGCAAAACACTTATTGATTTATCAAATCATCAACAGACATGCCAGACTATGAGGCCTTTCGGGCTATGGCCAATATTACAATTAAATCTTTGATCTTTAAATGATGATCTTCGCATTCTAACCCTCCTTATTCTTTCTAGTCGAACTACCCCTAAGACTCTACCCAAGAACCCTATAAATACTTGCATGGCCACAAGTCAGCTTGTTACAAATTACCAACTAAGTAAACCCTTACATTAAATGCATAACCAAGCCACAAGTCGGCTCTCAACAAATATTAAATGCAAATATAAAATTAAATACGTGCAAGGTCGGCTCAAATTGGAACTAGACACAAACAGCTCGGTCGAAGAAGGACCAAGGCAAACACTGGCACTTGGCAACGCTCGACACATACACAAACTCGGCATCAACCACAAACTCGACATCAATTACCAACTCGACAGTAACATAGAACTCGGCAACAACTAAGAGCTCGGCAGAAACAGAGAACTCGACAACAACTAAGAGCTCGGTAGTAACAGAGAACTCAACAACAAGGAAAACAAGAAAACATGCGGGATAGCAATGCAACCCAGGATGCTCTTGCATCACATGAGTTGAACTATCTAACGATATACTGCATACCTAACATCCTCATCTTGAAACAACTTTGTATTAAGGGCAAATAAGTCTCCATATACCTGAGGTGCAGGGGGAGAGTTACATAGAGACCACATCATGTATTAGATGATGATCAGATAGGGTATATAGGAATACCCTAACATTGCATCCTTTATCGTTATTATTGAACTTAATGACATATGCCTATCTATCCTACTATAGATATTCTTATCTCCCCCTATTTAAAATTGCACCAAGTAAACCAAACATCATTGAATTCTTGCTTCATCTTGCCAGAGGGTCAAACAATCTTTGTTGATCATTCTATGCCAATAAAACTTCTCATCAGCCATCTAGTCAAACCTATACCTCCATCCTTATCTTGTGGTGATTCAACCATGTTAAAATCTCCACCCACTATCCATGGAATCTCCTGAAGCCAGGTCATCCATTTCTAGAGTTCTATTCTATCTTTAGGCTCATTAGGGGCATGCATTGGACAAATACCCACCCTATTCTCTTTAACCTGCAATATAATCCATACCACTTTGTTACACGACGAACATCCTCAATTGTGAACAATTTGTGACCAACAAGAATAGCCACACCCAATTCACCCTTGGAATGATTGATGGTAAAGTGTTCTGAGTCTCTGCAAATGCATTTCAGATTTATGTCCAAGTGAAGTTGGACAGCCCTCAGTTCTTGGAGTATATCCATATTCTTCTTCATTCTAAGGAACCTTTTGGCCACATATTTTCCATTTGAGGATTCAAGTTCCCTAATATTCCAGGATGCACAATTCAACTCCATCACTCCCTATAGGACTGTGTCCATAGGGGCCTTGAAGCTATTGTAGCATTTGGGAAGCTGTCCTTTTGGGGCACACTTCCCTTGTTTTCCAGCCCTAGATTCCATGGGTCTACCTCTTTTCCATTTAAATTCGAAGATTTGGTCAATTCTCTTTAACCTGTAATATAATCCATACCACTCTGTTGCATAGTGAACGTCCCCAATTGTGAACAAACTTGCTCCATTTGTGACCAACAAGAATAGCCAACACCCCCTTTACCCTTGGAATGATTAGTGTGAAAGTGTTATGAGTCTCTCCAAATGCATTTCAGATCTATGTCCAAGTGAAAGTGGAAAACCTTCAATTCTTGGAGGAGTATATCCGTATTCTTCTTCATTTGAAGGAACCTTCTGACCACATATTTTCTATTTGGAGATTCAAGTCCCAAATTCTAGGATACACAATTTAACACCATCACTCCTTACGGGGTTGTGTCCATAGGGGTCTTGAAGCTATCGTAGCATTTGGGAAGCTGTCCTTTTGTGGTACACTTCCCTTATTTGCTAGCCTCAGACCTGCTGATCTCCTTTTCCATTTTTATTCAAAGACTTGGTCAGCTCCAAGCTATGAGGCATTAGTTTTCTAATGCTTATTATCCCCTTCTTTTGTCTTCCTAGCAATGTTCTTGTTCTTAGCTTTTGGTTCTCCAACTTCCAAATGCACATTCCTCCACAATGTCCTTATTTAGGGGCTTTTTGTATGGGACAATGGACTACTCACTTGACTTATTCTATTTTGTATCAATTGGATCAGATTGTTCTGAAATGACCTCATCACCATTATTCCTGCTTCCTCTATTTACCACTTGGTTAGTGATTTGGGTGGAGAGGATGTTTGTCCCAATAGCTCTTAGAGAGGGACTGAAAGGTGGGGTAGAAGGAGGATCTGAGGCTATTTGAATATCAATTGGAGGAATTTTGGAATCATAGGCCTGCTTGATGATGAAAAGGCTCTTACCAGAATCCCCTCTCATAAAGGAAGTATTCAGAGCAATAGGGGTGACGCTCCTATCCCCTCCATCAGACTTCTCAAATCCACTGCTAGGGTGAATATCCTCTTTCTCCAATGCACTAATAAGGTTCTTAATAGAACATTCAACCTGAGTTTGTTTGGAGAACTTGTTTTCAAGTCCCACCTTTTCGGGAACCCCAAAGTTAATCTAATACTCAATTCTTTCCTGAACTGCATAATAGCACCTCGGTTTATCCATGACAATCTGTTGAGTGTTAGGCTTGCAATTGGCAAGGATCAAGGATTGGGGCAAGGAATTGAGAGGGATAACCTTTGCCTGAGTGAGGGAGGGAGTGACATTGGGGAGTGGGGGAGGAGGGTCTGGAGTGGCCATAAGAGACATTGAGAGGGAGCCAAAGGTGAAATAGCGACCATAGAAGGAGCACTTTGGGGGGGAACAAAATAGGCATGGGGAGCTAAGGGGGGAGAAGGGGCATCATCCATGACACAAGATTCAGAGGAGATAACACTTTCCCCTCAAAACTTAGGGCATCTCTTTGAATTCCTCAATAGAGGGCAAGCTTTCCTCAAGTGTCCTTAACTTCGACAAAGAAAACAAGTATTAATATCCCCCCAAAACTCCACAGGTTAGACTAGGGGGCCATAATCCAGTTCAATTCTTAGTTCTTGGGGTAAATGAAGCCCAAGGTTTTTCGAGATCAATAGCTTGGCATCTAAATACGGTAAAAGGGAAGGAGAGTGCACATTCCCCAAGTGTTCAAGTGATCGAGGGATGAAATTCCATAGATATGGAGGGTTGTTCTTGATTGTAATGCATTCCAGGGAACAGCCAAAGTTTCCTCATGGTTGGTGTCCGGAGACTAGCCAAGAGCCCTAAAAAACCCCTCCCCAATAGATCAATATTGTTTCTTAAGCACCTCCTTCTAGCTATTAGGGCTATTAAAAAAGAGAATAACCCTTTGTGGATCATCCTACAAAACAGAAAATGAAATCCTAGTTTTTTGGACCAAACATATTGCAGCCAGTTAGTTAAACAGAATCTGGAAGGGATTTTTTTCACATGTAAAGAAGCTAAGAAAATCACAATCTCTTTCAGTCTATTTTTCTCACTAGAAATTGCAGAGACCATTTAGAGATTAGGCTTTACAATGAGGGGCAGAGTATAGGATGTACTACCTCATCTTCCATCTTCATTATTGTTTGGGGAAGAGCTCTGGTCCTGCAGAATTAGCTTGACACCAATTGGTTTGTCCTTTGTTGCCTTGACTGTGTTGCTGAAAGTCTTTGGTGCCTCCTCGCTCTGCAGAGTGGTTTTGTTTATTTCCATCTCCAAGGTAGTTACGTACCATACAAATAACCACAAGGAAGGAATTTGTAATAAATGTGAAAGGGGAGATGGTCAGCCATCACCCAGGCTGAGCGTACGGTTCCTCGTATGGGTCCTCGAAGCAGGGATTAGTGCAGTTGCAGAGTGGAGAAGACCAATCATAATTTAATGAATTATAAATTTGCTACATTAAAACTTAAATATCATGATATTTATTATTTTCCATTGTGTTGGATTTGTTTAATTTTTTTCATATGAAAACTTGTGTTCTTTTTAGTGAAGAAGTAGGTAAAACATTGGTGGGATGTCTGTGCTGGTATTTTTGATACTGGAAATGCATGCACATCCCCAAGATGCATCACAGGTGGTTGGAGATGTGTCTCCCTACTACTATGATATTTTATTATTGGGTTGAACTGAATCAGGAAACCCAAATTGGAATCTGATCTGGGATTTGACAATTTAAACGATAAACGATGAGACTAAAAAATGGGAGAGTCCTCCTGCTCTTTCTGTGTATTAATTTCCCTGTCAAGTATATGCCAGTTTTTTGTTCCCTTCTCAGGATAGTGTTTTATTATAGTTTGAGTTGTCAAGGATGAATGCATTTTGCCTGAGCTCAAGAAGTGTATCATGTAAATGTACGGATCATCATTATTCAGTAAGGTTGACTTTGTCCCACATGGCTCTATTTAAGATGTGCCAACGATCGCAGTGCATGGTATGTGCTCCTACAGGTTGGCATGTGTAGATGGATATCTATGGTGGAAGATAAGTTTTTCCTCTGTTGTGTTGTGCTTTGCAGGATATGTTTTGTTGAGATATTTGTGGTGTGCTCTCAAGCTTTGGCTCTCTTAGAAATGATGGAACATGGCTCTTCATCTTGGGATTCTCCGATCTGTGGAGATGTTTCAGATTGACGGCTCCAAAATACCATTATGATTCTTGATGTTGATGCCTAAAAGATTATTAAGCTTATAGTAATACTAGGGTAGGATGGGAGTAAACTTAATACTTACATTCATCGTCTGGCTGTCAAGAGTGGGTCTTAAAAGTAGTTTTCCTTTCTACAGAAAATATTATTTTATATGATAGTTCAAATGAAGGTAGTATGGGAACAGCAGAGTAATTATTTTATTTGATAGTTCAAATGAAGATTGTACAGGCATGGCAGAGTAACCAGCTAAAAGCTTGGTGGGGGAACTCATAACCTTGTGCAGGGAGATTTAACTGGTTTATTCTGAAATAGAACTAGTTTTTTTGGGTTGAGATCTTGCAATGGATGTAGATGGACTGCTGGTAATTCTCTGTAATGAGTGTTGGAAATTTCCAATTTTGTTAATTCTTCCTGTTATTTCAAAAGATGGTTTGATTTGCGCTTTAAAAACCCTCTTTTAAAGAGCCTAGTGTTCAGGTTGCTACTGGTTCTGATGGTAAGAGAATAGGGGAGGAAATTGGGTGCTGTGTGAAATATGTGTTCACTGGGCAAATCTCAGGGCTGTCAGCTTATTGCATATATGGCTAGGTCCCTGTTTCCACAATATAAACACATCTGTTTGCGTGCCAGCTTCAGAATGGTGGATTTTGGTATAATGCCATTTTTTTGCGGGGCCAGTTATTAGGCAGTTTAGACCCTGATCGTTTTGGTACATGAGTTTTTATTTGGTCTGCAGTTATTCATCAGAGGCTTACAGGTGTCCAGATTTATCTGGCTCTTGTATTTCATATAGTTTTTAAATAGCTTTAATGGGTTGGGGCCCCATTATAATCCTCAAATTATCAATAAAAATTACAAGTGTGACATTTATTTTTTTAAAAGAATGGTGTATTCTATCTCTAGTTGAAATCTTGTACTCTTTAAAATGAAAAACAGCTCTAGGAATAATTTATTGTCAGAAATTGTGGTTGGCATTGTTTGGGTAGTTCTATTGATATGCTATATTAAAACAAATGTATTCTGTTACGAGATTGATGAACTCTTATATTGTCTAGAACGTAATCAGTTTCTTATTCATAATGTATCTATATATGAACATGGTTTAAGTTTGACGTAACTTTTACTGTTCCTGCAGAGAAAAAGGTCTTAAGTGGCTTGGCAATTGGTGTAGCAAGCATGCAAGCTGGTGAACGTGCATTGCTTCATGTGGGATGGCAACTGGGATATGGGGAAGAAGGCAACTTTTCTTTTCCAAATGTTCCTCCTAAGGCTGATCTCATATATGAGGTTGAGCTTATTGGTTTTCAGGAAGCAAAGGAGGTAAGTCTAATTCTTCTCTTCTCACACTAATTGGTCAAGCTATATATGTAGGCACTAAATGTGTAAGATTAGCAGAGGCTCAAATATTAAATGCTACACATTTTGTGATCCAATTTCCTTTGGAATGGCTAGTATTAGGGACAGAAAGGGTGAAGGATGCAGTTATATGTCAATGCTAATTTCATTTTGCATCATTCTTAAATCTTGATGTCTTTCGGTAAGATGACAGGCAGGCTCTGTCTAGTGTTAATTTTGAGTGCTTGCTGCACAATAGACCTAGGTCGAATTCCTGATAGTCTACCCCTTCAACAAATGCAAATCAGACTGGATACTTATTCCAGCAATCTTGGCAGCCTACAGTTGCAGAACCAATTGTCTTGTTGTGTAGTTACATTGCAATTTGTAAATTATAATTTTCTTTTCATTTATTATAAATTTGTCAGGGTAAGGCACGGAGTGACATGACAGTAGAGGAACGGATTGAAGCAGCTGATATGAGACGTATAGAGGGTAATGCATTTTTTAAAGAGGGAAAACTAGCAGAGGCGATGCAGCAATATGAAATGGTGACATATCTGTTCCTTTGCTGATTCTTCTTTTTACTATATTCCAAATTACCTAGGTTCAGGTAGTTTGCCTACCTAGCAGACTTTTCCACGATGTGGTTTTGTGCAGGCCCTGGCGTACATGGGAGATGATTTTATGTTCCAGTTATTTGGAAAATATAAGGACATGGCAAATGCTGTTAAGAATCCATGCCATCTCAACATGGCTGCATGTTTGTTGAAACTGAACCGTTATGAAGATGTCATTGGCCAGTGTAACATGGTATGCATTGTGCAATGGTGTATCGAGTCATTTTGTTTTTATAAAACTAGTGATACTTTTGTACCCAATCTAATTTGAGGCCAAGGATTCCATAAATTGCGAGTGTGGGTCTCCTTTTACCTCCATATGTAGAAGAGATCAGGAAATGAGTCAACTCTGTGATGTTCAATTTCCTTATCTGCAGGTGTTAGTTGAAGATGAGAACAATGTGAAGGCTTTATTCAGACGTGGGAAGGCAAAATCTGCTCTTGGGCAGACAGATGATGCAAGAGAGGATTTCCAAAAGGTTAAGAAACTTTCTCCTGAAGATAAGTCAGTGGTACGAGAGCTGCATCTCCTTGCACAACATGACAAGGAGATGTATATGAAACAGAAGGAGCTCTATAAGGGCCTGTTTGGCCCAAGGCCAGAACCAAAGCCTAAGAGATCAAACTGGTTCATTGTGTTTTGGCTGTGGCTTTTATCCATAATCAGAATGGTTTTTAGGGTGAGGAGATCTAAAGATGACTGATTGTTGGTAATTCAGTTAATAGACCTATTATGAGGTTATTCTGATGATGGATCACAGAGCGTGATCTGCAATCTTGATGCAAGAAAAACTTTACACAGTCAAGTCCAGAAACTACAAGTGCTAAATACTATGGACTGTGGAAATCTGATGTCTTTAATTTATTAAACTTTCTAACATGCTTTAGTTTCTTGTGTAGCACAAAGGAGTTTGGAATAATGCTATTTGGTTTGCAAGCCAGTAAGAAGATGTTTGCTGGAATCCAGCTCCATTGTTTGTTAAATCTTAAAAGCATCCGTGCCTGCAATTAGGGCATGGAATTGGTTTTGTATACATTAGTTTGAACTTGCGTTCAACATTTTTTTTCACATACCTTTATAAATCTGCTTCATGTTGATATAGATGGGCATAATGATGCTTTGGACTGTAAGCTTTATGTAGCAAAGATGAATCTAAAATTTGCATGGGCTAAAGTGGAGCATATTTCTAATCAAACAGATTGGTTCTATGTTAATAGTCACTACAATGTTTTGTGCTATGATCAAATACTAATTTAGCTAGTCCAAAGAGTGGTTCTTAGCATATCCTGGTATATAATCTCTCTTAAGATGATAAATTTGGCATGCCAAATGGAAATGGTTGTATATATGAATGAATTGGAATGCCACATATGTGTAATTCAAACTACTCTTGGTATTTCAGATACTGAATATGTATTCCATTTTTGAGGTTTTTAGAGTTTATATCTTTTGCTGCTGCAAGAATGGCATCATTATAATCGGGTTCCTGCTCAATTTGTATCATTTGGTGCTGATTATATGTAATTACCTTGATGATTTTAGCATACTGTAAGCATTGTTCTTCCTGTTACAAACTGATTTATATTGTCTTAATGTTGGTACGCTTAAACTTTGTACCACTGAAGGCAGGATGTGATTTTCTTGGGTTTTAGATCATATTATGGAGAACCAATGGTGTTTAAATTAACATCTTTGGTCCATTGTACTTAAATGCTAATACCATTCTTCAAGCAGACCATGACGTGACTTTATTTTTTCCTATATATAGTAATTTTATGGCTAGTATACTTTAAAATTTCTAGCCCCAGAGGGAAATTCAACCACCAATTGAATTGCTTAAAATCATTCAAGGCTAAGCATACTGTAAGCATTGTTCTTCCTGTTACAAACTGATTTATATTGTCTTAATGTTGGTACGCTTAAACTTTGTACCACTGAAGGCAGGATGTAATTTTCTTGGGTTTTAGATCATATTATGGAGAACCAATGGTGTTTAAATTAACATCTTTGGTCCATTGTACTTAAATGCTCATACCATTCTTCAAGCAGACCATGACGTTACTTTATTTTTGCCTATATATAGTAATTTTATGGCTAGTATACTTTAAAAAGTTCTAGCCCCAGAGGGAAATTCAACCACCAATTGAATTGCTTAAAATCATTCAAGGCTAAGCATACTGTAAGCATTGTTCTTCCTGTTACAAACTGATTTATATTGTCTTAATGTTGGTACGCTTAAACTTTGTACCACTGAAGGCAGGATGTAATTTTCTTGGGTTTTAGATCATATTATGGAGAACCAATGGTGTTTAAATTAACATCTTTGGTCCATTGTACTTAAATGCTAATACCATGACGTTACTTTATTTTAAGCAGACCATGACGTTACTTTATTTTTGCCTATATATAGTAATTTTATGGCTAGTATACTTAAAAAAGTTCTAGCCCCAGAGGGAAATTCAACCACCAATTGAATTGCTTAAAATCATTCAAGGCTAAGAGAATAAAATTTCAAGTTTCACTTGCATTAATTTTGGATACTTAAATCTATGGCTAAAAGGTTGGATGCATTTATTTGGATGCTTCTTATAGTGGCCCAACTACTGTTACTTCAATTGCAGTCATATAATGAAATGATAAAATCTGGTTCCTTATAGATTCAGAGAATTCCTGAATGCAAAACATAATAGGTTGGGGGTGTACCTAGCATTGCTGTCAACCAGGGCTAGTCGGTAGATTTTTTAGGTCATATCTTGCAGGCCAATTTGGGTATGTGATGTCAGGGATTTTTTTCCTTTAAGTGGTGCTGTGAATTTCCATAGCAAATTGGGCCTTGTGATGGTGTGATTGAGGGTTGAATGAACCACCTCTCAGCTTATCAGAGCAGATAGTGAAGGCAAGAAAACATGCAAATGTTCATAATCAAAACAATGTTATTCTAAAAAAATGCAGCAGGGACCCTACTGATAGTATCACCTGGACGGTTGTTTGCTGGCGAAGAAAAAATTGCTCTTTTGTCACTTCTCTTCATTCTCTGGGTGAGCTGTCTACCTGCTTTTAATGTAGGTTATTAGCTGTGCTGCTAGTGTATTGTTAATGGTCTGCTATTGACGTTGTAAGTGGACTTTTGGTCTATGGATTTTATGCCCTCGGATTGTAGTTTTGCAAGGGACAACACCCGTGCTGCTATTAATATAAAAAACAATGTCATTCTACATTGGCTTATTTGTAAAACTTGTTCACATTTAATATTTTCAGAAATAGAAACACACCACGCTTTGACACATTCAACCATATACAGGGGAGAGAGGCCCATAGTGAAGTGGGCTTAACTTCGAGGGCCACATCAACTGAAAATTATAAAAAAATTATTTGCCTCAACAAAATATTTAATGGACCCTCCCAAAATAATCTATTTGGCATTTTCCATATGTACAAAGTTGCTTCATGGAAGTGGTGACAGATAAACGGCCAACTGCTCATGGGTTTGGACCACTCTTGGTCATTGCATGACATGCCACAGGTACTTACCACATGGCAAGCAACATCCTGACACCCACAACATCCACTTCTTCATATTTTGTGTGTGCTATATGGTCTTTTCCACCTAGCCAACCACGTTAATTATGTATCCTTACCAGTTTCTCGTGTTTTGATTGGCAGCATCCTTCGAAGCATTCGAGCACTGAATGATTCACTACCTCGCATATCTCACCATCCCACAACAATGTCTACACATCTTATAGGGTGTTTGTTTCGTTAGACGCGAATGAATATTTGGCTACACATCAGATTCACAACCTCTTCACCGGAACTGTGTGATAATGTAATTTGAAGGTTGTTCGCTTGTTCATCGATGTGTTGTTATCTATTTCATTGTCCAGATCTTGGCATTGTTAAATGCTCCCCATTTGGCTTTTGTTTGTAGGTTTTAGTCCGTTGATTGGATAACCTGTTGTAAGGTTTATTTTGTCCTCACCAAGTAGTTTTTGACCCAGTTGAGGTTTTCTCACCTCATTGAGGCAATGAACCATATGCATATAGTGGGTGCTTGTCTGCCTTTGTTTACCTTTCCTTCCGCTCTGTATCTTATAACTTCAATATTTTGTGGGTGCTTTATAATAATTATTAATCTATTTATGGTTTTGTTCGGTTTATACTTTGCGGGGATTAATTGAAATCGTATGGATCCATTAGGCTTCTATACAGTATAGTGCTTTCAAATAGCCAAATTTTAATCTCAAATTATTTTGGAAGCAAATTTCAGAAAACTAAGCGAACAAATAAAAAAGGTAAACAAAATTGAAAAACTCCGTATCCTTTCGGTTTATGTCAGATTTGCGCATGAGCTCAAATGCCCGTGCATCAATATACTAGCACTTGCACCAGAAAGAGGTGCAAGGGGTACGCCAATAGGTTTTATTAGAAAAGAAAAATTGAAGAGATGTCAAATTCAAGGGATTTTTTTAAATTGTTAGCATTGAATTAATATTTTATATAAAATAGAGATGTATATACACGAGTAACCTCTTTAAAGGTTCAGACATTGTACATTTGTTGAAATATTTTTCAATTGTATATACAAAAAGATTGAAAATTATAAATGAAGCTTCATATTACATAAGGAAGTGTATAAAAGGAAAGGTCTTCAGCAAATTTTGTTCCTTAGGAATGATTCATTATAAAGCTCCTTGATCTCATCAACTAATAAATAGGATATTCTTTCAATTGATAATTAGGATATTTTTTCCATAGCATTTTTGTGAAGTAGCTTCAAAGATATGATTCAACTATGTAGTTTTTGAGTCGAGTTGATTGACCCATGTTTCATGAGTAGTGCCTCACAAGAACCCATATATCATCAAAATGAATGGAACACTTAAGCAATTATTCAAAGTTTAGGTGATTCTAACAAAGCCAAATCTTCCCATGAGGTCACATATTCAATAATACATAAAGTTGAGTATGTAACATGTAACCATGAGCATGAGAATGTCATAGATAAAAGTCAAATAAGATTTACATGCACATTGAAACATGTTAGTTGTATGATATTGAGATAGCATATATTCCACTAAATTATATAATTAAGATCTTGTTGGAAAAAAATGGTATTTTAAAAATAGTTTATTGATCTTCTCGCATTAATACAAGACCTATTAAAAGCTAGGAATATTATTTTTTTGTTATTCTTTTTAACTTGAATAGAATACTGACAAGATTCATCTTGGTTGAGAGTTGTGTAATATCCATGCTATGTTCATTACTAATAACTATTCCCATCGAATATAATATACATCCCACTAGCATCACTAAAATGAGATGAGCCTTAGTCTTTGTTGTTGTGGCTATCAATCATACTTTTATCTATAAAAGGAACATAGTCTTATCTCTTTTGAGCTTAAATTTAAAATTTTAGTTATCAAGTTTGGAGAATGATTGAAATCTTTCTTCTATTTCTAACATTTTTTTTCAATTTATTAAATTTGTTAATTTATGTAATATGTATATTTATTTTCCTCCAATCAAATATTTAAATGGTAAAAATAGTTATTCAAACTTTTGTCATCAATTTCTAATAGTAAACTTTTTTATGAGAGATATTTTAGAAATGTATCAAATGAATACTTTTTGAATTAAATTAATGTGAGCACTACTTAAATCTGATGCATACTAAAAACATCAATCATCCTCACAAAGAAAAGAATCTTACAAATTGTTTTATCTATGAATATAAATAAATTGACAATAAGGTTTAATTGGTGTTATTTTAAGGTCATTCATATTAATTCAACAAAAATAATTAAAAAATCTTTTACTAATACATTCTAAATTAAGAATTTATTGTTCTTTACTCCAAACTAATTAACAAAAGCATGTAAAATTTTATAATGCATACTGAATCATTCTTAATGTGAACACATTCTTGATGTAGATTCTTTCATTTGGGCTTAAATTCAAAATTTTAGTTGGCAAATTTGGAGTGATTGGAATCTTTATCCATTTATAACAATTTTTGTAAATTTCTAAAATTTTTTTCATAGTGAACTCTTTCAATTTAACCATTATTTTTTTATTTTCCTTCAATCAAATATTTATAATTAATTAATTGAGAAAATGGACGTATTAAAATATATAAATTTAGGAACATGTCATATAAATTTGCATCAAGTTGGCTTCCACCAATAGAAGCAAATGGCATAGAGTTAGGAATTGAGTTTGAAAGTCTTTTCTTGGAAATCCCAATCAGTCTAGGAACATACTCAAGCATCTTGGGATGTGCAAACTTGCATATCTTAAGGTAAATATTAGAAATATGAGTATCTATACTAGTATGGACATAATAAATTACTTATATTTGATGTTATACAATTTAGCTACATTTATAATTTTAAAAAATGTTCCAAACACTAAATCTAAGCAGCTACGCATGACACTGTCAATGCAGAATTTTGATTTCTTTCATTTTATAATTTTGCAAATTTCTAGTGGTTGCTCACCAGCCAAAATAACCATTTTTGTCTATCTTCACCTTTCCCGGCGTGGCAGGGAAGCCATCTTGATTCAAATGTGATCCAAGCTTCAAATGAGAACTAAAAGACATTGCCCCCTTCTGCACAAGTGGTACAAATTCAACTCCAAATCCAATGCCAAGCCTAAATCTCCCCCACTTTAGAATGAATGCAAAGAACCTTCAAATCTACACAAAATAGAATGACCCTTGCAATCCTCCACCTGCCATTTCAAACCCCCTTTGCTACCTTCGCACAAACTGCAAGAAATTGAGAAATGCCAAAAACCAAAGCAACAAGCAATTACGGAACAACTTGCAAGCCTAATCCATAATAGGATCATATAAATAAGTTAACAACCACACAAGTTTTCAACGACAATCTAGATATGACTTGTAACATGGCAGCAACAATTTAATCAATGTCGTATTTCATGGCCAGTGCCGGCTGAGAAACATCCATTTCAATAAAGCCAAAACCATTTACCTATATGTAAGATCCAGAAATCATTTACTGACGATTTGTAACCAACACTGTGTAACCATTTACCGATAATAACTTTCCATCATGAGACAAATTCTGACTGGAGGCAACTCCAGAAGGAAAGCCTATTGGCTAACAAGCCTTAACAATGAACCAAAAGCTAGGGTCCAACAATTTTGAGATTCCGACAAGTTCCTTCTCAATCTTCTCTCTACTTGTCCTCATAGCTTGGCTCCCATTGTACGGCTAACTCATTGTCCCAGTCACTCGTCAGATGACAAAAAAGGGGTGTGGAATCATAGTATTCCAGAGAATGGGCATAGTGCTTGCCATTTCACATGTTCAAGAAATTTTGCAAAGAAATAGGGGTTATTAAAGTCGATATCAGGTTATGGTAGAATTTGGTCAATCCTTGGGATTTATGTATGATAAGTGCTATATTTTAAATTTAGCTGAAGCTGCTCTCATAGGAGCATCAATTTGAGCGAATTAAACTGAGTAAATGTAATGCAAAAGGGAAAACTAATTAGAGGAATCAAAAAATAAAACATACAATTCCTTAAACATGAAACTAAATGCAATTTTTGCCTTGTGGATAAGCCAAGTAAATGTCTAACAATATTTAGATTTCTCACCTTTTGCTCATTTTCAAATCTTGAACTCAGGGTGAATATTTGTGGTCCCTATTTAGTAAGCAAGCAAAATCAAGTGCATATGCTCAATATATAATAGCTGAAGCACACAAAGACACATATTTGCATGAAGGAGAACAAGACACCGTGTGGATCTCACAAGTGACTACGACTTTGTTCCCACTTCGTATTGGCACCAATGGGTAGTCCACGCATAGCAATGGTGCCATGAAAAAAATCATTCTAGTTTAATATATATGAGTTATTTCGTAGACATTATAACTCACTTTTTATTATCAAACAAGTGTGGGATCTCTTTAAGAAAAGTAAACTGTTAAGGATAAAGGAAGAAGAAAAGTGAATAGTTGTTGGAGATAAATGTAATGCATAGTTGTATTCAAAATAGAACTGAGTGTGTATAAATTAAACTTCAATCAACATAGGACATAGTAGAGGAGGAACATAAGGCCGACTCATGTATTATAGTAATAGGAGAAGTATAAAAAACCCCTATTTTTTGGAGAGTTGTTTTAGAGTAACCACTAATAATCACCAAAAGGGATAACACAAGTGAAGCGTGCTCTATGGATGATTAAGATAGTCTTGAAAAGCACGACGAATAATAGGTGCATTCCCTTGTCTATAATACTTGTCAGCATGAATCTCCCTTAGATAATTGCAATAATGATAGTAATCAAGTTGTTGTAAATTGATTTCTTGCAAAAATTCCTCAACCCTAATGATCTCAAATTCTTGAACATCACGTGTATTTGTGCTTGCCACTTTCATTTGTGCATATAGTTGAGCACAATTTTGAGAAGCACAATTTGCAAGACTTTGTATTTCAATTTGGGGATACCCATTCCAATTGATAGAACCATTAGATCCTATAGATGGTTGTGGAGTATTGACCTCTAATGTAGTGCTTGACATGTCTATTATGTGGTGAGGTTGGGGAAGATTAGCCATGACCTAAAAAACCAAAACAAATGTTAAATATGAAAAAGAGAACCAATAGGAACATTGATAGTATTTAATGGTAGTTAATTTTATCCATATATTATAAGTAATTTGCATGAGTATCCTTTTTAATGTAAGATAAGTGTAAATAAAGAAAAATTAAAATAGGATCAAATTTGGTCCAAATCTTTCATTCATACGAAAAATAAAATAGTATATACAATATATGTATGTATGTATGTATTATGTACATGGCTCAAAAAATAGAAGTTAAGAATGTCATAAACCAATACACATGCTAAACAAAACCAACAATTACAAATTTTAAAATTTGAAGCATAACATTGTAATTTAAGTTTTGTAGCTCAAAATTATAACAATTAGAACTTTCTTCTTAGAATGTATCATAGTTTAAATCATCTTATTCTATTAAAATACCATAAAATGAAAAGGTCTAGTAGTGTACCATAATAGTAGCATCTAAGAAAAAATGAGTATAGAGGAATTCTGTATATTTGAAAATTCATAAAGTAAAAAAGTTTGTTTAAGTTTATTGAATGTATATTATTATTTACATAAATATTTTTTGTTAAAGATAAATTGATTGAATTTTCTATGCATTCAGAGACTTCATTAAACATTACTAATTTTAAAATCTATCTCATTAAAAGTTATCTTAAAACTTCCAAAATATATTTTATTGTTACTTTCTTCCATAAATTTATGATTATATAATTCCATTTTCATTCACATTCATCAAAATTAATGACTCATCTTCCTTAGTTGAGAAGTTTAAATCATACAATATTACATTTTCATTTATGATATTATTTCAAATTAAAAATTTATCTCATTAAAAGTTATCTTAAAACTTCCAAAATATATGTTATTGTTACTTTCTTCGATAAATTTGTGATTATATAATTCCATTTTCACTCACATCCATCAAAATTAATGACTCATCTTCCTTAGTTTAGAAGTTTAAATCATACAATATTCCATTTTCATTTATAATAGTATTTCAATAAGAAAAATCTCAATAAGTGAAAAACATACACATTAATGCACGAAAAGGACCACAATTTGTGAGTGAGTGGGTGCAAAGACAAACCTATCCCTATATTTGCAAAAGTATTTATTGAGGAGATGAAGAAAGAGAAAAGAAACTATTAAAAATCTTATTATTATCATTTATTGAATAAATGAAAAAAGAGAGACAATCCTATCCCCATATTTGCAAAAGTATTTATTGAGGAAATGAAGAAAGAAAAAAGAAACTATTAAAAATCTTATTCTTATCATTTATTGAATAAATGAAAAAAGAGGTAAGTAAATTTGATATATTTTATACCCCAACTATACTCTCTATTAATACAACGAAAAACTCTTTATTAATATAAATAAATAAAACTATATAGTAGTGTTAAAAAAAAATACAATTAACTCCCTAATGTAAAAGATTAAAGATGTACATTTCATGAAAAATATATCCCCAATAATTAAAACAAATGATAAAATATCTTTTCCTTCATATTATTATTATATTCTCTAAATTTCATAATATATAACTCATTATAATATTAGTAATCAAATGCTCTTTTCAAATTTAACATAGTATTATATTACATAGTTAGCATTCTACAATAAAGAAAGGGTAGAGCATGTGTGTTAATGTTAATAGTTACATCTTTATCTTGAATTTAACAACTATTTATAAAAAAATTAAATAAAAAATTAAAATGGGTTAAAATAAAAATAAAAATAGAATGAAATATAAATAGTTTTGAACGTAATAAATTAAATTTCAAATATTTTATAAATATATCTATTCTATTTGTTTAAATAGATTTATTTAAGATATCTATAATGTAGAATGATAAAAACCTAATATATATAGTTCTTTAAATCTAAGATGTACAATTCTTCAAAGCTAAATCAAGTTTAAAAGGCTTCAGCGTCTAAAACATTGCGTAAATTTAAAGGCCTGTAATTATTACCGATGAAAATGAAATGGAGAAGAAATTTCACGTTTGAAATTACACTTGCAAGCCATCATGAAAGTATCACATGAAATGCAAAACTCTACATTGAAACGTAAGACTCAGAGACGATCTAATTCTCTACTAAAATGTAGCAATGGGAACACAAATTTAATTATTCAAGAAAGCTTTAATGCATTCAATTGTAAAATGTTTGAATGGTAGTTGGGTTTGTGATAACCTAGAATATTAGCTTTACCTTATTTAAAAATTTCAATAAAAATCTAACACGTCTTAGAAAGCAATCCTGACTGTTTGGTTGGAGCTCTTCTAGGATAAGAGCATGCTTCTACTACCAGTGAATTACCTCTTGTTTCTTCTTTCCTCCTCAACTAATCACTACTTAGTATTAATTCATGAAGATCTACTAATGAAAGCACCAATAGCTAGCGATGTGAAAAATCATCATCTATACAAGTATGGTTCTTGATTTCATGGACTGTGTAATGAACTTTGTTTTATATCTTGCCAGACCAGAAGAACTGATTACACTGGCACAATACATGTAATAAAGTTTCTTGAAGTCTTTGAAATAAAAAAAGCTTTATAATTATTCACTAAATTGATTACAAAATGGATTGAAATAAAAGAAGGAATTACAGGTCAGATGTTACTCAAGACTATGGTACTGGATTGTTCTGCTTGTGAGCTAACTGGTCTCAAATTTAAAACCTTTCATTTGCTGATGGAGTGTTCTACCCATGAGCTACTGGTCTTTATATCACTAGCCAATCTTTGGTTTGGTACGACATAATACTAAACGCCCCTCTTAACGCAATCTATAAAATGCTTTGGACTCCTACCCTGTACTAGCACAAATATTATGTTGAAGCCATGCATTATCTTGGGCTCCTTAACAAACTGTTATTAGCTAATTAAGGTGCAATAAATGATTGAGAGTCCCTAGAAGGGGTTTGTCTAAAATGAGAGTTATTTCGATTTGGGTCCCATCTTCTTGCTAGAATTGATGCATTCTAGGGCCTTGTAACCTAAGAGAGCAGAGTCCTCAAGTTGCTCAATGTGAAAAATTGTAAGACCGCGGCCTGGACGGATTACCCCCTCCTCTCTGCATGATCACCGACTTTTTCCTCCCTTGGATAGTCGAAATCATTGCCAAATTTGGCATACCTAGAATCAACATCGAATGTTCTCCCCCATTCACCATGAATCTCGTCAAATCCCTCTGGAAAATCCTCCCCTGCAGGCTCGCTCTGGTTCAGGCCGATACATTGTGCCAGAATAGGGGAAAAATCCCACATTCCTCTCTGCCTCTGAAATGACTCCGAGGCTTACTGACGTGGATGCCTCGCACCCAAAGTACCTCTTTTTCAAAAATATGTTCCCCATAAAACAAAAGGGCAGTTGGGCGACAATCTTGTACACATTCAAGGAGCTCGAATCAGATCATATACACCAATTTTAGAGCCACTGCGCTGGGCCCGTTAGGGCACTGTGGCCGTTGATCCCTCTTTTTGGCAAGGGCCATTCTTTTGATTGTCCCGAATTAGATTGGCTAGATGGCCGGCTGATGGGTTCAGTAGTTTATGTGTCCTTCGACTCTGAGAATTTCATCACTTGTGAAGAGATGAATGAGCTCACCTTGGGGTTGGAGTGGAGCATGTCCTTACTTCGCCCGGTTCCGACGATAATATTTATAGAAACATCTGCAGTGAATTAATTTTTGCAATGAATTAATTTTCAGATCTTACAAATCTATTGAAGATATATCTAAGATCTTGAAATAAATATTGTCAGTGAACAAGATTGAAACAGATATGCATTCGCCCACTGTTCCGCCCATACCTTTTTCTAATTGAAACCAAACCATTTATTGGCAATTCAAAACCATTTATCGGCAAGGATTATGTGGTGTGAGACAACTTCCGGCTGGAGTGAACTCCAGTGGAAAAGCCTATCGGCTAATCATGTCTATGGTCTAATTTTTTAACAAAGCGGACAAGATAATTGAGAATGTGCATATAGATGCTCTCTTTAGTTTTGCTATAAAATATCGTGAAGTGGGATGATGTAGGCACGGTGAACAAGAGGGGGGGGGTGCGATTTAGAGATTATAGATGGATAAATAAAGATCGAAGGGAAAAGGTGGCATGAAAAATTCACAAGAAAAAGAAAAAATTATGGCATCGTATTATTTAGGAAAACTTTATGGGGAATGGAATGAACATTTTTATGGAGGAGATAATACCACTCCTAGAATCAATAATACAAAATTTCGTGATCTCTTTGATAAATATATAGTTTGATGTCAGATAAAGTTCATGATGTCTTCTTGTTAGATATCTAGTTTGATAATCCTACTTATCAATTCATGAACTTAAGGGGCTATCTAAAAAATGGTTCATAAGGCACAATACTTGTTGAAGGTTTTGCAAATGGGTTGCAAATAGAGTGAGTTTAACCATGGAGGAAACTCAACAGTTAAGCGTGCTCAAAACAGAGTAGTACTAGGATGGGTGACCTTTTGAGAAGTCCCGGTGCTTCACCTTTGTGAGCAACACCTAGATCCAATGAGTGCCAAGTGTTTCATTTATTCTCACGAGATATGGATTCGTGTTGAATCACTAGTCATGAAACATGGGTCAATGAGTTTGAATAAAAAACTACACAATTAAATCCTGATAGCAATATCACAATCTAGTTTTATGTTAGATAAAGATTAGAAAATGGAGATAATATAAATATTTTGGTAGGATATATCAATTGAGAAGTTAGCTCTATTTTCTATTAATGTTTCGAACCCTCTAGTCTCTTACTTTGAAGGATGTATTGGGGCGAGGGTAGAAAAATATTGGATAAGTATTGTGAATAGAATATTAATGAAGCAATTTTATTACCCTAGGTCAAATAAACATATAAGCTTGTTTAATATTAACGAATTCTTTTCTAAATGGTTCATTCCATCTGTAGAAAGGGAGTAATCTTTCCTCTAGGACCAAGTATTATGATTGCATCCTAGTTATAGTTAGATTGGTGAATGACAAGTAGAGTCAAAACACATAATAGGAATCCCTTAAGAAAAATATTCAACAATTTCTAGGTTCACCTCAAATGCTTTTTATGAATTGTTGGGTGTAGATGGGTGAAATGTCCCTTTTCTAATTTTTCATGGTATTTCAAGCCTCAAATCAGATCTTTAAAATCAAACAACTAATATCCCAAAGATCCACCAAATTCCTCAAGAAACCCCAAATCGGGTATGCTGAAAATAGTGCTAAAAGCTTCACAACTTCACAAATTATTAATAAATCTGAAAATGGAAATTTTTATAGAACTTTCAACAGCATAAAAGCCTACAAATTGACATTTCCAGATCCGTATAGCCTTTACACAACAGCTCGAAAATGTAGGGCCAAAACTATGCTCATCGGGCTCCCGAAATAGCACAAAATATGCCCGGAAACACCACAAAAACACTAATAATCTATCTCAGAAGTTTAATCACGTCCCAATATATATATTCAGCTCTATTTTAACATTTAAAAGTCTGATATACAGCAGCAACCCAAACTGATATGAAATACTCAACTGTAAACACCAAACTCATACAAAAACACACCCGAAAACTCACAAATCTGCACTGTTCAGCACAAAGGCAAACTCTGTATGAGCATGCACATGGAATGGCTTCAAAATCCCGTCCTTAGCCTTCCTGGAAACCTGCAAACTCCCATTCTTGGGTCTCCCTGGAAACCTGCAAACTCCCGTTCTTGGGTCTCCTTCTCCACAGGTTTGGCAGCCTCTGAAGAATAACAAAGAATGAACAAAAATCAAGTTCTGGCATCCGCCCAAAATGCCTCCAAACCCCTTAAAAGAGGGAATAACTGTAACTCACGTCCAAGAGAGGTTAATGAAACATATTTTAATAATAATTTTCATTTATTAGTCCAACGGTTTCCAATGATTAACCCCCTTTTTCCGAAACTTCACTTTCTTGGGCCTGCCTGCCTTAGCAAAGATTATTATTTTTTAATTATTTGAAAAGGGGACATGACAAGTCCTCCCCTCCCAAACGTTTCTTGTCCTCAAGCAATGGTTGAACAATAAACCAATCAATCCACCTAGATCCCAAATGTAGTCATGAACTATACTACTACCAATTAACACAGGCTCCTGCAATATCCTCTGCAATATGACCAAGAGGAATCCATAATCAAACTGACAATTATAGCTCAACCAAACTCCGAAATCATCACTACCACAATCAAAAACCCATGAGGCACAAACTCTTAGAACATCAGAACCCAAGCAAAGTGGACAAATCAAACTACCAACACAGTAAATACCATCAACGCATCCCACTGGCCTATACGGAATGCACAATCCAACTCTGCAACAATGGTGAATGCTCTCGAATGAAACTGTACCAAGTATGGAGAATCCACACACTGTACAACTCCTGCAGTCAACACAACTTTGCAAATCACCAGCCACTATCTCATAACCATAACTACCATGCACCCCTGATGGTGAAAAGCCATCACAAGATAAATAGCAAGAATTGGAACCCAAACCAAATCTTCCTGCCATCAACTCCTCAACACAAGGTTCAAATGCTAACTGATGTACATACGTTGCAATATAATGTTGATAAAAAAAACCAACCTTAGTCAACAACTCACCATGAAAAAGTGATACAACCCACTGTGACTGATCACCAGCTAAGTCAGGAGATGTCATAGCCAAAGGAGTAGAACCAATAACAACACCCGCTGAAGCATCACTCTGAAACTCCTGCTCTAAGTCATGTATTATCAAGTTGTCAACTGTAGAACCTATCACCATGTCATGCCCATCACAACTCTCATCTTGAGGCATCAAATTGTCCCATAACTGATGATAAGCACTAGGAACCAAAGTACATCTCTGTATCATTATCTCATCAACATGGTCATCAAAGGTAAATTGATGAGCATACCTCACAGTGTAATGCTGATAGAATGCACTAATCTCAGTCAGTGGCTCAGACTGTAATCCAGATGAAACTAACAGCAATTGATCATTAACCATGTTGGAACTAACTACTACCTTCGAAGATATCACCAAGGGAGTAGTGTTACTAGTAGGAACCATGCCAACTGCCGACTCACCAACATCACACATGATCTTTGATAAATCTCTAGTCTCTGTGCCATCAATACTAGAGGCCACCACCATGTCAGGCATACAACAATCTGCTACAACACCCAACTCAACTGAACCTAACTCTAGTGGGAATGAACCTGATATTCCAATGTTAGTATCAAGAATGGATGCATCCCCATCTCCACTGTCTCTGACAATCTCGGCCATGGACATCCTCGGATCACCAAACACCACTGCTTGTGACTGTATAGAATCAGGTGAAGACTGTAGTCGCTCTAACTCCATGGTCACCTTAGCCAAATGAAACTGTGACTCCTTGAAAGCCAACTGTGTACTCTCAAGAATCTCAGAAGTCACCACAAGCTGCTCAGTAAGCTCACTCACCTCATCTTCCTTGGCCAACAATGCATCATATGCTGTACTGCCCCACTTCATAAGATAATCTCTGTCGGCTACCAACTGCATATAATCCTGTCTCAGAATCTGGATAGCCTCCCATAAAGAGTGGAACTCTGTCAAGGAAAGATAACTGCCTCCCTGCTCATTACTAGTAGGAGAACCCCATCCATAAACTGCTAACAACTGACGAGCAGCATCGAAATGCTGGCAAGTGATAGCAATGTCTTGGTCACTAACTCTCAACTGATTAGACACATGATGGCACTGGCTTGACTGTCTCCTACAAACCTCCTCTGATGCACTGTCTAAAGGAGTATCCTCAAAGTTACTAGTCTCTAGAGTATTACCATCCATATGCTACGAATCAAATCTAAAACTCATATCAACATACGGAGTATCAAAAACATTAGCATTGCTATCCAACTCCTCTATACCCAAGGAAACTAAGTCTTCAAAATTGCCCACTGCATCCTCCTGGATGTCATCAATGCCAATATGATCTTGGGACTCATCTATACACACTGCCAAATATGAAATATCATCAACACATTCTAGCAAGTATGGTCGACTGGATATATGAACAAAGCCCAACATCGGTGTATTAAAAAAAAAAATAATACCAACATTGGACAATCTGCTAGCACAAGAAAAGACAACACCGTGCAATCTGCTAATCAAATCCATGATAGCATCCAAACAAACACTGCTACCAAAAAGTGTTAAAGATCTCCTGTCAACTGAATCCCAAATGCCAATATAACAATCTTGAGTCCATATCTATAAACTAGAATCAGCTGGTAACTCAAGCAAAATCCTCACTTGAGTAATATGACCAATACCAACTAACTCCACATACCTATCATGATGAGATAATGAAGTCAAAATACTATCTTCACTCACCTTCAGCTGGCGGGATAAATCATGTGAAGTACTACCTGCCTCAACCTCATGTGATGAAGCATCTAACTGTGCCTGGTACTCTTTCTCAGCAAAGTCATGAATGCTCAATGTTTGCTCATCTCTACCAGGTATCTCACCATCCTACACAACAACATCCTCATAATCATCATCTGAACCCACTACACTGTAGTCACTACCTGTTGTAACTATACCATCCTGAATACCTGTGGCATCACCCTTTGACAACCTGTAAACAATTGTCTCAATTTGAGTATCAAGTTGACCGTTACTATCAATCTGTGTAATATCCTTTCCCACCACCTCCTATGGTAGAGTAGAATCCAAGATCTCTACCTGGCTATCAGCTAGTTTCTCAAACTCCCCATGCAAGTTCTTGGGAATTGTGTCATCTGTCCTGTGAGAAAATCTGCCAAATAGAAATCCAGTCAACTTATCCACCTTAGCTGGGTCAGATAACATGTCATTCATTATACGGTGGTGCTCAACCAACTGTTTAGACATGTCATGGCTTATTTTCATAAGTTTATCTCGAATGTCTAAATAACCATCCTTTCTACTATTTTGACTCTGGCTATCAATTGTCCAAGATCATTTCCTCTGAGACTCTGTACTATACCTGTCCATTCTGGATAAAGTAGAGTGTAACCCCAATAGGATATAACTTCTTCAAACACCAAGAACTAACATGCAAATGATTAGAAGTAGCATGCAACCATATATTTGGACATGCAACTGATTAGAAGCAACATGCAAGATCTGGGTAGTTGTCAAAACTAACATGCAAGATCTGGGTAGTTGTCAAAACTGACATGCAAACTTCTACAACCACCAAATTCAACAAGAACTAACATGAAAATGATTAGAAGTAGCATGAAACCATATATTTGGATATACAACTGATTAGAAGCAACATGCAACCACCAAATTATGACATGCAAGATCTGGGTAGTTGTCAAAACTGACATGCAAGATCTGGGTACTTGTCAAAACTGAAATGCAAACTTCTACAACCACCAAATTCACCAAGAACTAACATGAAAATGATTAGAAGTAGCATGCAACCATACATTTTGACATGCAAATGATTAGAAGCAACATGCAATCATAAATTATGACATGCAAGATTTGGGTAGTTCTCAAAACTGAAATGCAAGATCTGGGTAGTTGTCAAAACTGACCTGCAAACTTCTACAAACCCTCAGGTTGGCAAGATCATGGCTCTGATACCACTGAAATGTCCCCTTTTCTGATTTTTTATGATATTTCAATCCTCTAATCAGATCTTCAAGATCAAACAAATAATATCACAAAGATCCACCAAATTTCTCAAGAAACCCCAAATCGGGTATGCTGAAAATAGTGCTAAAAGCTTCACAACTTCACAAATTATTAATAAATCCGAAAATGGAATTTTTTACAGAACTTTAAGCAGCATAAAAGCCTACAAATTGACATTTCCAGATCCGTATAGCCTTTACACAACAGCTCGAAAATGTAGGACCAAAACTATGCTCATCGGGCTCCCGAAATAGCACAAAATATGCCTGGAAACACCACAAAAACACTAATAATCTATCTCAGAAGTTTAATCACGTCCCAATATATATATTCAGCTCTATTTTAACATTTAAAAGTCTGATATACAGCAGCAACCCAAACTGATATGAAATACTCAACTGTAAACACCAAACTCATACAAAAACACACCCGAAAACTCACAAATCTGCACTGTTCAGCACAAAGGCAAACTCTGTATGAGCATGCACATGGAATGGCTTCAAACTCCCATCCTTAGCCTTCCTAGAAACCTGCAAACTCCCATTCTTGGGTCTCCCTGGAAACCTGCAAACTCCCGTTCTTGGGTCTCCTTCTCCACAGGTTTGGCAGCCTCTGAAGAATAACAAAGAATGAGCAAAAATTAAGTTCTGGCATCCGCCCAAAATGCCTCCAAACCCCTTAAAAGAGGGAATAACTGTAACTCACGTCCAAGAGAGGTTAATGAAACATATTTTAATAATAATTTTCATTTATTAGTCCAACGGTTTCCAATGATTAACCCCCTTTTTCCGAAACTTCACTTTCTTGGGCCTGCCTGCCTTAGCAAAGATTATTATTTTTTAATTATTTGAAAAGGGGACATGACAATGGGCTCTTACATGGGACATGTGATAGAATTTAGGCAAGTTGTTCCTTTCAAAATGCATGCTATGTTTAAAAGAAGATAAGATAAATTTATTGATGTCCAAAAAAAGACCACAACGTGGGTCTATGGGACTGGAAGTTTACAACAAGGAAAAAGCAGACAAACGGAAAACCAAATGGTGTCCAAAAAAAAGAACAAGCACAACAGAAGAAGAAGAAAGTAGGAAACATCATGGAAAAGATTACGTATCCATCTTCACAAGGAAAAAGTCCAATAGTGACTGATCTATGCAGCTACCAGAAGCCCTGTGATGAAGCTGAGTGCAACGAGAGGAGTGCCGTTGGCAAAAAGATCCCTTTTGAGGTCTCACCGATCTGGAATAGCCCGTGTTAGGGAAACTGTACGGTCACTTCACACCTCGAGCTAGAGTTAAGGGCGAGAAGAAGGTCATAATAAGTTGTGCTTGGGTCTGACTCCTTGGAAATAAAAGCTATAAAGTATGGTCACGAAGCTATAAGGACTCACAAAGATAGAGTACAATGCAACGCTAATCGGTGTACCTAAAAAAATTTGAGAGGGATTTGCAATCTCTAAATAGTAGTAAAATCTCCCTCTAATCTCATAGTATATGGGGCATTTGAAAAGAAGATGAATCTCAGATTCTACCTCTGCTAAGGTACAAAGTGTACACACCCGATCCTCTCTAGCAATATGGTGATCGAATTGAATCCGAAGTTTATGTGAGCCCACCCTAAGGGAGCCAAGGGAGATACGCAGGGCATGATTCCAGTATCTATGTAAGTACTCAGGGCATACAATAATCCCATCTTGGACAACTAAGAAGTGCTCAACATAGAAAGCCATCCTTGGATGTAGTCCCCCTAGAGGATCCACCCAAGTCTGTGTGATATACTTCCTGTAAATGTCAAGTCCGACATGCCCATTCAACTCTTGCCGAGAAGGGAGTAGATGAGCAGGGGCATCCAATGAGAACTGGTAGGAAGGAAGATGATCAATGTTGATCCCCACTGAACTCAGTAGGATAGTAGCCTGAGTATACCAACTGTAGGCTCTAGTGGTAGGATTGATGTCAGCAATAGCAACTGAGGAGCAGTAGGCTAAATAAGGGTATATGTGTTGGCCTTCCTCTAATTTAACAAAGCCACGAAGATGGTGGAGAAACCAGATCAAGTCAAAAATGGCTGCAAGTCTAAATGGGTGAGCACCAAACTCGGCCAAAATAATACTGTGGGGGGTAGAACCGTGACATCTGATAATTCGATGGAGGAGCATAATTTGGGTATGCTCAATCATGGCCCAATCTGAGTCTAAAAGAGAAGGACCCCAAACCACCAAACCATAGAGTGCTGTGGGTCTTACTAAGGAATCTAGGAGGGATAGCTTAGACAATGTATCCTGAAAGTGGTGTCTGAAGCACTGTCTCTCGAGCATGGCAAGGGAACCCAACCCTTTACTGATCCAAGGCTAAATAGCTGATCTCAAGCTGAAACGAGATCTAGAAAACTTAACCCCAAGGTATGTGTAAGATGATGTAATCTCAACTTCCTGACCCTGGAAGTGAAAATGGAGATGTGAAGTCTTCAGACCGTTGAAGACCATAACCTAAGTCTTCTCAAGGTTCACAACCAACTTTCTCATATCACAAAAATATGTAAGTCTATCTAAAAGCCTCTGAAGACCCTCAAGAGAGGAAGCAAGAAGAACCACATCATCAGCAAAGAGAAGGATGGAGATTAATACCTAGTGTAGATGAAAACCATCACCTGGAAGCGAGGAGTCACTAAGAAAAGCCTCGAGTTCATCAATGTAGATCTCGAACAAGGTGGGCAAGAGAGGGCAGCCCTGCTTCACCCCAATGGTGCTCTAGATAGGATCAGAGAGGCCCTCAATGGTCCTAATTCTACCAATCACAGTCTCATATAACCTCATAATAACCGTCAATAAGATCTCAGAAATACCAATATCTCTCAGTCTCTGAAAAAGGGCTGCTCTAGGGGCGGAATCAAAAGCCTTACGAAAATCCACAAAACAACAGTAGACTTTCTTTGAGTGATGTTGAGCCTCCTCGATAATAGCTCGTAGTGTAAAGAAGAAACTTATGAGCACCTCTTAATTCATTGTCAATTCACCCTACTTTTGTGGTGTCTATTTCTCAATAGGCGAGGTCTATTGTTTGTTGATATCTTCAATATTAATTGTGATGATATACGAGGATATGAGAAAGGGTCTTATATTGATTTGAGGTTGTTCTTCTACATTGATAATATAAAACATTATGTTGAAAAGGAATCAAAGAATTTTTTATAAAAGAGAAATATAAATGGGAAGAACATGGGATAATATTGAATGCCTAGGAGAATCTTTATCGAGTGAAGACTAGGACATTAAGATGGAGGATAATAATTAGGTGAATGTTTGATCAAGGTTTTAGTGGATTCATTTAAATCATATAAGAAATTTCAAATTGGAAAAGATCATTAGATGGAGTTAGTTAACTCTTGGGTGAGTAAAGCTAAACTTAATAAGAGTCTAGTGAAAATATCAATAAAATTCTTCTTTATTTGGGAATGATGAGAGAGAACTTTTTTATTTGGAAATGATGGGAGATAATTCCATAACATTTTGACTTGATTTTAGAGTGGGCACCAACATGTTTGAGGCTAGAGCTTTATTGTGAGAATTGACAACTTTTAAAGAGAGAGGTTGGAGTGGGCATAGGTGGAAGGAGATCTCAAGCTAGATTTTGATATAATGAAGCATGCCACAACTAAATGCTGGATGCCATACATTTAAAGACAATGCTGCTAGTTACTTTTGATGACATCATTCACAATCATATAAGAATGAAAGACAATGTTTTGGTAGAATTGGCCACCAATTTTAAGGTTGGATAAAAAGAGAAGGATAAGCAAGCCATGTAGGGATGGGTTCCCAAGGATAACATCAAATCTTTCCTAGAATGGCCTTGGTGTACCATAACTCAATAATGGATAGGTGTAGCCACATATGTTAAGGTGAAAAGAGAGGAAGGATATAATTATGGTATGTGTAATCACAATATGCAAGTAGATTTATTCATTGGATAATGTGACACTAGAAGTTAAAGTGTTGTGTTACAAGGAGATCTTTGTTGTTGGATAATAGGTGACATAATCAACTAAGACTATCTTGAGAAGGCATAACAAGCTAGAAATGTGAAGGAGAAGGAAGCTATTTTAGTGAAGAAATTAGGAAATCATATACACAAGGCTCCTATTGTAGGAATTCATGTAGAAAATGGATAGCTTATTACTAGACCTAAGATACACATATAGGCAGAGGGCCATTTGAGCAACATCATGTAATAATTACTTATGCCTTGTTTCTCTCAAACTTTGTTGGCTCATATTTGTGACACAATGAAATAAAAAGTGTTGTTCATAAATCAAATATTTACCATATCAATCTTCTTGACCATTTACATGTGGCAATTTCACAAAAGTTGAAAGAAGAGATTATAAAGGGGATGAAGGGTGCGGCTACTTATGGATGGTATTGTAGCCTTCTCAATTTTTTGTGATGATTAATACTCTAGTGATATTGATGTTGGTGTTGTGTCCCTACATGGTAATGTTTCTTAATTTCCAAAATGTAAAGGGTTGATAACAAAGTGCATGGGGCCTATATAATTTTGTGAGCCCCTATGTCTCTTTTTATGACTTTGGTAGATTGGTGTTGAGGATATTTTTCTTTTTCTTTTAAAATTCATTTTAGAAAAGCTTAGACGATGTTACAATAATAAGGTTACATTTAAGTTGGGCTCTTGTTGATAGTCTTTGTTTAGTCTATGTTATTTGTAACATATAATATATGATGACATATAATTTCTGGGATTTGATTGTGTGTATTTTTAACATCAATGTTTCAAATCACACTCTGTGATCCATCATCTGGATGAGAAATGCTAAAAGGAAAAATGACCTTTCATTTTTCCTTTTAGCATTTCTCATCCAGATGATGGATCATAGAGTGTGATTTGAAATGTTGATGTTAAAAATACACACATGATCAAATGCCAAAAATTACTTGTCATTATTTATGGATTGTGGGCATGGTTCTTTTATGTATTTGGAAAGTGCACATGGTGTGACTAAAATATGTGCATAGGTAAGTCAATATTTAATCAAAATTTATCAATCATCACTTATTTGACATGCAACTTGATATTATTTTTTCTAATATAGGTTTGCAAGGAATAAGGACGTTGGAACAAACATGTTTGATATATTGGGTGACATAATGCATTTATTGGGTGATAATGAAAATACCACCATTCACTTAATTAAACAATTCATAGAGGAGTTCAAAGAAGAGAAAACATTCATTGATTATTTTCTACAAACTTTGTGCCATGATGAGACCCATATTGGTAAGTTTTTCAACACTTTCATTTTTGTACATTTGTATTTACATGATTTAAATTATTACTTTTAGTCAATATTATATTTTTATGATTGCTTATATAGTGATGTGGGCAAAAAACCTTTGAAACTTTTCCACATGCCAATCAAGAAACTAATGCATCTATCTTATAATTTCCATATCAAGAGTCGTTATGTAAGTGATTGTGCCAAAGAAAAAAAGTAAAAGGAGAATGGATTGGCTTATCCATATGCTTCTTCCATAGGATAGAACCATTTTATAAAAATAAAAGATATTTGTAGTTATCTCGGTTTCTCACTAACTTTAAAAAGGAAAGATATTATAGAACTACACTATAGAGGTTAAAAAAAATACATATTCAGATTGTTATCCTTATGATCACCCCAATACATACAAAATAAGAAGCCAATATGCTCCCATGAAGTGGTACATTGTTAGAAATTTTGGACAAGATTTGCACGTGTGTGATTGTCAATGGATACAAAGAGGAAATACTATTGGTAATTTGGCTAAGAGGAGAATATAAAAATGTAATTAGGTTGTCATTTATGGCAACATATTACTTGTATAAAGTCATAATATCTTGGAGATACAGTTTTGGTTTGATAACTTATAAAATTGTCTAAGTATCATAGAGTTTAATTGTCAGCATACACACAGTTTTAGCTTGTGAAGTTGACAGACTATGAATCAACATGCATGTCGTTGAGGGAAACAATAACAAGGTATAAGGAACCTGCATGCAAGAGTATGAGTCATTATGATTAGTATAGATATAGATATTGATGATTTAGTGATTGCAAGTATGTATAGGCAGATTAAGATAGAGTTAAGAAAAGATGTAATTTAGGTTAAGTATTTGTTTTGCTAAGTTAAGGAATTGTTTTGTTTACCAAAACAATTACTTAACCAATTAGGGACAACATCCTAGATGTAAACCTTAAGTGAGAAAAGTGTGATTTTATATTTTGGGACACGTGTGAAGATATAGGTTGACAAAACAATATTAATTGGTATAAAGGAAAGAACATTGGATGCAAAGTTTTGTGATGCTTTTGTGATTATTATGCTATTGTTTTGTGATGCAAATTTGATGTTGAGAGAATTAAGAGGTAGTATATGAAAATATTGTACAATGAGCTAAAAAGGTCAAATCAGATAATGAAGATATCAACATTAGCAATAAGTTTTTGTAATACTTTTTGTGTACATAATATTATTGTATACTGCATGTTTGGGCAGTGAGCTCATCTTGCATACATTTTGTAATTGTAATAACAAATCCTAACAAGGTTGAGGATTCTAACAAGGCCTAGTCCTCTAACAAGGACCGAGACATTATACAAATGTAATAGACTCCTAACACGATCAATATCTTTCACAAGATACTTTTTGATTAGTGGATCATTTTGTGGGTACAATCCCCACCAGGGTGTTCCCTTGGCCAGGGTTTCCCTAGTTAATAAATAATGGTGTAATTAGTTGCATTGTGTTATTTCTATGTTTACTTTTTATTATATACACATGTCCATGCTATAATCTATTGTTAATGATATCCATAGTTGAAAAAAAGTTGCGAAATACTGATTCACCCCTGCCTTAGTATTTTTGATTTCCAACAATTGGTATCAGAAAATAATGACTTAGAGAAGGCCTAACAACTTGAGTATGATCTCTATGGATATGGATCAGTTACAGAAGAACATGGAAGAAGCTCTTGAGAAACTTGATGTAATCATAGAAGAAAGAGATATTCTAAAGGAAAAATATGAAAATGCAAAAGACTACATTGAGAAGCTGAAAGACAAGATAGAATCCATCAAACCCAAGAAAGAGACTTAAGACAAGGTCAAGGATAATGATGAAGTTTCAAGGCTTAAGAAAGAGAATGAGATCTTGAAGCATGAGCTAGAGATTACAAACCTAAAATTGAGTTTGAAAGATGATGACAAGAAGATTGAATCATATTTGAGATTTGAGAATGCAGATCTAAAATCTAAACTTACCAAGGTGACAATTGAACATGAATCTTCAAAGTTACAATAAACAGAACTTGAGAATTTGATGTAAGAGCTTCTTGGATGTAAGGGTAAACTTGCATTACCAAAAAATATTTTTATTTCCAGTTTTCTAGTTTTTGTGTTTTCAATAAGGGCTATTCTTGTATAGAGTTTCTATTTGTGGGAGCTTGTTAATTTTAGTAAGTTAATATTATGTGCTCAAATTGTTCTAATCTAATAGGTGGAGGTTCATCTTAGACATATCAGTTTGCTAAGTGAGTTTAATTGTCATATCATATGTATTGGTGCAGTTATTGTAGATTTTTGGTATGAATTTTGGCTATCCAAACTTCAGGTCTAGCGCTGAAGCCCTAAATGACTCTAAAATGAGGAAAAACCTTGGCTAATTGATGCTTGTGCAATTAGTCAATGTAGATTGCTAGGCAAGGATTTCAAAATGGGGCTATAATATCTCATCGGGTCAATGGTTTGCTAGTTATGTCTCCAGTAATGGACCCTTCCAAAAATGTAGTTTATAATTTATCTTGAGTCACTCTTATGTAATAAACTGTAATGAAATGATATAATATAAGGTTGGCTAGCCTCAAGGGTTAGGAATTAGTATCTAGAACCTTCTCAGATGGTTAAAAATGCCTATACAAGGTAGACCATAGGTTTTCTAGGGTAGTTTTGGGTGATAGTCGTAGCTATGTCTTGCAAACTATTGTAAGGAAGGCACCCATGTGGGTTTGCATATTATAATAATGTAATTCTACATTTGCGGCGATAATAAGAAGCCCATATTTTGTTCTCGCAATTTGTGTTATTTGTTGTGGTATTCAAGGGAACATCCTTTATCAAGCGGTATTAGAGGAGTTCCTAAGTGTGTAAACAGATCGCTGTTTGGGAGACAGTTTACACTAGGATCGTGGTTTGGGTTGAGCATGTGGATGGATTTTTGATTGTGAGGTAGTTTGCACTAGGATTTCAATGGAAGTGTGAAAATGCCTCCATGAAGAGAGCGTGGTGGAAGAGCTGTAAGAGTTATGCCTGAGAGTTTTAGAGCCCTCCAAAGGCAGATGAAAGCATTGGAAGAACAAATGCACAGAGGAACACATATTGCCACAAGCAATGGTAGTGAGGATGAAGAAGATAATGTTGAAGAAGAGGCTGTTTTGAAACTACAAGAAGAGAGGCTTTGTAAGGCCATTTCTAGGATTGGAAAAAAACCTAAGTTCAAGGATCCCATATTTTTGCAAAATATTAACCTAGAGGAATTGATCGATTGGATTAATGAATTGGAGGAATACTTTGAGTATGAAGATATTAAAGATCTGGATAGGGTCAAACTTGCAAAGGATAAACTAAAGGGTCACACAAAGATCTAGTGGTAGGAGATCCAATCAGAGCAAAATAGGAGAGGAAATGACAAAATCACTAGATGGGATCAGATGATAGCTAAATTGAAGTGACAATTCGTTCTTGTGGGTTATGAGTTTGATTTTCTAAAGAAAATGCAAGGGTTGAAGCAAGTGAGAAGATATGTTCAGGAGTATACCGAGGAGTTATACCAAGTTCTCATCAGAACAAGCTATGCAAAAGCTGACAACAAGAAAGTTTCTTGTTACCTTAATGGGTTGAGGCTTAGTATTCAAGAGGAATTGAGTTTGGTTTGAATGAACAATATTGAATAGGCATAATGGTTTTCCCTAAGAGTTGAGAAAAAATTGAACAAGAAATTTGATAACAAAAATAGCAAAAGAGGTCAAGGTGGAAGATCTAGCAGATAATCTCATGGAGGCCAAAATAATGATCAAAAGAACAAGGATGAGGCTAGCGGTAGAACCCAAAGGGAAAATGATTCTAATCATTTCCATGAGCAGAATAATAGAGATAAGATAGGAAGAGGAAGAGGGTAAAGAGCTGGGAGAGGAGGCTTTCGTGGAAAATGTTTTCATCATGGAGAAAAAGGGCATTAAGCATTTGAATATTCCTAGTGCTAAGGAAGGACTCATAAAAGAATAGAAGGCCAGGCCAGAGTTGCACATGTTGATGAAGATTCTAAATCATCACATTCTGAAGATGCTTTAAGAGGAAAACTCCTAGTTAAAAAAATAGTCCTATTGAGCAACGAGAGTGAACTTGATCAAAGGAGGAGCTTATTTCACACTAGGTGCAAATGTGAAGATAAGTACAATGATATGATCATTAATGGTGGAAGAAATGATAATCTCGTGTTAGAAAGGATGGTCACAAAGTTAAATCTCAAGAGGTAGAAACACCTACATCCATACCGTATTACCTGGGTGCAAGATGACCACAAGGTCATGGTCAATTAGCAATGCTTTATGAAGTTCAAGATTGGAAGCTACTAGGATGAGGTGCTATGTGATATTATACCTATGGAAATATGTCATATGTTGTTAGGTAAGCTGTGGTAGTTTGATAGGCATGTTGTATATGATGGGCATGCAAATACTTATGCTCTGAAAAAATATGGAGTGAAACACAAGTTGAAGCCATTGAAGGAGAAAGAAAAGTGTTGGGTGATGCGACATGCTCCCCTGCCCATAGGTGGTTAATTATGTGGTGTTCCATGTTCACTAACAGTCATGGCTTTTGGTGCAACGACAAATGGGCCCCAAAATTGGTATCAAAGCCTGGTTTTGGCTTGGTCATGGGTTCAAATCTCCTCGGTGCCTTCTCAACCCGCGTAAGCGCCTGGTATGCGCGTCGAGGGGAAGATTGTTGGGTGATGCGACGCGCTCCCCTGCCCACAGGTGGTTAATTATGTGGTGTTCCATGCTCACTAACAGTCATGGCTTTTGGTGCAACGGTAAATGGGCCCTACAATAAGAAGGTATGTGATGTTGCCAGAATATGTTTTGTTGATGGAAGAAATTTTCTCAAGAGTATGGGGCATGAGCATATGTATTTTTTTGTAATCCAAAAACATGGTAAAAAATAAGTCTAGGAGTTACCTACAAAAGTTGCAAATTTATTGGGAGAGTTTCCTAATATTTTGTCAGATAATGTACCTAATGGATTACCCCTGATGAGGAAGATCAGTCACTAGATGGACTTGATTCCAGGAGCTAGTTTTCCAAATAAGGCAATGCACAGGATGACACCAACAAAGAGTGAGGAGTTAATAGATAAGTTGATGAGTCGTTACAGAAGGGGTTGATTCGAGAGAGTTCGAGTCCATGTGTTGTACTAGTATTATTAACACCAAAGAAAAATGGAGAATGGAGATGTGTATAGATTCTTGAGCTATCAACAAGATCACGATCAAATATAGATTTCCATTATCACAGATGGATGATATTATGGACTATTTGAGTGGAGTTGTATATTTCATAAAGATAGATTTGAAGAGTGGGTACCATTAGATTCACATCAAAGAAGGAGACGAGTAGAAACTTCCTTCAAGACAAGGGAAGGATTGTATGAGTGGTTAGGCACACCTTTTGGGCTAACCAATGTACTAAGAACTTTCATGAGGCTCATGAATGAGCCATTGAAGAATTTTTTAGGTAAGTTTGTCACTATTTACCTAGATGATATTTTGATCTTTAGTAAGACATTGGAGGATCATTTGATGAAAAATTTCAAGGTGTTTGATGAGTTGAGGGAGAAGTTGCTGATAAATTTGAAGAAGTGCAGTTTTGTGAAGGAGCTGGTGTACTTGGGATTTGTGGTATCAATAGAAGGTCTAAAAATGGATCTTGAGAAAGTGAAGGCTATCCTTGAGTGGCCTACTCCAAGGGGTGCATCATAGGTAGATCTTTTCATGAATTGACTAGTTTACATCAAGTTTACCAAAGGTCTTAGCAGTATTTATGGACCCTTGACTAAAACAATGAGAGGGGATATAAAATAATTTAAGTGGATTGTAAGAGAAGATACAATTTTTAATCTATTAAAGCAAAAAGTTACAGAGTAACCTATTTTAGCACTTCAAAATTTTAACAAGGTGTTTCAAGTAGATTGTGATGCTAGTGGTACTGCAATAGGAGCTATTTTGAGTCCAGAAGGTAGATGCTTATTTCAGTGAGAATCAAGAAGGTAGATGCTTATTTCAGTGAGAAATTGAATGATTCCAAAATGAAGTATTCTTTTTATGATCAAGAATTTTATGCTATAGTTCAAGCATTGCAAAAGTGGAGACACTATCTTCTCCCTAAGGGGTTTGTTTTGTATACTAATCATAAGGCTTTGCAATATTTGAATAGTTAAGAAAAATTGAATTAAAGGATTTAAAGTGGGTTGAGTTTTTGTAGAGTTATACATTTTTTTTTGAGTCAAATGAGTGGGAAGTCTAATTGAGTTGTAGATACTCTTAGTAGAAGACAAGTTTTGTTGACATAAATGCAGATTGAGGTGGTTGGGTTCAAGAAACTCAAGAATTTGTATTTGGATGATCTTGATTTTTGTGAGGCTTGGAAAGCTTGTACAGTTGTTGTTACACTTGACAAGACAAAGTAGTTGGATTTCATAATCCAAGATGGTATGGTGTTCAAGGGGAACTAATTGTGTGTTCCCAAAAGTTCCATGAGAGAATTTCATCAAGGAGAAGCATAGTGGAGGATTGGCTAGACATTTTGGTAGAGATAAAACTATTGGTTGCTAAGAATTATTACTAGCCAAAATTACAACAAGATGTGAAGAAGTTTGTATAGAGTTGTAGAGTATGTCAAATGGAAAAAGGAGTGAAGCATAATATGAGGTTGTATCAACCATTACATGTATCTAAGAAGCCATGGGAAGATGTCAGTATACTTTTTGTATTTGGATTATCGAGGACACAATGAAGGAACAATTCTATATTTGTTGTGGTTGACAAAATTTAAAATATGGCACATTTCATTTCTGTCAAGAAGACTAGTGATGTGGTTCACATGATATATTTGTTTTTAAGAGAAGTGGTGAGGCTGCATGGTCTGCCAAAGAGCATAGTTTTTGATCAAGATACCAAGTTTGATGGGTATTTCTGGCTTACATTATGGAAGGAATTGAATACATATTTGAATTTCAATTCATCACACCATCCACAGACTGATGGATAAATAGAAGTTGTAAATTAGAATTTGGGGAATTTGCTGAGATGCTTGGTTGGAAATAAACCAAAAGGATGGGATATGATTTTACCATAGGTAGAATTTGCATACAATAATTCTATCTTTGGAGTACTGATAAATCACCATTCTATATTGTATATGGGAGAAGTCCTAGAAATGCTTCTGAATTGAGACAGTTGGAGAAAGGAGAGATAAGTAGTGTTGAAGCATAGGATTTTGTTGAACATTTGAAGAACATCCACGAGGAGGTGAGGTAGCACATTAAAAAGATGAACACATAGTATAAGGATATGGCTAATGTGAAAAGGAGGTATAAGGAATTTCAAATTGGTGATGAAGTCATGGTTCACTTGCAGAAAGAGAGATTTCTAGTGGATACATTTTATAAGCTGAAAATGAAGAAGTTTGGATTATGCAAGATAGTGAAAAGGCATGATTCTAGAAATGCCTATGGAGTAGAATTGCCTTCTAAATTGAACATTTCACTAGTGTTTAACATTTTAGATTTGACAGAATATTATGAGGGAGGTGATGGAGATGAAGTTGCAGAAACACATGGAGTATTCTGACATCTATTTCAGCTATATAGCAGATTGAGGAGATATTGGATAGTCGTGTGGGAAGAAGCACAAGGAGCATAACATATGAGGAGTATCTAGTCAAATGTAAAGGAAGACTATTGGAGGATTCATCATGGCTATTATATGCTATTAGATTAGTGTGCAAAGAACATCAATCATTATGATAACATTCACAAAATAACAGAGTAACAACATGTAGATTAGACTAAAAGGAAGCACATAAAAGAGAGTATAAACCACAGTAAGAGCTCCCAACAAAGCCTCTTTAATTGTGTATATGTGTCCAATGATGGAGATGTGTGCTCAATGGTGCTCAAAATTCAATGGATGAGAGATTCATAAGAGTAAGTGTGGATGAATTTTGCCATTATAATGATATTTTGGTAGTTTTTAGGCTCTCAAAATAGCATTATAACCTTAGCATAAAAAGTGCATACGTATTGTGAAAGGAGAGGGATTCATTTATAGGCCAAAGATGTGAGGATGGAGAGTTAAGATACAAAGGTGAGGGATGGTTAGGATGCAAGGAGAGGGAAGCACATGGATTGTGCTTTCTCAAATCCATAGCATTGTGACAAGTGTCACAAGGAGAGATGATGTGAGAGGATGGGAAAAATAGAGGGAAAGTGGGGGGGACAAAGGAGATATGAGGGGGATTGATGCAGGAGCATCCAGAGGTATAAGGGCAATCCTGTGTCACCAAAAAAAAAAAGTACTTAGATTTAGTTTCTGTTTCATATGTTTTCATTTCCGGATACCCATTTGGGTCAAATAAAGGTTCCAACTCTCACAGTTTCACTATTAGTGTTCTATGTTAGAGTTTTTAATCACCTTGGGATATGTGTAAATGCCAAAAAAATAGGAGTACGTAATTGAGCCATCATTTTGGTGAATTAGAAGGTGTAAATTGGTTAGATGATTGTCATTGTAATTTAGAGCATTCCAGAAAAAGAATTAGGTCAAAAGGCCCCACGATTTGAAAGTTATCGCAATTTTTTGATTTGTGGAGACCTCCTAAGAATGCTTCAAAGTTAGGTTAGGGGCATTAAATGACCTCAAGCAGGGCCAAAAAATGGGGGACGAGCAAAGATCCTCCATAGGGCTATAGATGCTTTGAGAGCTTTTTGAAAATGTAAATGGTTCGCCAATCAAAGCTACGGTTCAAAAGTTATGCCTCTCGAAAGTTTGGTTACCATTTTTGGATTCTTCTAATTTTGTGCCGACTTCTAATGTGACTTCTGGAGCCTTCTATTTGGTCGGTGGATGCCAACTAGCACTTTCTAGAATGTATTTCTAATCCTTAGCCCTTTGGGGTCTATTTAAGAACATTTCTGGCATTGTAAAAGGTAGTTCGGAGTCGAGTTTGAGAGAAGGTACTAGGAGAAGAATTTATCTCCATATTTATGCTATTGTAAGCCCGTAGGGCATGTTTTGAAGTCTATTTTCTCTGTACTAAATGTATTAGCATATTTACATCGTTAATAAAATTTTCCCCTTTCCTATTGTGTCCATTCTGTTATTTGGCTTGACCCCATCAGGAATGGTTTGTGTAAGAGAATGTACAAGATGCATAAGAAGCCATTAAGTCTCTGTAAGAGCATTTAATGCATGTGAGTGAGGGTGTAAGAGGGGTTTGACTTTGGTTTGGCTTAGGAATTCTTAATCTAAGATTAAATTTGTGCACATGATTAGGGTGAGGATTAGGCTTGGATTAGAATGCAAGTGACATGTTAGAGGGATGCAAGTGGGCTAGCCACTTAAGTGGGTTTAATTAGTTGACTAAATAGGATTAGTATGGGTGAATAGGTTGGATTTAGCTAATGATAGGGATTTAGGAATAGTTAGAGGCTGGGGATTGATTATTAAATAATTTATTTAATAAAAGGGGATGTGAAATTAAATTAAAAAAACATAGTGCAGTTATTTAATTTAATATTAGAATAGGGATTAAATTGATAATTTAGACTTTTGATTGTCATTCAAATTGATCAATTGGACTATAGTTAATTAAATGAATTAGTTAACTAGGTGATGACATTGAATTAATTAAATATTAAATATTTAATCAATGATTCCTTAGGAGATGACTAAATGGGATTACGTAAATGGTGTAATTAGATTTAGGTGTCTACATTTTCCCCCTCTTTGACATAGTGTTGGGACAACACTAGTTTTAAGAAGTTTGAATACAGATGACACAAAGAAGATTTTTAAAGTAACAAAAGTTTCCCTTGTGTCAAAAATAAAGAGGAGAGACTGAACTATGTGATGCCCCCTTGAGAAGGTGACATGGAAAGAAAATGAAGCTTGACAACTTCTTGAAAAATAAGAGAAATTGGGGTGAGTAGGAGGACCCAGATTGACTAAGAGAGGGTTAATAGGGACTCAGAATCTCACCATGGGAGAATGAGATAGAGGAGAAAAATGTACACAAAAATAACCATGGGTTGAGAACTCTGGTTGGGGATGGGGGGATGGATTGGTTGTTTAAATTGAAACTAGGTGGGGTGATGATGGTGGGATGAAAGTAGTGTGGAAACTTTGGATACTTTTGGGACGAATAGAGATGCTTGATCATGATTTGTAGGATTGACTAGACTGGCTACTTGGATAGGATTTTTGATTGGATATTGTAGGATTTTAAAAAGTGGTTGGTGTTTCAATGGAGTGGAGGGGAGATGGAATCCATTGAAGCTCGACTGTGGGGTACTATGAAGGAGAGCATGACCATGTAGTTGAGAACTATGTTTGATATAGGAATATTGATGACATGCCAAGGTTATGAAGAACATCAAGGCCTTTTCACCAATATTACATAGGACTAACTCAAAACAAACACACAAGGATTTCCCCAGCATCACTCGTGAATCCTAGAGTAAGTAGAGTGGAAAGGACATTGGGTAGCCCATAGGCAAACAATATTTCTGAAGTGCACCATGTAACTAAAAGTGGTAATATGTTTGGAATACAAAAGGGTCAAATTTGGCTAACTCACAAGAAGACAACAAAAAGAAAAAGACCTGATCAAGACCTTGCTCTTACATAACCCAATTTGTAGTACACAATGATATAAAAGATCATGGAAAATTTGAGGAGGGAACAACCAAATCACTTGGAAAAGATACTTTAAGAGCCAAACCTGAAATCCAAAAAAGAAAATAAATCAAAAGAAAATGTAAATCCAAAAAGGAAACCTTTTGCCAAAGAGGTTGGTAGGACTAGATATTGACGGACTAAGGTCAAAAAAGAGGAAGGATGCATCCTGAAAGAACCTATCAGTGGTATCTAGGACTATGATGACATGTGATGGAAAATTAAAACATTTAGGATAACACTTTAATGAAAAGGGATCTTGCTTGAGGAATCACTAAAATACTTAACAAAGAGATCTGCAATTTGTGACTAGATATAAATTGACATGCAAAACTGAGATATACAACGGTACTAAGCTAAGGATTGAATTTGGAGGATATACTACTAACTAACCAGGGTATTTAAAATGATCACTATACAAAATATTAGTATGATAGGATAGTGGAATGAATATGATATAGTACAATGTGAAAAAGCTCAAGATGAGGAGATAGCAGATAAAAAGCTTAGGATGAGGTGATAGTGTGTGAAAGATATAGTACACATATTATAGACAAGGGGTATGATACATAGATATGATACATGTGTGATATGGTACATGGATATGGTAAAATGTGCTGAGTGATTAGGATACAATGTGAAACTGCTAAGACACAATACACTATTGTGATTTAGATTCCAAGCCCATGAATTGGGATAGTGATACATACATTGCCGTGATGCGATGTTGGAACATCCTGGGAACATGGAGAGATGGATGATTAAATCCCTCTCCCACCGAGCATGCCAAAAATGTATGCTATTAGATTAGTGTGCAAAGAACATCAAGCATAAGGCTAACATTCACAAACTAACACAATAACAACATATATATTAGACTAAAAGGAAGCATGTAAAAGAGAGTGCAAAATATAGTACGAGCACCTAAAAAACCCTCTTTGATTGTGTAGATGTATCCAATGATGGAGATGTGTGTTCAAGTGGCATTCAATCTTCAATAGATGAGAGATTCATAAGTGTAAGTGTAGATGAAATTTTTCCCTTATAATGGTATTTTGGTAGTTTTTAGGCTCTCAAAATATCATTATAAGATTAGCATAAAAAGTGGATATGTATTGTAAAGGGAGATAGATTCATTTATAGGCCAAAGATGTGAGGATGGAGGGTCAAGATAAAAAGGCGAGGGATGTATAGGATGCAAGGAGAGGGAAGCACATGGATTGTACTTTCTCAAATCCATAGAGGAATGTGAGAGAATGGAAAAAATAGAGGGAAAGTAGGGGAAAAAGGACCTATGAGGGGGATGGTGTGTGTAAGAGCATGTAAGAGATGTGTAAGAAGCCATTAAATCTCTGTAAGAACATTTAATGCACATGGGTGGGGGTGTAAGAGGGGTTTGAATTTGGTTTGGCTTAATAATTCTTAATCTAGGATTAAAGTTGTACACATGATTAGGGTGAGGATTAGTCTTGGATTAAAATGAAAGTGGCATTTTAGAGTGATGCAAGTGGGCTAGCCACTTATGTGGGTTTAATTAGTTGATCAAATAGGATTAGCATGGTCGAATGGGTTGGATCTAGCTAATGATAGGGATTTAGGAATAGTTAGAAGTCGGGGATTGATTTATTAAATGATTTATTTAATAAAAGGGGATGTGGAATTAAATAAAATAGGCATAGTAAATTTATTTAATTTAATAGGAGAATAGGGGTTTAATTGATAATTTAGACTTTTGATTGTCATTTAAATTTATCAATTGTACTATAGTTAGTTAAATAAATAAATAAACTAGGGGATGACATTGAAATAATTAAATATTAAATACTTAATCAATGATTCCTTAAGAGATGACTAAATAGGATTATGTAAATGGTGTAATTAGATTTAGGTGTCTACGACTAGCACAATAGGAGGTTGACCATCTCAATTTTCTTTTGAGTACCTGGGATGTGACAAGGTCACTTCTCAAATTACCTTGGGTGTCTAATGTTGGAAACTTACAATTCAAACAATTGTTGCTTCATCATTGTGTCAAATACATTGATAAGACATATTGCTACCTATTCTAAATGTCATATCTATTTGATTGATGAAAATGATTTGAGAAATTTTTCATAACAATAACACCTAGAGGAAAGGTTGAGTTATGGAAATGAAGCTACAATGGACATTTGATTAGATAGACTTTGATAAGACAAAGTAATTGTTTATATCAAGAAAGTTAAGCTAAGCTGAGCAATAGAGTAAAAGGTTAAGGTATGTCAAGTGATGCTAATGTCAACCAAGCCACAGTAAGTGCCGAGAAAATTTAGTGTTGACTGAACATCAATATCGACCAAGAAAGATAGTTGATGCCAAGCCAATTTTTTTACAACAATCGAGTAATTCAATGATGATCAAGTGTCAGAACTTAGTGATTGCCAAGTGTGTGCTAAAATGTTGACACACTTCTATGAGTCATTATATCCAAGATTGCTCAAGAATGAGGTCTCAAATGCTAGCTCATAGCTCTCTATTCATGGAGTGCAAGGGTTTGTAATGGAGGCCCTCAATTTGACCTAGTTTGTGCCCATGCAAGTACACCATAAAATGAGAGATCCAAAGATAAAAATATACATACAAATGAAGATGCAAGCTAATCTAAATGATAACAATGCAAGAAAGGAAATCTAATCTATGAAAGGAAATAACAATGCAAGATTAATCTATGAAAGCAAATATTGATCTAAGCTAATATGAAAATGCAAGGATGGATCATGATGATGGAAGCCATGGATGCATGAGAGAAGAAGACAAGAAGATAGAAGTTCTCCACAAAATGCTTTAATGCTCAAACTCCTTATCCAAAAATTGCTCTCCAAACTTGAAAAATAACAATAGCATAATCATGGATGTCAAAAATGAGGAGAGGGCTCTCCCTTATAAAGAATAATGGATGATTAAGATTAAGAGACAATAAGATTTAATCAGGGGTGGAGAAAGAATGATCTGTGTGAGACAAAATTCCACCAATGAGAAAAGAGGAGGAAAATTAAATGGAATACAACTTAGAAATATGTGCATTTAAGTGTAGAAGAAAAAATAATTTATTTAATTTTTATTTGTTTTATTTCCTTTTTCAAGTGGGATTTTATTTAATTAAAAGGGAGCAAGTTCTTTTAATTAAATAAATAGGAAATATTTAATTAAATTAAAAGAGGATTTTTTCTCTTAATTAATTAAATGTGGATTAATTATTTAATTAAAAGAGAGGTTTTATTTTAATTAAATAAGACTTAGGATAAAATGAGAAAACCTTAGGAAATGTTAAAATAATTGAATTAGTTACAATTTGATCAAAGAAATTGATTTGAATTGATTTAATAAAATATTACAAACAATTGTTTCAGGAAATTTGATAAATTGAATAATGAGAGCCCATATTCTAGGAAACCATTTTAGGGTGCATACATTTTCCCCTCTTTGAGTAATGTGTGATCGATTTGGAACACATAGTCAAAGAAAGAAATTGAAGTGTGAGATCGATTTGGGATCACAAAACAACCCAGATGTGTGGTCAATTAAGGAACACATAAGGGAAAAGAATACAAATAAAATTTGACTTAAAAAAGTCAAGGATAAAATTGATAAAAATGAATCAAGGATTGAAGTTGATAGGTACTACCCCCTCATGATCAAAATCAAAATGAGATAGAGGAGAAACAACAAATTGATAAATTTGATCAAATTGAACAAAAGATAAAGTTTTTGATGTAAGATGAAAGATATAAGAATCACAAAACCAAGGCAGATCATTGAGCATGAAATATTATGCCCCAAAGGTGAAATAGACAAAAAAAAAAAAGTGTGGTAAAAAAAATGGAAGGTAGAAATTTGGAAGATATGGAAAGAAATTGAAAGAAGAAAAGAAAATTTTTCGTAAGAAATAGAATGCCCCAAAACCAATCAACTATTTAAGAAAGAAATTTTGATTTAGATCACAAAAGAAGATAAGGAAATGAAGATCAAAGCATGACCATAGTTGATTAAAAGTCCACAAGAAAGATGAAGGGAAAACCCTCTCAAACTCATAATGCAGCCTAAAAATGCAAACTAACATGAAGTCTAATAATGCAAGCTACATGAAAATGTAAAGGTGTACTTGCAATAGAGCAACTGTAACATAGGATTTCATGTTCATCATTCATTAGAGAATGTAAAAGAACTTATTTTCATCATTGGGCCATTATTAATGGATATCAAAAATCACACAATCATCACTAGTCACAAGCGCAACTATGAAGATATGAATATGATTTATATCAGATTGGAATGTGGAAAGGTTCTAACATAAGCATCAAACATAGAAAGGTCAAGATGTCCTCGATGTTAGCTTACCCAATTTAATGTAGCAAAACCATGCTCGCATCAAGGCATAGATGCCAAGATGATCATAATAATAGTTGTGCAAAAGCAGGCAAGGATGATGCCTCAAATCTATTAAGTGTTTCAACATGAGACACTCTAGAGTCTCAAGACCACACCCACAAGTAGAAAAAAAATAAAAACATGCCCCATGCCCCAAGTCCTCTAGCTATGCATCCAAGAGAGACTTATTAGGCAAGGATACTAAACAAAAATCAATAACAGTAAGCAAACAAAGAAAAGATCATGAGATAGGTCAAGAATCAAGTGTCATGTTAAAAATTTTAAGTGTGTTAACTGATACTGAGTTCCAAGGATAAGGATCAAATGTTTGCAAGTAGGTAATATCACATGACGAAAATGGGTAAGACCAAATTGATAAGTGTTGAAAAACACTTGATGTTAGGGGTTGATTGAAAAATAAAATTGGGTTGGTGTTGGAAAACACCATTTACGAGGTGTCCTAAAGGCTAACACAATCACGAGACCAAAGCTAACACAGTTATGCCCCCTAGACAAAGACCAATTCCAAACCAAGGTAACAAGGACAAGAAATGATGGAGAAAGGCCAAGTGTCGAGGACATGTGCTAAGAAACAGGGGTGCAAAGGCCTCAAGTAGCGCTAGTTTCTAGGTTTTCACCACTTGGATTATTATTATTATTATTTTTTAATATGTAATTATTTTGGAGTACATCAAAGCGCTTATTACTAAGATGATCATTTTTTCAAGACATTTTCCAATTTTTAGAATTTTGACAGTATATCATTTTTTTGGATTTTTGAAATATATCATTTTTTTGTATTTTTTTAGGATCAATAAACATTTACAAAGATGCCCCCAGAAAGAATAGGCATCATGGATAGAACTTATCCAAGTGCAATACATTAATCAAGGAGCTACTCTCCCTCTGCTATAGACATTAAATAGGCACTAGACCCAGAAGTTGCTATAATAATGTAAGATCCAAGCCAATTAGGTTCAAATTTACCCTTTTGATCTCTATTATGTTGATTCTTAGGATTTTCATGTAGGACAAGATCTCCCACTTGGAATTCTTTAGGGTGAACCTTTTTGTGGAATGCTTTTGACATGCACTTTTAATAGTCCCTCATATGGTCAAATGATTCTTCATGTTTCTCATCTAGAAGTTCTAACTCTTGAAGTCTCATGGCATGGTAGTCTTCATCTCTAACTAGACCTTTGAGGGAAACTCTGAGTGAAGGAATTTCAACCTCTTAAGGTAATACTGCTTCAGCACCATATGTAAGGGAAAAAGGAGTAGCCATAGAAGGAGTACAAATACTCATTCTATAGGCCCACAAAGCTGAATTTATCTATAAGTGCCAATGTCTACCATTCTTATGAAATGTTCTATGCAAGATTTTGAGAATGGTTTTATTTATTGCTTCTTCTTGACCATTTCCTTGCGGGAAGTAAATGGAGGACCAATGTTGTTTTATGATTAAGAAATTAAAGATAATATGATTAAGAAATTAAGAATAAACAGAGAAACTGTCTTGCCCAAGGCAACAGAAAGTGGAACAACTTCTACCCATTTAGTGAAGTAATCAATAGCAGTGATAATAAACTTATGTCCACATGATGAGTTGGGACGAATCCACCCAAAAAGGTCAAAGGCCCAACGCTGAAATGACCAATGAGAGATAGAAGGAATGAGTTCCCTTCCCAGAGCACGTATCAGGTTACCATGTTTTTGACACTTTTCACATGACTTTGCAAAAGCTACTGCATCAATCTACATCGTACCCCGCCCTAAGCAACCTTCAAGCCATAGAAAGACAATTGCAATGTCCTCCGCAAATTCCCTCATGGATGTCAACTAATGCTTGATTGATTTCTTCCTTTTCTAAGCATCTAAGAAGTGTTCCATCTAGACCCCTCCTATATAAATCACCAGAGATAAGGGAATGGTGAGAGACATTTTGAATAAGGTTTTTGTGTTCAGATTAGTTAAAGGTTTCAAGTATAATGCCATCATGAAGGTATGAATAAATGACATTGTAACGAGATGACTCATGACCAACAAGGATACAAATAACATTACTTTCTTGGGAATCATAGATAGAGTGATGTAGCTCTTCCACTAGGAATTCAAATCTTGATTCATGTTGCTCTAATTAAAGAAGTGAAGCAAGTGTAGCCATAGCATCAACTACTTTGTTTTTTTCTCTAGGGATTTGCTAAAATGAGATAGATGTGAAGTAGTATCTCAAGAAATCAACTATTTGCTTGTAAGTTACCAATTTCTCATTTTTTGTTAAATAATTGTCTTTGACTTGGTTTATTATCAGCTGTGAATCCCCATGGATGTGTAACTTTGTAATTCTCCATTCTATAGCCATCTTAAGTCCATTTGTTTAATCTTCAAACTCAACAATTGTTAGATTGTGGTGACTGATCAGGAAAGTACTGTACATACTTCATAAATAGTGGGGTTCGGGGCATCGCCCTGAAATTTTTTTTTTTGGGAAGTAGCCGACATGGTAGCCGACATATTATGGCCGACATATGGCCGACATGTTATAAGCCTAAAGTGGTTTAATACTTGTATAAAAAGGGCTTAGGGTTGGGTATTTTTGTGTGTGGTGATACGAAATTGGTTCTTGCGGCGGTATTGAGCTGTAAGGTATTACAGATTGTAATCAGGTTGTAATCACTGGATTGTAATAAGATCGAACTTGCTGTTTGGTGGACGTAGCCCAGGGATTGGGTGAACCATGTTAAATCTTGGTGCCTTGTGTTCATTTCTGTGTGTTCTATTATTTTCTGTTATTGGTTATATTTGCATGTAGTTTTTATTTCTGTCCGTGGTTTATCCTAACAAGTGGTATCAGAGCAAGGTTGTCTTTCAGTTATCCTCTATAGGAAAGTCTCACGGTTAAGTGGGAGTCTCACAGTTGAGTGGGAGCAATGGCAGATGAGGGTAAGTTGAGGGTTGACAGGTTTAATGGGCAGAACTTCCAGTTATGGAAGATGCAAATGGAAGACTATTTATATCAGAAGGATTTATGGAAGCCATTGGAAGGAAAAGCCAAGAATCAGGGAACTATGTCAGAGGCTGAATGGGATCTTTTGGATAGAAAGGCACTCGGAAGCATTCGGTTATGCTTGGCACCATCAGTGGCATTTAATATTACAAAAGCAAAGATGACAGAAGATTTGATGAAAACCCTAGCGACACTGTATGAAAAGCCCTTCGCTTCAAATAAGGTATTTCTCATGAAGCGTTTATTTAATATGAAAATGGTAGAAGGTGGATCTGTTGCAGATCATTTAAATGAGTTTAATACTATTACTAGTCAATTATCTTCTGTGGGTATCAATTTTGATGAAGAAATTAGGGCTCTCTTGATTTTGTGTTCTTTGCCTGAAAGTTGGAATGGCTTGGTAATGGCGGTGAGTAATTCTGTTCCTAGATCTAGTACCCTAAAATATGATGATGTGATCGGTGTTATTTTAAGTGAGGAAACTCGTAGAAAATCCTCAAGTGGATCTACATCAGGAAGTGCTTTAAATGCACAAAGCAGGGGCAGAACAACTGAAAGAGGAAGTAACTCTGGAAATCATGGGAAATCAAGAGGAAAGTGAAAGGGGAGGAGGTCTCAATCGAGAGGAACAAATGATTGCTGGTACTGTGGGAAACCAGGGCACAAAAAGAAAGATTGCTGGACTCGAAAGAAAAATGAAGGAGATAAATCAGATGGAGACAAAGAGGCAAATGTGGTAAGTAACAAATCCGAAGAGGATGCTTTGCTTCTATCTTTAGAGAGTGTTGATGATTCATGGGTTTTAGATTTTGGTACTTCTTTTCATGCTACACCTCATAGAGGTTATTTCATTGATTATGTCCAAGGGGATTTTGGGCTTGTTTATTTGGGGGATAATGAACCCTGTCAGATTGTTGGAAAGGGAAAAATTAAGATTAAGTTGCAGAATGGGAATCATTGGCTACTACATGAGGTAAGACATGTTCCAAAGCTGAGTAGGAATTTAATTTCAGCAGGGCAACTCGGTGATGAGGGTTGTGTAGTTACTTTTAATGATAAAAATTGGAAGGTTTCAAAAGGTTCCCTTGTAGTAGCAAAAGGTGTGAAAGTAGGCACCTTATATCTTTGTATAGGTCATATTGTTTCTTCTACTTTGATTGTTTCAGAGAAAAATGAATATTTAGGAACAATTACTGCAGTTGAGCAGGGAGAACAAATAGCTGCTGTAGATTCTGATACAACATTTTGGCACAATAGACTTGGGCACATGAGTGAGAAAGGTATGAAAGTACTTCATTCAAGGAAAGTTTTACCAGGTCTAAAATTTGTGAATATGGATTTCTGTGAAAGTTGTGTGTATGGAAAAAAAAAGAGAGTGAGTTTTGTAAAGACTGGGAAGGAAAACAAAAAGGAGAAATTAGAGCTTGTGCATACAGATGTATGGGGAACGGCTCAGGTATCTTCCCTTCGTGGCTCTCATTATTATGTTACGTTTATTGATGATGCAACTAGAAAAGTATGGGTTTATTTCCTTAGACAAAAATCTGATGTATTTCAAACTTTTAAGAAATGGAAATGGTTGGTTGAAAATGAGACTGGTAAGAAATTAAAATGTCTCAGATCTGATAATGGTGGTGAGTATTGAAGTCATGAATTTGAAGATTATTGATCCACTAATGGTATTCGTTGACAAAAAATTGTTCCAAGGACTCCACAGGAAAATGGAGTGGCTGAACGCATGAACAGGACTATAATGGAGCGCGCAAGGAGCATGAGGTTGCATGCTGGGTTGCCCTTACACATGTGGGCGGAGGCTGTCAATACTGCAGTATATTTGATTAATAGAGGACCCTCTACTCCTTTGGGCTGTGGTATTCCAGAGGAAGCATGGACTGGTAAGAAGTTGAGTTATTCTTTTCTCAAGACCTTCGGTTGTGAAGCTTTTGCTCATATAGACTCTGAAAATAGAACCAAGCTAGAAGCTAAATCAAAGAAATGTGTCTTTGTTGGATATGGCATTAATGAATTTGGCTATAGGCTTTGGGATTTTGAAAATCATAAAATTATAAGAAGCCGGGATGTCATATTCAATGAAAAAGTGTTGTACAAAGATATGTTGCAGCAACATGAGAAGAAAGAAGATGATTATGTAGTGCTGGATGATACTCCAAAAGCTGATGTTCCAGCCATTCCTCATGATGTGCAACAACTGCAACAACAAATACCACACACACCAGTGAATGTTAGACGGTCAACAAGGCCAATTAGACCTCCACAAAGGTTTTCTCCCTCTTTGTATTCTATTTTACTTACTGATGATGGTGAACCGGAAAGTTATGATGAAGCTGTGCAGGTGGATACTAAGATTCAGTGGGAGTCTGCAATGAAAGATGAAATGGACTCTTTGCTGAAAAATAAGACATGGGATTTGTGCAAGTTGCCTGCAGGTAAAAAGGCTTTACAGAATAAATGGGTTTACAGGTTGAAAGAAGAGGAAGGAGGTAAGAAAAGATTTAAGGCCAGGTTAGTTGTAAAAGGATTTGCATAGAAAAAGGGAATTGATTTTGATGAGATATTTTCTCCTGTTGTTAAAATGACTTCTATTCATACTGTTTTAAGTCTTGTGGCTACTGGAGATTTGCATTTAGAGCAGATGGATGTGAAAACAACCTTTCTTCATGGTGATTTGGATGAAGAAATATATATGGCTCAGCCACAGGGTTTTGAGGTCAAAGGTAAGGAGAACTTAGTGTGCAAATTGAAGAAATTTTTATATGGCTTGAAGCAAGCACCTCGGCAATGGTATCTGAAATTTGACAGTTTTATGCATGAACATGGATATAATAGGTGTCATTCAGATTACTGTGTTTATTTTAAGAGGTTGGATAATGATAGCTACATTATTTTATGTTTATATGTTGATGATATGCTTATAGTTGGGTCTAACATGGATCATATTAAGGGGCTGAAATGCCAATTAGCACATGCATTTGCTACGAAGGATTTGGGGGCAGCAAAACAAATCCTTATTATGAAGATTTGTAGAGATAGGAAGAACAGAACATTGACGCTATCTCAAGCTGATTATGTTGAGAAGGTGTTGCAACGTTTCTCTATGGAGAATGCTAAAGCTGTCAGCACACCTTTACCTAGTCATTTGAAATTGACTAAGGAGATGTGTCCCAAGACACAGGAAGAGGAGGATAAGATGTCCAAGGTACCCTATGCTTCAGCTGTAGGAAGTTTGATGTATGCTATGGTATGCACTAGGCCAGATATTGCACATGCAGTGGGAGTCGTTAGCAGGTATATGAGTCATCTAGGATTTGAGCATTGGAATGCTGTCAAGTGGATTCTCAGATATTTGAGAGGAACATCCAATAAGTGTTTACACTTTGGGGGCTCTACTACTAATTTATAGGGCTATGTTGACTCAGATTTGGCTGGGGATATTGATACCAGGCGGAGTACTACAGGTTATGTCTTTACTGTTGGTGGGGCAGTCGTGAGCTGGGTTTCTAGGCTACAGAAGATTAATGCTCTCTCCACTACAGAGGTAGAGTATGTTGCTGCTACAGAGGCAGCCAAAGAGATGATATGGCTTCAGTTCTTCTTGGAAGAATTGGGACATCCTCAGAAGGATAATTATTTGTTCACAGATAGTCAGAGTGCCATTCATCTTGCTAAGAATTCAGCTCTGCATTCTAAGACCAAACACATACAGTTGCGGTACCATTTCATTCGGTCAGTTTTGGAGGATGGACAGTTAAAGCTGGAGAAGATACATACCAATGAAAATCTAGTAGATATGTTGACAAAGGTTGTAACAAGGGAGAAGCTGAACTCCTCTTCAGCTTCAGTTGGTCTTTTAGACTAAATGTGAATAAAAGAACAGCAGAGTCCAGGGTGGTTTGATCCAGTGGGAGCCCCATGCGATAGTTGTATTGCTATAGGATCAGTCTCCAAGTGGGAGATTGTTGTTTAGTGTGGAGCTTGATCAGTCCCCAAGTGGGAGATTGTTAGATTGTGGTGACTGATCAGGAAAGTACTGTACATACTTCATAAATAGTGGTTTTTTTTTTTTGGGAAGTAGCTGACATATTATGGCCGACATATGGCCGACATGTTATAACCCTAAAGCGGTTTAATACTTGTATAAAAAGGGCTTAGGGTTGGGTATTTTTGTGTGTTGTGATACAAAATTGGTTCTTGTGGCGGTATTGAGTTGTAAGGGATTACGGATTGTAATCAGGTTGTAATCACTGGATTGTAATAAGATCGGACTTGCTGTTTGGTGGACGTAGCCCAGGGATTGGGTGAACCACATTAAATCTTGGTGCCTTGTGTTCATTTTTGTGTGTTCTATTATTTTCTATTATTGGTTATATTTGCATGTAGTTTTTATTTTTGTCTGTGGTTTATCCTAACAACAATGTTATTTGTACATGGAAATAATAACTTGTAAGATTTAGGAATCGTGTACCCATGAGGAGAAACAAACAACACACCAACTCCGAAACCATTTTGCATAAAGGATCCATCAAAGAACATCTTCCATGTTCTTTCAGTCATATAAATGAGGTGCTTTTCTGAGAAATCAACTTGAATAGGTGCATCATCTTGTCTTGGGAAATCAACCAATTGATTTGCTATGGCTTGCCCTTTGATAGTTTTACACTCAACGTACTCTATGTCAAACTTTAAAAGGATCATTATCCATTTAGCAAGTCTACCCATGAGGGCAGCCTTACCTAGTAAATACTTGAGTGGATCAATTTTTTCTTTGAGGTGTATAGTGTGTGCAAGCATATAATGTCACAATTTTTGGGAAGCAAACACAACTGCAAGGCAAGATTTCTCAATACTAGTGTAATTAACCTCATATGAAACAAGAGTATGACTAATGTAGTATATTGCTCTTTCTTTCCCATGTTCATCTAGTTGAGCTAATAATGCCCCCAAGGAAGACTCTGCCACTGAAATGTATAGAATAAGTGGTTTCCCGTTGATAGGAGGCATTAAAATAGGAGGATTTTCTAAGTATTTCTTGATTTGACCTATGCTCTTTTGACACTCTTCATTCCATACACATTTGACTCCTTTATGTAAGTTCTTGAACTCAAAGGTTGAGCTCTATATGCCAACTATGAAATAAACCTCCTTATAGATTGAAGATGCCCTTGAAAACTTCTCTTTTGACTAATGTTTTTAGGAGGTGGCATATCTATAATTTCTTGAAATTTTTCAGGGTCCACCTCTATTCCTTTTGATGAAATAATGAATCCTAGTAATTTTCCAGAGGTGACTCCAAATGCACACTTTTTAGGATTTAACCTTAGTTGAAATTGTTCCATGCGATCTAGAATGACTTCTAAATCATCTAAGTGTGTATCTATTTTCTTAGACTTAGCCAAGGTGTCATCCATATAATCTTCCATGTTTTTATGCATCATATCATGAAAAATAGTTGTCATAGCTCGTTGATAGGTGGATCCTACATTTTTTAATTCAAAAGGCATAATGTTCCAACAATAGATACCCCATGCACAAGTGAATGCAGTCTTTTCTTGATCTTTAGGAGCTATCTTAATCTGATTATATCTTGAAAAACTATCCATTAAGGAATAAATATCATAACCCGTAGTCATATCCACTATCATGTCTATATTAGGAAGTGGAAATCATCCTTTGGGCATGCTCTATTAACATATCTAATCTGTGCAAACTTGAATTGTTTTTTCATGTTTTGAAACTAGTACAATGTTTGATATCCATTCAACATAGTCAATAGCTCTTATAAATTTTGCACCAAGGATTTTCTCTAATTCTACCTTGACTAGGAGAGCTATGCAAGGATGCATCTTTCTCAATTTCTACATAACTGGTTTAACACCTAGAGCTATGGATAAGTGATACATCATAAGATAAGTGTGCAACCTTGACATATTGGAATAAGTCCATGCAAAATTGATCTTGTTTTCTCATAAGAACTTAGTGTAGGCTTCTTTTTCTTGTGACGACAAAGATTGAGCCAAATGTACCATTTGTAGAGCTTCATCCATACCCAAATTGACTACTTTTGTTGGTTAAATAAGCACTGAACATCTGTCTTGAAAATAATTAGGGAGATGATCAAGTACCTCATACTTAGTCGCCTTAGAGAGGTTTTCACCCTCAGATACATCCTTTCTTTTTACTTTTTTTAGTTCTAACACCGCCACATAGTGGTTTTCGCGATTAGAACTCCTATTCTTTTTATTTTCTTTTCTTTTTATTCTGTGAGTAAGGTATTTTATGTATGACTCTGTCATGTTGGTAGCTGGTTCATTGGGGGAAGAGAATATGAGTTCAATGGCATTCAAATAGCAGACTATCTCATAATCATTTTGAAACATTAAAAGCTCAGGTTAGTGATTGCATTGGGACCAATCTATCAAATTAGAATGAACAAGGGGTAAATCAATGACTACTTCAAGGTTCTGATTAAATATGAATGATATCTCTGGTGACCGAAGAGTTAGAGTCTGTCAAGTAACTTGCTGAACTACCCAAGTCGAGATTCATCCTAACAAGTGAAGAATCATCCAGTAAGGTAACATGTGAGTTCAATTCATCTAATCCTACTTTTGAATCTTTGAATAACTTGGGTTGATCTAACTATATGTATGAACAACACCAATATCCATATCAACTGTAGAAGGCTCTGAGAGGGAGTCCTATTCATACTTATTGGAATCTATTTTTGAATCTCAACTAGGATGCTTACATCATGAAGGCTTGGGATGCCTAGATGTGGAAGCATCAATATCATCAAGGGTCACACTCTCTTGTTTTAAATTTGAAATCGTCTCATTAGATACTGGACTATTTGAATCTCCCCGAAGGAGATTAGTAGAAGGGACCCAATCTTCCCACATATCTTACTAATTTTCCAAATTAGGTATGTACTCTTGTTCTTCTTCACTATTAAACTTAGCAAGGATAGGAGAAACATTCTTATTATGATTCACATATCCTAGGCCAACCAACTTCTTAGACTTGCATCTAAAAAGACCATGATCAAGGGGTTTGGCTCTAGCATCCAATCTATTACTAAGAGGGCCATGTCCAAGATAGCTCATCTTCTTGACAAAATTATACCCTCTTCCATAAGCTTTAGAAGAGGGAGTGAATTTCTCATTGTGCATATACTTCTCTTCTCTATAAATCCAATCTCTAACAACATCTTCTTTCTCATCTTGAATAGGCTCTGACGACTATACGAATGTGTCAAATAATGTCATAGTTGAAGAGGAAGGTTTCATGTCTTGTGAAGGTTTACCATAAGACTTGAAACTAGTAATGCTATGAGGGAGTTGAGTTGATATTCCCCCATGCCAAGGTCTATCAATTTGAACTCATCTTTACATTCAACTAAAGTTGCATCAAAATCATCTGCTTCTCTATTGAGGGGAACATGAGTACTTTCTAAAATTGAGTTAATAGACAAAGTATTATCACTAGGTATACAAATCTCTGTTTCGTTGTAAGGGAACTTAACACACTGATGATAGGTAGAAAAAACTGCTTGCATATCATGAATTCATGGTGTACCAAGTAAAATATTGTACGCAAGGGGTCCAACATCAACTATTTGGAATAAAATATAGTTTTCAATAGGATCGATCCTAGCAAGAAGAATGACCAACCCCTTTGAAATTCTTTCTGCCTCATCATAGGCTTTGATAATAATCTTCCTTTTGGTATCAATAACTTGTTTAGAATAACCTAATGTCTTTAAAAGACTCAAATAAAAAATATTAATCCCAACACTGCGATCTATCAACACACGCCTAACACAGGTTCTATGGATCATGACCTCAATATGAAGGGCAAGATTGTGTGGATGGCTCAAAGATTTATCATCTTCCTCCAAAAAGGAAAGGTAATGAGGGCTAATAATATGATTAACCATGTTCTTGAATTGATCAACATCTAAATTGTTAGGAATATTCACCATGCGCAAAGCATCCTCAAGGACTTGTTTGTGTCTCAAAAACAACTCTAAAATCTCAAAGATCAAAATTTGAGTGGGGGTTCTTTGCAATTGATCAACAAGATTATAATTGAACCTAGGATTAAATATTGGTTTTGAAAGAGCATACATGGATTGTACTTGTTTTGGCTTACTTGGTTGGTTTGAACTAGGTCCTTTGACTACAAGGGGACCTTGACTTTGTGTAATATCATTGAGACTTTAGGAAGACACTTTCTTAGGTTTACTTAACTAGTTTGAATGGGGTCCTCTAACGACAAGGGGACCTTGAGATGACTCTCTAGAGTGAGCATCCCTTAGCACCAAAATAGGTTTTTCACCAATGATAGGAGAGCTCAAATTTAAAACCACTGGGATCTTTATCTTCCATCATGTTGACACTTTATCCTACAACCTCAAGCATATTGACAACATTTTTTGCATTTGCATAAGTGTAATTGATTGTAGCCTTGCCATTCTTAGGTTGGGAAGGTTCCCCTTTCTCATACTTGGGAAAAGGCTCTTTGAATGCTATGTGATTAGAATTGGTATTTAATTCATCTATTTCATGTTTTCCATTCTCAATAAGATCTTGAACAATATACATAAATCTCCCACAGTTTTCAATATCGTGCCCAATGCCATTATGAAGTTTGTAATAGGCCTTCTCATCCCACCACCATGGCTTAACTTTAGGTATGTGAAAATTTTTGGCATCATAAGGGTGCACAAGATTATGAGCAAGGAGCTTCATGAATATCTCTTCAGATGAATCACCAAATTGTGTAAAGTTATGTTTCTCTCCTGTAGGCCTTTCTTGATATCTTGGCTTGTTACTCTGTTGATTAGCACTAGCCAAATGGAGAACAACTTGGTCTTTAGGCTTAGAGGAATCCACAACTCTATCATTAACCACTTGTTTGTTCTTATTCCAATATGCGTTCTTTCATTTATCCTTGTTATTGTTGTTGTTGTTTCCATTTTTTGTCAAAAATACCTTGCTCTCTCAAAACATCCTCAATTCTAGATGTGACTTCAACCATGGTATCAAAGGACTCAAAAACCATCTTCTTAACTTTGTAAATCATCTCAAGAACCATGTTACTAATGAGTATTTCAATCTTTTCTTTCTTAGGAATAGTCCTAGAATAGTGAGAGCATTGTTGTCTCCATCTTTGCAAGAAAGTAACAAAGGATTCTCCTTGATTTTTCTATGTGTGACATAAGTCCAATAGCAAGACTGATCATGAAAGATTATATGCAAAGTGTCAAACAAATCTCTATATTAACTTAGGGAACATCTTAACAAGAGGAGTTATAGTGGTAAACCTTTCCATTTCTTGACCCTTAAGACTCCTTGAAAATAATCTCATAAGGTATGAGTCCTCATGATGAAACTCAAAACTCATAGTATAGAACTAACACACATGATCATTTGGATCCCCATTTCCATCATATTTTTCATATTGGGGGATCTCAATTTTTCTAGGAAATCTTTCATGTCAACACTCTTATAAAAATGATTAGGACAAACTGAATCAAGTGAAAAAGAGCTCTTGGGTGCCGATATTTGCTTCGGTTGTTTCTTCAATTGGTCAATTTATTCTTTCATAGAGGGATCATGCTTTTGAATATTTTTTTCTACATCAAAGTTGCAAGGGACTTTAGCACCCTTGTTGATTAAATTTTGAAAGAATGCAACTATGTTTTGTTCCATATATGCTTCCATATGTTGCTGAAAATGTGGGTCTTGTTGCATAGCCATGAAATCCAAGAATTGTGGTCAAAGTTCAAGCTACCACCTCCATATTACAAATCATGATGAGAATGTTGTGAAGGTTTTCTTGAAACTCTAGGAGGTGTTGGTCTCCTATAATCATCATGTCTTGAAGCTCTCCTTCCTCTAGGACTAGTAGATGGTGAAGGTGTTCTCCAATGTTATCCATTTCATGGAATCTCGATAGGAATGAGTGGAGGAGAGTTGTTTCCAGCCCAAATGTGCACATTTTTGAATTTATTATCAAGTTGTGGAGCCATGAGAAGATCTTGTGCTTCTTGATGGGCTTTCCTTTCTGTCTCAATCATAACTTTCCTTTCTTCCTCTAGGTGTCTAAATTGTTCTTCCTTCTTAGCTTGCTCCTCTAGAAGGACTTTTCTCTCATTCTCAAGTACTCTAAGTCTTTCACTCGCATAACCTAAAGGTGTCATGAGTGGTGTACACGGTCTTGACCATCTAAACTGGTTACCAATAAATGTTGCATTCATAGGACCGCTAGGAGGCTCACTAATTTGATCATCATATTGGGATTTGTCTTCTTTATAGGCATAATGATTACCTTTCTTAGCCCTTTGGTGTGCATCAAAATATCCATCCTCAATATGGGGTGAGGTTGGTCTATTTTCATGAGTGGGATCACCACTCAAATGGTCAACATAGTATTCACCACCTCGATTCTTCTTTTGTGAAGCCATTCTAAAATTTATATCCATATTCGAGTGAGGTGATGATAAGGATGTACTCAACTCAATAAGGTCACTACTAGGGTCAAAAAAAGCTTTTTGAATATTTTTAGGTGATTGAACAAACATAGATTCTTTTCCCTTATGTCTTTGACAAGTTTGAACTAAATGAAAATTGAACTAAATGCAATTGTTTAAAGATGACTTAAGGTCACTTTCCTTGATCTACTTGATATCTTGTTGTAACTGACATGAAACAAAAGGTACTAGGTGATAGGATCACCCTAAGAAATGTTGGTACCAAACAAGGATAGTAAAAGAACTCACTTGTCCAAAAGAGATGTGATAAGATAGAATTTTGTAATAGACATAAACCAACATACCAAAGAGGTGCCCAAAACTTTGGGTGAATATCGTAGCACATATGGACCAGGAGGATGATTTACCCAAATTATAAATAATTAAAATTGAATTTTTATGAAAGTGGATGGACAAGAGATTACTAAGACTCTCCAAGCATAATATCAAAGAATCCAAAGGTATATCTTTCTCAATAAGGATAATCTCTATCTCACTGACTCCAAACAAGGTCACTTGTGAAATCAAAGATCACTAATTCAAGGGGTCAAAGCACAATAACCCAAGGTGTAAATAAGATTCTAACAATAGGGTAACTAGCCTAATCTAAACTAGATCAACCTAGGGAGACTGGAAATAATAGGATAGCAAAGCAGTTTGATCATAAAGTCTCGACTCATGAACTTAGATTTTATTTGTTTTAAATATCCAACTAGGTGTGATAAATTTTGAATCATGAACTAGACACACAAGATAGCAATCAGGAATTTCAAGCAAACATCTTCAAACAATGAGCAAAGGATAAAAAAAACTTTGCACATGAACAAGAATAGTTTCGTAGTATCAGTCTAATCCCTTAGAACCACCACTGTGTATGTTCTCAAAATGTTTTCTAATTATGCACATAGTCCTAGAAACGAAAAATTTGGCAGCACTATTGTTCCTAGTAACGTTCAACTCTACAACTTTTGCAATCTAGAGTGGGCAAAATCCAATCTTGGCACACTAGGGTTTTGATATATTTTAAGAATTTAATCAATCGAAGATATTGAGGAGATCTAACAACCCAAAAAAAGACTACACCCATAAGGATTTCCACCACAATAACATTTATATAGCGGTTTCTACTACCACATCAAAAATGGCTATTACCGCTTGAGGTTTTGTCCACGTGGTTGACCCAATAAAGGGAATGTCCACTATGGTTAACCCTCTCTAATCAAGGAAGACTCACAAATTTGTACCACATGGGGACCTGGTTTGGATTCAAAGGTACCAAGTTTTTGATGTGCTCAAAAGGGAACAAAGCATACTCCTATAGCCTCTTCACCTTACCCAAACATAGCAAACAAGATTCTTCGACACGCTAATTCAAAATCACTTCACCAAATTTTTGGAAAAGCCAACAACAAACATTGCTAATCTCAAAAGAGAAAGTACCAACGGATGTTGAGGACAATCCCAAGCAAAATAGTGAGATAATAGCAAATATCCTTCCTTACCTACAAGGGGATCTATCATCAAGAAGAGCTTAGCATGTAAGGCAAGAAAATGAAGCACATTCTCTCAAGAACTTCACAAATAGTTTTCATAGGGCCTAATTATTATGTGAAACACATATGCGTGAAAGTACTTCTAGATCCAATTTTGGAGCACCAAATGAAGTGTGAATCTATGAAAGCATGTAAAAGCACTCAAGCTAAACACGAGAGGGTTCATTTCATTTCCAAATACAAATTTTATAGAGATCTAATAAAATACTTGGTAATCCTTGCAACATATGTTTTCTCTATTATACCTTTCATTTATGCTTGAACACTCACTAACAACAAATAAAGCAACAAGCAAATCAAACAAACACAAGATATGCTATATTTATCCAACTTATGCAAAACTAGGGTTAGATATAAAAATATAATTTTTAAGAGTGATAATAACCAGAAAATAACTCAAATAAAAGCTCATATCATGCATTAATCCATGTGAAATTGAAATGCAAACTATTCATTAAATGCCCTTTTTTAATATTGATTTTTGACCTAGTCAACAAGATTGGACCTATATGATATGAATTTGGATCCAAAACCATAAATGAAAAAAAAATACCCCTATAAAAAATTAGAGAGCTTTTGAAAAATGTCAAAATTTTGAAAAGATCTTTTCATTTGTGCCCTAGGGAGCAATTTTATCAAAATAGACTAGTTTTTACAAATCGAATTATTGAGCCTTAATATGATCTCTAAAATAAAAACACAAAGAACCAACCCTATTTAGAATTCAAAGACCTTTCCAAAAATGTATACTTCTCTAAATTTTTTTCTAATTTGTGTCCTAAAATTATTTTTCATGAAAAATCAAGAAAAAATTATAAAAAATAAAAAATATCACAAAAAAACTTGAAAATTTTAGTGATGCTTCTTTGATATGCCTTCAACCTAATTTTTTTTTTTAGACCAAAACACCAAGCTATTTGGGAGATATGATCAAAATTTTAATATCTAAGATGTTTTTGTCTCCAAATAAATCCACATAAGGGGGTTAGCTCCAAAAATATCTAAAACCATCAAGTAAAGGTGGGTTTCCCCACAATGGGTGCCAAAGAATGTGTGCTAAAATGTTCATACACTTCTATGAGTCATTATATCCAAGATTTCTCAAGAATGAGGTCTCGAATGACGTCTCATAGCTCTCTATTCATGGAGTGCAAGGGTTTGTAATAGAGGCGCTCAGTTTGACCTAGTTTGTGCCCATGCAAGTACACCATAAAATGAGAGATTCAAAGATCAAAATATGTGTGCAAATGAAGATGCAATCTAATCTAAATGATAACAATGCAAAACAATGCAAGAAAGGGAATTTAATCTATGAATGTAAATAACAATGCAAGATTAATCTATGAAAGCAAATATGGATCTAAGCTAATATGAAAATGCAAGGATGGATAATGATGATGGAAGCCATGAATGCATGAGAGAAGAAGACAAGAAGATAGAAGTTTTCTACAAAAAGCTTTAATGCCCAAACTCCTTCTCCAAAAATTGCTCTCCAAACTTGTAGCATAACAATAGCATAATCGTGGATGTCAAAAATGAAGAGAGGGCTCTCCCTTATAAAGAAGAATGGATGATTAAGATTAAGAGGCAATAAGATTTAATCAAGGGTGGAGAAAGAATGATCCGTGTGTGACAAAATTCCACTAATGAGAGAAAAGGAGAAAAATTAAATGGAATCCCACTTAGAAATATGTGCATTTAAGTGTAGAGGAAAGAAGAATTTATTTAATTTTTATTTATTTTATTTCCTTTTTTCAATTGAGATTTTATTTAATTAAAAGGGAGCACGTTCTTTTAATTAAATAGGAAATATTTAATTGAATTAAAAGAGGGGTTTTCCTCTTAATTAATTAAATGTGGATTATTTATTTAATTAAAAGAGAGGTTTTCTTTTAATTAAATAAGACTTAGGTTAAAATGATCAAACCTTAGGAAATGTTGAAACAATTGAATTAATTACAATTTGATCAAAGAAATTGATTTGAATTGATTTAATAAAATATTACAAACCATTGATTCAAGAAATTTGACAAATTGAATAATGGGGGCCCATAGTCTAGGTGACCATTTAGGGTGCACACACCAAGTAATAGTGTTGAGAATGAATTTGAAGAAATCATGAATTCTAGCTGACTCAGCAAACTATGTTGAAGATAAGATTAATGAGTTGGATCATTAAATTCAAAGTGAGGATTAGGTAAAGACTTAATAGATAGATTCCAGAGAAGTTTCTAGAGGATGATCAAGGTGGTAGTTAGATATAATGAATCATGTTGAACCTAATCATAAACCCTAAGATCTACAATGATCATGGAAAGTGGTAAAGCAAGAATTACCTATTTAAAGAGATAGAGCCAAAGTTAAGATGTGTGAGAATAAGAGTGTGAGAGAGGCATTTACAGAGAAAGAAGGATCAGATTCACACAAGGGTGAACACAAGTGTGTGAGAGTGAATGTGAAGCTAAAGTAGATGCTAGTGATATTGATAAGTGAATATGAGCTTTTATGGCTTGCTTTTTATTGAAAGAAGGAGATTTGATTGCTTGAAGGGGTGCCAAGTGAATCAAAAACATATATGACAATGAAGAGCTTATCAGTGAATCAACACATGGATTGAACAATGATCTGAACCTAGAAAGTGTGTTGTAATCATACAAATAAAAAACCTACTATTTTCTTTATAATCATTGTAAATAGTTTGTATTTAAGTCTTTTTAATAGAGGTTGGCCAAACTATCATTTGAAAGACTTAACAATCTATGTAAATCCTTTAACAAGGTGACATTCTAAATGGAATGATCAAAGTCCTCTGACAATGCCACTCCTAACATGGTAATTAAATCCTCTAACCAAGTCACATTTAACAATGTGCATTACAAACCTTCAACAACATTGTTTCCCAATAGAGCTCACTTTGAAAGAGTGAAAAAGTGGTAATATATTGTTGGTAGTTTATCCAAAATTAGGTTTCCACGTAAAATCTTATTGTCAAACTTGTGTTGAATGTTTTATATTTTTTACATTTGATAAAGTTTACATTCGAAAAAGTATTTTATTTTTGGGACAATAATTTTTTTCATTAGTACAGTGGAGAATGAGAAACAACAAGATAAGCATAATAATGAATGTTTTATGTTTAATTGTTCAAATGGTACTTATGAATCTTGAGTAATTGATTCACCCCTCTCTTAGTTATTCTAAACATTTATAAAAATTATGGGAGGAGGTTGACCATCTTAGTTTTCCTCTGAGTTCCTGAGACATGATAAGGTCACTTCTCAAATTACCCTAGGTGTCTAATGCAAGAGCATCCTAGGTGTAAGGGCAATCTTGTGTCATCCAAAAATATTTCTATTTCTATTTTTCTAGTTTTTGTGTTTTCAATAAGGTACATTCCTATATAGAGTTGATATTTGAGGGAGCTTGCTAATTTTTGTAAGTTGGTTTTATGTGATCAAATTGTTCTAATCTCATATGTGGAGGTTCATCTTAGACATATCAGTCTCCCAGTTGAGTTTTATTGTCATATCATATGTATTGGTGCAATTATTACAGATTTTTGGTATGAATTTTGGCTATCCAAATTCTAGGTCCAATGATGAAGGCCTAAATGGCTCTAAAAAAAGGAGAAACCTTAGCTTATGGATGTTTGCATGATTTTCTATTGTAGATCGCTAGATGAGGATTCCAAAATGGGGTTGTAATAGCCCAATGGGTCAACAATTTTCTAGTTATGGTCTCTAGAAGTGGACTCTTCACAAAATGTAGTTTTTGTTGAGTTGATCTTACATAATAAAGTGTAATGAAATGATATAATATAAGGTTGGTTGGATTGAAGGGATAGGGCTTAGTGTCCAGAACCTTCTCGAGCGATTAAAAGTTCCTATATAAGGAAGGTTGTAGGTTGTCTAGGACAGTTTTGGGTGATAGTCATAGCTCTGTCTTGCAAATTTTTGTAAAGAAGGTACCCATGTGGGTTTTCATATTGTAATTATGAAATTTTGCATTTGCATCAATAATAAGAAGCCCATATCTTTTTCTCTCAATTTGTGTTGTTCTATGTTCTATTATTTATTGTGGTGTTTAGGGGAGCACCCTTCATTAGAAGTACAAAGCTATTTTGAAAGGCGAGCTTACACAGACAAAGAAACATCTTGAGAAGTTGTATTCAAGTAGTGAGAAACTTGATGAGAAGATCATGACACAAAGACCTTATTATGATAAGACTAGTCTTGGATACTATGAAGGAGAGTCATCAAAAAGATCTAAGGTTACTGAGGAACCATATCTTGTGATCCAACAACCTAAATAATAACAAGAATATCTAAATAAGGTTGAGTCTAATCAATCTATAGACGTGCCTAAATAATCTACACCACCTCAAGGAGCAAGGAGGAAATTTAATGGAAAATGTTACACATGTAATTAAATTGGCCATATGAAGAAGGAGTATATAGGTAAGTATAAAAACACTATTTTTGGTTATTGTTATAATTGTTATGCTTATGAACATAGAGCTAGTGAATGCAGAAGACCTAGATTTAATATAATATGCATCAAGGTACTAGCCCTGTAACTAGTAGACCTATTGGAGGAACCAATGTTATAAGGAACAACATCACATGTTATAAGTGCAACTACTTTGGACATATTGCTAGAGATTGTAGATTACAAATCAATTAGTCAAGACCCAAATATAGAAATAATGTGATAGTATGTCAGGTTTGTAACAACATGGGACATAAAATAAGACTTTGTAGGAAGAACACAAGAATGCCAAACAATGTGAGGAACAACATGAGAACACCAAACTTTAGAAGGAATGCAAACAATGTTAGAAATAATGACATACATAAACAAAATGTGAAATGACATGTAGAAAACTTCAATGAAACATTTGTTAAAGTTAAGGCATCAAAAAGTTCACAAATTTGGGTAGAAAAGAAGTCTATTGAAACACCTGAAAATAAGTTGAAGTCAGTAGTAGTTGCAAATCAATCTTTATTAGTCTAAGTAATTAATTATATTAGAGAATTATAAGGGAAATTCCAACAAAAAAAAATTGAACCCTTACAAAAAGAATTAAGGGTTGTGCAATTAATATGAGGTAGATATGGATGGAAGGAAGCTACATCTATGAGCACATGAAATTATGAGCTCATATGTGAGTGTGTGAAGAGGAACACGTTTACTGGTTAATAAGAACAACTTTTTAAAGCCTGCGTACTTCTGCATTTATTTTAAAAGTAAATTGGAAAGGATTTAAATGTTGAAATTGGATTTTAAAGTACCATTTGATTGTGAAAGAAGTTAAGGAGCATAAATAGGTGAATTTGAGAGCAGAATTGAACTATGTTGAAGCAAATTGGAAAGAGAATTTTTTGAGCCCTAGTTGTACAAATTTAAAGGTATTTATAGCTTATAGAGTTGTAATTGGAAGGTTTTAATTTAAAAAAATGAAAAATCCTACAATATGTGTGTTGGATAAAATTGACCAATTGTGTATTGTCTTTGATGTTACATGAATGTCATATCATTATTAGTCAGTGTATTCTGAGCTCACTCAAGCAACAAAGACAATTTTTTGTAGCTATTGAGAGTTATTGTGTTTGACTAGTTAAGAAGGCAGTGTCTACTGGGGTCACTTGAGCATCGAAGGAAACTCTACAAAAGATGAGTGTTAACCAAGATCACTTGATTAATGGAGGAATATTGGATGGTATCAGTGCTAACTAATTTCTCTTGGTTACCAAAGAAATATTCCAATTTGTAGTGTTAATCGAACTTCTAAATTAGTGTCTACTAAGCTAGGTCAACTAACAAAGAATATTCTTATTTTGGAATATTAATCTTAATTGATTAATCTATTTTTTCTAGCTGGTTGAGATGATGAATGTTAATTATTCTAAGTTGTATTCTAGTTGACTTGACAATAGGAAAGATATAAGTATAAAGTCAAGTTGTGGGATAATGTGTGATATGTGAGAACAATAATGAAGATTTGATAATTGCTTTGAGGAAGAAAATCTAAAGATAAAGAAGGAAGTGTTTGAGGAGCTGAAAGGATACATCAACCAAGAATGATCAAGTACAAGCTAGAATAGAGATCTATAATTAGCAAGTTAGTTGCATCCAAATCAGGTAATCTCATTGTTATTCTCTAACAATTTACAGTGATCTAAATCTCTTAACATAATTGGCTTAACAACTATTTGTAAATCCTTTAACAAGGTGGTAGTTCTATTGAACTATTTAAAGACCTTTAATAAGGCCACTCCTAAAAGGGTGATTAAATCCTCTAACAGGGTCACACTTGATAGTGTGTTTTGTAGCCTTTAAAGGGGTTGGCTCCTAACAGGGCTCACTTTAGAAGAGTGAAAATCAATAACTAGTTGCAATTGGTGGTTTTCCCAAATAGGGTTTCCACATTAAATCTTGATCTCAAATGTGTTCATACTATTTATTTTATGCTTTCAATTAAGTTAAAGTAATAATAATCACTGATAACATCCTAAGATCTACAAAGCTAATTCATTACCGAGTATATTCAGTATTTATGGAGTTACAACATTTTAAATATGTTTGCCAAGCATCAGCAATATTCAACTTTCAGAGTTTATTCTATACTAACATCTATAGGATCTAGGATTTATTTTTTGTAGTAGCTAATTTACCCCTCCCCTCTCAGTTACTCCTCTTATATTTTCAACAATTGGTATGAGAGTTTTTGGTGCTTACAGAGAAGGTTTCAAGGACCTAAGATACAGATCAAAATGTCTTAGAAAAGAGAGATTCCCAAGTTGAACAGAGACAAATTTTCAGCATGGCAATGACTTATGAGATTACATCTAGCTACTATTAGTGATTCAAGTTGCAAATATCTTGAAATAGAATACAAAATGCCCACTGGAACATTATTAGTTGAAGATATTTCTGAAAAGAAGAATCATAACATCATGATGATTGATATTGCATCTGCTCTCAATTATGCTGAATTTGATGAGGTAAAAGATTGTAAAACTGCTCATAAAATGTGGACCAAACTAAAATATATCTATGGAGGAGATGAAAATGTAAGAAGAGCCAAAGTAGAAAGTCTTAAAGGAAAATTTGATCAAATGAAAATGAGAGAAGATGAGAATATTGGAAAATATGTGGAAAGAATCAAGGCTAGTGTAAGTGCAATAAAAGCATCTAAAGGAGACATTGAGGACACAACTATTGTAAGCAAGGTACTTAGAATTCTCCTTCCTATTTATGCAATTAGAGTGTTTGCTATTCAAGAATTGAGATGTGATCCAAATAACAAAATAACCTTGGATGCTCTAGTTGGAAGATTGACAGCTTTCAAATTAGACAACTATGATAACTATGTTCCTATTTACAAAAATATTGAGTTTTCATTTGAAGAAAAACTCTCACTTAAAGAAAAGAGTAAGAAATAAAAGGCTAATCAGTCAAGAAGTGAAGAAGAAACTGAACAAAGTTTTGATAGTGATCTTGAAATTGTTGAAGCCCTACTCGCAAAGAAATGTTCCAAAGGCAGAGGAAAGTACAAATGTAAAATTCCTCTAATATGCATTTCTTGTGAAGAAGTTGGTCATATTGCTACTAGGTGTCCAAAGAAATAAAGCAAGGATGAAAAGAAAAGCCACAAGCACAAAGGAAAGAAGGAATTCAAAAGTCACAAAAACTACAAGGACAAAGATAAGAAATCTTGTTTTATGGCTATAGATTTTGATAACAATGAAAATGAAATGGTGTATATTACTGTAAAAGATGAATCTAATAATGAAGGAGATAAGATGGCACTTATCTCTCATATTAACAAAAAATGATACATGGATTATTGATACACCATATGGCTAGAGATAAACAAAGTTTGAACATTTTGAACATTATAATGGAGGTAGTGTAAGATTTGGAAACAATGAACCTTGTTGCATAAAAGGAAAAGGTCGTATCTCATTAATCAGTGAGCCTATATGTGATAATCCCTATTAGGTTGAAGGACTAAAGCATAATCTTTTGAGTGTGGCATAGTTGAACAACATTGGGTTCAAGGTAGAATTCTAGAATGGCAAGGCAAAACTACTAGTTGAAAACAAAAATTTAGTTAGATCTGGCAAACAAATAAAAGGTAATCTATTTTATCTTGATCTCAGTAAATGTTCATGTTTTATTTCTCAAATAGAAGAAATATGGTTATGGCACAAAAGAGTATGTCATGTAAACTTTGATAATTTGGTTAAGATAAGCAAACATAGAAGAGTAAGAGGTATTCCTAGTTTGAAGAAACTTGATATGGGTTTATGCAAGAATTGTAAAATTGGTAAGATGGGAAAGACTAGCTTCAAAAGAAAAAACTATCAGTCAAAAGAAGTCTTGGATGTTGTACATATTGACTTATTGGACCTATTGAAATAGAGAGTTACAATGGAGAAAAGTTTTTTTGTTTTTTTGTTGATGATTATTCTAGAATGATGACTGTAATGTATCTAAAAGAAAAATTAGAGGCTTTTGAAAAATTAAAATGGCACCTAGCAAGAGTAGAAAAAGAAACTGGAAAGAGATTGAAATGTTTAAGATAAGATAGAGATGGTGAATTCATCTCCAATGAATTCAATAATTTTTGCATTGAAAGAGGAACTAAAAGAAAAGTATCAACCCTTGGTATACCTCAGCAAAATGGTATAGCTGAAAGAAGAAATAGATCCATCATGAACAGTGCAAGAACATTGATTATAGAAAAGAATGTTGTAATCAAATACTAGAAGGAAGCTATCAACACTACAATTCATACTCTGAATAGAGTTTAGTTGAAGAAAGACTCAAACCAAACTCCCTATGAACTATGGTATGGCTACAAACTTAATGTGAGTTATTTGAAAGTATTTGGTAGAAAATGTTATATCCTAAAAGAATCTAGAAAATAAAATTGATATAAAAGGTGATGAAGGCATATTTTTAGGATGCTCCTACAGAAGTAAAACATACAAATGTTTGAACTTGTTAGGACTCATAAAATCATAGAAAGTGCACATGTAAGAATTGATGAGTTTGTAGAAAAGAGTGAAGAGGAAAGCAACAAAGAGCTAGAGGATTACAAAAGATTCAATTATTATGAACTTGATACCCTACCAAATCTATCTAAAAGAAAGGAGGCTTCACCTCCCAAGTTCTAAATATCTCCAACAATTACTGAGCTGCAAACAGTGCAACCTGAGTTACAATCTAAAGGACTTGAGTCGCAGTCAGAAGCTACTGAGCTAGTTCAAACTGAGTCTGAAGGACTCAAGTCACATGCATAAGGACTCATGATTGGTATTGAAGCTCATGTAAAAGGACCTGAGCTTGATATTGAAGTTCATACCAAATCCAAAGAACTTGTGCTAGCAAAATATCTCAGAAGACATCATGCACCTAATCAGATCATTGGAGACAAATCTGATAGAACAATGACACAAAGCAAATGGAAAGGTACATGTTTACTTGCTGAATTTGAACCAAGAAATATTAAAGATGCATTAGATAATGAAAGTTGGGTTGAAGCAATGAATAAAGAGATAGAGATTAACAAAACTTGGACTTTTGTTCTTAGACTTAAGGATAAAAATGTAATTGGCACAAAGTGGGTATTCAGAAACAAGCTAAATAAAGATGGAAAAGTGTCTAGAAACAAAGAAAGATTGGTATGTAAAGGTTATTCTCAAGAAGAAGTTATTGATTATGGTGAAACCTTTTCTTTTGTTGCAAGATTAGAAGGTGTTAAAACTTTACTTGCATATGATGCTCACAAAGGATTTAAGGTATATCAAATGGATGTTAAATTTGCATTCTTGAATGATATTCTTGATGAGGAAATCTACATTGAACAACCAGAAGGTTTTGCAGATCCTAACAAAAGAGACATGGTCTACAAATTACACAAGGAATTATATGGTCTCAAGCAAGCTCCTAGAGCCTGGTATGAAAGACTACATAATTATTTGGTATAGATTGTCTTTCAAATAAAAAATGATGACAATAGTTTGTATATCAAAGAAGGACTAGACAAAAAGATTGTGTTGGCAGAAATATTCATTGATGATACATGATTAACAGGAAATGATGACTTGTGCAAGAAATTTTCAGAAAAAATGACCAAGGAATTTGAAATGTCTATGTTTGGAGAAATAAAATTCTTTTTTGGATTATAGATTCAGCAGAAGAAAGATGGTATCTACATCACTTAATCCAAATACATCAAGGAGATACTAAAGAAATTTGGAATGGAAGATTCAAGACTAGTTGGAACCCCTATGTCTACTAGACATAAGCTTTCCAAGTATGATGATTCCAAAGAAGTAGATTAGACCACATATAGATCAATGATTGGAAAATTGCAATATGCAGTACATACAAGGCCTGACATTGCATTGGCAATTGGTTTTGTGGCAAGATTCTTAGCAAATCCTAGAGAAAACCACATGATGACAATCAAGAGAATCATGAGATATCTAAGAGGTACTGAAGACTATGGCTTATGGTACAAAATCGAAGGCAATTTGGACTTGAATGTGTTTACTGATGCTGATTGGGTAGGAAGTCTTGATCACAGAAAAAGCACTGGTGGTGGAGAATTCTTTCTTGGTAAAAGACTAGTGTCTTGGACAAGTAAGAAACAAAATTGTATCTCTCAATCCACAACAGAGGTAGAATATGTGGCAACAATAGTTAATTGTTTTAACATTGTTTGGTTCAATCAACTGTTAAAAGGAATGAAAATAGAGATCAAGGATCCAATAGTCATATATTGTGACAACACTAGTGCAATCAATATATCAAAGAACCTAGTGATGCATACCAAAACAAAGCACATTGCTATAAAATGTCACTTCTTAAGAGAATTGGTGTAGGAAAGAAGTTAGATTGGAATATGTAAATACAAAAGAATAGATTGTAGACATATTCACCAAGCCATTACCTAAGGATGCATTTTTGTATCTAAGAAATAAGTTAGGGGTCATTCCCCTATTTGAAGCTCGCTAAATAAAGTTTAGTGATGCATCAACTAGAGCAAGTTGAAGATCAATCAATTGATGCAAAATTGACAAGAGCATATTACAAATGAATCAGAGTTTAAGGTACATTGATATTAATAGGACTATTATCTTTGGCATGTGTTCTCAAAGAGGGAGAAGTTTACTGTCATATCATATCTACAAATTTTTTTGTTATTACAAAGAAGGAGAAGTTTGCAATAAGAGGGAAAGTTTGCTATCATAGGAACTTTATGAAGAGACATCAAAGAGGGAGAATGAAATTGAAAGAAGTATTTTGATAGAGGGAGTTCTCTAAATGAAACCAAGGATGTGTTCCTCACACTTTATTCTTGTTCCAAAATTTTATTATGTTATAACATGTTGTGTTGCCATCAATGCCAAAGAGGAAGATTGTTGGATACAATTGACTAATTGTGTATTGTCTTTGATGTTACACGAACATCATATCATTATCAGTGTTCCTATGTTTTCCTAGTTCAAAAGACAGTGTCTACCAAGTTCAGTCAGGCATCAAAGGAAAGTTTGCAAAAGATGAGTGTTAACCAAGCTCACTTGGTTAATGAAGGAATTTTGGATGGTACCAATGCTAACTAAGCTCACTCGGTTACCAAAGGAATTTTCTAGTTTGCAATCTTAACCAAACTTATGAATTAGTGTCTACCAAACTGGGTCAGCTAATGAAGGATATTCTTATTTTGGCATATTAAGCTTAATTGATTTATCTATTGGTTCTAGTCAACTGAGATGATGAATGTTAATTATTCTAAGTTGTATTCTAGATGACTTGACAATAGGAAAGATATAAGTATAAGTTCAAGTTGTGGGATAATGTGTGATATGTGACAACAATAATGTAGATTTGAGAATTGCTTTGAGGAAGCAAAACTGAAGATAAAGAAGGATGTGTTTGATGAGCTAAAATGATACATTCAATTAGGAAGGATCAAGTACAAGCCAGAATAGAGATATGTAATTAGCAAGTCAATTGCATCTAAATTAGGTCATCTTATTGTTACTCTCTAACCATTGTAGTAGTGATCTAAATCTCTTAATAGAGTTGGCTTAACAACTATTTGTAAATCCTCTAACAAGGTGGCAGTTCAGTTGAATTGTCTAAAGACTTCTTATAAGGCCACTCCTAATAGGGTGATTAAATCCTCTAACAGGGTCAAACCTGACAATGTGTTTTGTGCCCTTTAATAGGGTTGGCTCCTCATAGGGCTCACTTTAGAAGAGTGAAAATCAGTAACTAGTTGCAATTGGGGGTTTTCCCAAATTGGATTTCAACGTTAAATCTTGGTGTCAAATGCGTTCATGCTATTTATTTTATGCTTTCAATTTAGTTAAAGTAATAATAATCACTGATAAAATCCTAAGATTTGCAAAGCTAATTCATTATCGAGTATATTCGATATTTACCAAGTTACAACATTTTATATGTGTTTGCCAAGCATAAGAAATATTTAGCTTTTAGAGTATATTCTGTATTGACATCTATAAGATGTAGGATTTATTTTTTGTAGTAACTGATTCACCCCTCCCATCTTAGTTACTCCTCTTATATATCCAACAATGTAATGTAAGTGAAAGACCTAGGTATAAATTTAAGAAGCACCCATACATTTCACTTGAAGATGATCCATGTGGTGCATTTTCATAGGTACCTAGTAGAGTATTACCTATAGAGGATATCTATGCATACATATACTACAAATTTGAGACAATTGGAGACAGTGACATATACTATGACATGAACCTAGTATACAACAATGACCTATCATTCAAACAAGGGTTTGAATATTTGGAAAACCTAAACATTACTAGGCATTTTTTTTGAGGAGTTTGACCAACATGAGTGGAGAAGGATAATTTTGACCCAAATTCATGAGGACATGTTCTAGGTAGGATATAGTCTAGTAATGATCGACGATATAATTCACAAGTTGAATGGATTAAGTAATGAAGGGAGTATTCCTATTAATGTGAAGAATGTCAAGAAATTGGTTGAAACTAACATCGGATCAATATTTGATGGAAGAAACATGATAGTGGATAAGATCAAACAAGTTGACGTAAGGTTGCAAGATAATTGGCTACAAAATGACCTACAATACTTGGATGAACTCTGAAACATTCATGATGAATGTAGGAAGAGAAATTGTTAACATGTGTGAGATTGTTAGGCAACAACTAGTTGAAAACATAAAAAAAATAAAAAAAATAAAAAATCCAGCATTCAAATTTGTGTCTTTGCTGACACATTTGTTCTTTCAAGTGATAAGGAGATTTATTGATATGCTTGACTATGAATGAAACTCTAAAAAGTGAACAATATAATTTATTACACACTACTATAGAAAACAACCTGGAGAAATAATCACAGAAGACATGTCAAGGATGATGAAGAGTTTCCAAGCTGAAATGAAACAAAGATTTAGAATTCCACCCTTCATTGTAGAGAAGTACAAGGATGGGATTTGTTTTATGCTTGAGAAAAATGAAACATGTATGGAGGTAGTAGAACCTCCAAAACACAAGAGAGTAAATGAAATTTCCATAGGCTTGGGAAAGAAGCATAAAACATTAGTTACATTTGTGGGCAAGTAGAAGAAGAAAGAGTTTGAAACTGAGAAAGAGAAATCACAAATTGAAATAGAGGAAGAAGAGGAAGATAAACCTAACGATTGCATTGAGGACGAAGGAAGCAACAAAAAGACACCTTCATTGAAGCACACAATTAAGAATCTTAATGATTATATATTAAATGAGGGAAATATGGAGAAGTTAAAATAATTCCATGACAAATATCCCCTATATGAGTAGAGAAATTTAGATGTGACAATGATTCAATATATGATATAGTTTAAGAAACCACTCCTTACAATACATAGTGAGCTATCTAAAGATCAATATGATAGTCTAAATAAATAGAGGTTGAGGTTAAAGAAACAAGAAGAGACACTGAGAGAGGAATTAGTAAGAAAATTCTACAATGTGAAAAATGATGCACAAATGGAAAGAGTAAAGCATTTACTAAATCCCCACGTACAAGACAAGATGCAGATAATAAGAATTATGGGAGGAAAAATAGAAGTTCTTAAGGAAAAATAAAATCTTATTGGCCTATTTGTCAATGAACCAATGAGAAGAGCCTATATTGATAAGGTAGAAAAAGAATAGGCAAAATCTCCATCTACAAGAGAACCACCAAGGTCACTTTAGACTAAATAATGTTTGATATTGCAAAAACTAGCAAAGAAGAAGAAAGTATGATGTTAGGGGGAGAAAATACTCTTCTTATTATAGCTACAACATAGGCTACAGATGAGATTGTGATGAAATATGCAGAGGCAACTACATTAGAAACACCACCGATTACCATTGCTATAGACACAAATCAATATTGACAACACCAATACTACAATAGATAAATCATAAGATCCTTTTAAGGATAATGGACTCATTATTGACAATTTGGTTGGCCACACAAGCTCTAAGGATGAATAGGAAGAAAGTGACAAGAAAGAAGAAGGAAACAAAAGAAAAGAGGATGGAAAAGATAAGAAAAAGGATGAAGATCTGACTATCTTAAAATATGAACTTAAGAGAGTCGATAAGAAATTATAAATTAAATAGAAGATAATTACACAAATTTTCATTTCACACCACAGTTAAAGCATGTAGGAGAAGTAGAAATGATTAACAATAAACAAGAAGATGAGATAGAGAAACAGAGGTATAATACAAATGATGGATTTTCACTTCAAGCCTTGGAGCAAAAGGATGGCAATCAAAATGTTGTAGAGGAACAATAGGTCACCCTAATTAAGGAAAAAAATAGAGACACACCTATTTCTTCAAAGTCACTCTTAGAAACTTTGATTGCAAGTATGAGTGCTACATCACTGACAACAAAAGAGAACCCTAAGATTGAAATGCTCAAAAAATTGTTGGCTTTAGCTACCAACATAATAATAGAAAAGAGAAAATGGATAAAAGCGACTCTAGAGATTCTTGAGAAGATGACAAGGAAGATAAAAAGTCTAATGAATATCCACATTAGAAAAGATAAACCACAAAAGAAGGTAACAAAAGTTTTGGAAGAATTTTATAGTCATTGAAAAACTATGGTTGAAGTAGCTACAATCAAAGCTCAAGGTGAGAATGATGCAAATGTGTTTAGAAATGTATGTCAAAATGTTAAATATTACTTAGCTAATTTTGATACATGCATAAGGGAATTGTGAAGATGTGTTCATGAAGGTAAATAACTTTATGAGAAATATGTGCTAACACATGAATATATGAACACATTCACATCAAAGATCAAGAGCAAAGAGGATGAAGTGAAGAATGATATTAGTGAGCTTAAGAGTGAAAATGCTCAGGTGATTCACTTGGGGAAAAAGATTAGTAAAATTTAGGATGAAAGGAGATTGCTAGAAGTAAGTAATGAATAGACATTGTAGAGATTCTCTTTATTGAGATAGCATCTATCTTTAAAAATTGACCCAGTTTAGAGATAAGTTGAAGATTTCTTAAAGGCAAAGACATCATATGAACACTTTAGCTATCTAGACTTCCAAGCAATAGAGTTGACATCCTATACACTGTGTGCACCTCTCACAGTATCAGATTCAGTGAAAGAAGTGTGTAATGAAGATCTATAGTTTGAAGAACATTTTTTCCAATTACATTTCATTGTTACTATATATAGTTTTTGACTCACCTTTTTAATTGATGTCAAAGGGGGAGTGATTGTGTATGATAATTGTATATTGTATATGTATGAGGAAGTATAAGACAGAACATAGTCAAAGGGGGAGTAATATTATAATTAGGAGATATAAGGGTGTAAAGATGGTATAAAATAAAAAATGATCCACATTTTAAATTTTTTGTATGGCCATGTGAAAAAATTTACAAATTTTGGAATTTTGAGTTTTTGGGACTTAGCTAATTTTCCCACATGTTGCCATCAATGCCAAAGGGGGATATTGTTTGTAATTTGGCTCAGAGGAGAATATTAAAATGTGTTTAGGTTGTCATTTATGACAAAATATTACTTGAATAGAGTCAACATATCTTAGAGATATAGTTTTGGGTTGATAGCTTATAAAATTGTCTAAATATCATAGAGTTTAACTATCAACACAAACACAATTTTTGCTTACAAACTTGATAGAATGTGAATTGGAACATGCAAAATTGAGGGAAGAAAGAAAAAGGTATAAGGAAACTACATGTGAGAGCAAGTCATTATGATCAGTATATAAAAAGGTATTGATGATTTAGTGATTGCAAGTATGTATAGGCAGAACAAGGCATAGTTAGGAAAATAGGTATTTTAAGTAGACTACTTAACTAATTAGGGACTAAATTCTAGATGTTAACCCTAAGTGAGAAAAGTGTGATTTTATATTTTGGGACATGTGTGAAGATATGAAGGCCAACCGAACAATATTACTTGGTATAAAGGAAATAACTTTGGATACAAAGTTTTGTGATGCTTTTATGATTGTTATGTTGTTATTTTGTGATGAAAATTTTGTGTTGAGAGTAGTAAAAGGAAGTATACGTGAAGATTTTACAATAAGCTACAAAGGTCAAATCATATATTGAATATATCATCATTGGCAAGAGGTTTTTGTATCTCTACCTTTCATGTATAGAATATTATTGTACATTGCATGTTTGGGTAGTTGGCTCATCTTGCATACATTTTGTAATTGTAATAACAACTCCTAATAGGGTTGAGGTTTCTAACAATGACTAGTCCTCTAACAAGAACTAAGACAATATATAGATGTAATATACTCCTAATAGGGTCAATATCTTTCACAAGATACTTTTGATTAGTGGATCATTTTGTGGGTACGATCCCCACTAGAGTTTTCCCTTGGCCATGTTTTCCCTAGTTAACAAATAATGGTTTATAAGTTGCACTGTGTTATTTCTATGTTTAGTTTTCAATATATTCATATGTACATGTAAGATTGTTAATAATATCCACCGTTGGGAAAAATATTATGGAATAGTGATTCACCCCCCTCACCCCCTCAGTATTTCCTATTTCTAACAAACATGTGTGAGCATGTGTTGAAGATTTTGTTGGAATAATGAGGAGAGATAGGATGTTGAGGAGGTGGTTGGGGGGGGGGGGGGTGTGGGAGTCAGGGGGTGAATTAGTATCCTCTAAAATTTTTACCCTTAAACAAATTTAGAACTTTTGCTTTTTCCTTCTGTAACTCGGTAATCCTTAACCTTTTATCACAATACTTTGTAAATGAAAATTTCAACTTCATCAACTAAAAATGTATAAGCTTATAAAAAATAACACTTAACAAATTCATTTGGTATTAGAGAAATCCTTGGTCAGAGGAAAATTATAGTGGGGATGGTACCCACAAATCCATCACTGTTGTAGTAAAAGGGTGCCTTGTTAGGGCTATAATGTTTAGTCACTTTTGATGACTTACTCAGTTAGGATTTCACAATAAGACCTGTGAGGATCTACCTTTTTAAAGGATTTTACATCACTCTTCAAGTGTGTCCTTGGTTAAGAGATTTACATATAAGACTATTAAGTCCACCTTTTAAAATGATTTAGGAAACTACTACAATGATTAGAAAGTAACAACAAATGATCTTTATAGTAGCAACTTACTTTTATTGATTAGACCCCTCTTCTACTCTCCAGTTATCACCTTCTATGATATATCTGAATCCCTCTCTACACTTTCCTTATTTTTGATCTCTAACCTCTATTCAGACCTATGATCTCTCTTTTCTCTCTTTGATACCTTACTTAGTAGGAGAAAACACTTCACTATCTCCTTAAAAAAACTTAACAACCTCCACAACAAAAAAAACTTTTTTGAATATGTCTTTTTATAGTTTTCATTTTTCCTTTTTATCATTTGACCTAATTAGGATTTTGAAACTTTCCAAAATTTGCAATCAACGATTAGAATTGTATACCATTTCATTCTTCTTTTATTCTTTATTGTCATTGGTCCTTCCAACCTTGAAATCAACAACAATCAATTCACATTCTTGAAGAAAATTATTTCAAATCCTTACCTTTACTTGTGTTAACTATTTCTCCTGCTCGATATGATTGTGTTGAATCAAATTTTGTGCCAATTCAAACTTTGATGTAGCCTTTGTGTCACTCAATAAATACAATGTTATTTATATACCATCGCTTGGTGTAGTCTTTCCTCACTATCCTTTGTATAGCTTAGTAGTCCTTGTTTACTCAGTATACTCTAACCACTTAGTGTTGTCTTTGCCCAACTCTTCTACTCAGTATATGTAGAGTCACTAGTAAATCTTAACTCATTTTTGACCAAAATTGGTTGAATTTTTGACTCATATTTGTCGAAATTTTGACCAATAGTTTTTCATAATTTTTGTCATCAAAATTTTGACCAAACTTGGTAAAAAATGTCACATTAAAATTTATAAATTTAAAAAAAAAAAAAAAAAAAAAAAAATACTTTGTCAAAATTTTGACCAATTGTCATCCTTGATCAACCAGGATGCCAAACCCATGATGACATCCTTGTCAATGAGTTGGTAAAATATTCAACCAAGTTTGGTCAAAATTTTGACCAAGTCATACTAGCATTGGTTGAATTTTCAACCAACTACTTTGTTTGAAAATAAATGAAAATTGGATTGAAGATGATTCTAAAAAAAGGTGCAATTTATCCTTATATGGAGCACCCTATGGATGCCATTGGACTTACCTATTTCTTGGACACATTGGGTACTTCCAAAGGTTCATTAAGAACTTTGGATAATATTCCTAGTAGTTGGATAAGTTAACTCAAAATGACTAGCCATACACATGGGAGATTGTATAAGGAGAGGCCTTCAAGGAGCTCAAACAAGGCTAGTGTGTATGCCCATTTTGGCATATCTAAATTGGGACAAGGATTTCTATGTTCATGTTGATGCCTTTAACATAAAAATCCTTGTCCCAATTTAGATATGCCAAAATGGGCATACACACTAGGCTTGTTTGAGCTGCTCAAAGGCCTCTCCTTATGCACTCTCCCATGCGTATGGCTTGCTATTTCAAGTCAACTTATCCAACCAATAGGATTTTTATGCAAAGTTCTTAATGAACTTCTGGAAGTACCCAATGTGTCCAAGAAAGAGTTAAGTCTAGTGACATATGTAGGGGGCTCCATATCAAGGATAAATCTCACTTTTTTTGGAATCATATTTAATCCAATAATATTAAACAAAATGATTTTATCACTTGGGAAATTATTATGCCAACTCCAATTTTAGATGGTTAAGACAAATTCACAATATTGTGGGATTTATTTAGTTTCCGATGATTATATGTTTATTTTCTTTCCATATATTTTGTATTTTTTTAGCACATACTTGTATGATATTTGGTCGAGTATATCTGCTTCAAATTTGCAATATAATGATTGATTTCTGGGTGAATATGGAAGACTTATAGGCTTATACCTGGCCATATAAATTCATCACCTGCTAGAAGGCCTTTCTAGTAGGATGTAGAGTTTAAGAAGAAAGTAGTTCATACTTCAACTATTTGAATGAAGTTGTAACATATTAATAGATGGAATTGAATAAAGTATTGTATGTTTGGCATGGTTCAATTCAATGTTGATCATTTTGATAGGAATTTATGGAGTTTGGTAATTGCATTAGATACATCATTGTAAACCAAAGGTTGACTATTTTCCCCTCATTTCACCGTGTAAACAATTCTATTGCATTGTAACATTATTGTAGTCACAAGGAGTTTAAATGTCAAAAACTATCTCTCTCATATTTAGTTTGCATGACAACCATCTGTATTAATGTCTACCTGCATATTTACATAGTGTGGATCATCTATATGCATTCCAAAGTAAAAAAAAATTGCATTTGCATTATGGTTCTTTACATAGACATCTTAGTAACAATTTGAGAGCATTTGAAATATATTTGACATCATTTCAAGCAATCATTAACAGAATAAAACATTGAAACAACATGTACAAAGATTGTTTGCAATGTATTTAATGAAGTTGCTTAAGTCTCTAATATTGAGGCTGAATTTGGAAAGGGATCTTTTAGTGGTATAAGTACGTGATCTTGCTAGCCTATAGGCTAAAGAGAAGTTATTACCATTTCAACTCAAATTTAGTTTTGGTTATAGGCAGTAGAATTGCACATTATGGAATGTTTTTTTGTAAATAAATAGGGATGGAAAGAAAGAACTCAGAGGAGTCCTTGTGTCTTAGCAAAAATTAAAGAGATAATGACCAGATATGACAAGTATTGCTCTCTTCCTCAAGAGATATAGGATATACTTCCTTTCACACAATTCTTGGTATATCGAACAAGGGTGAATCACTTGTTTCTTGCTTGTAGCCTAGAAGTGATCACAATGAATGCAAAAATCAGTCATTAGGTGAGTGTTCTAATGAAGAAACAACTTTGGATTCAATGATTTATACCATGCCATTGAGTCATCATGTTGATCACAAAGTGGAAATGGTTACAACCATGGATCAACCCATTGGACAGGATGAAAACAAGATACCAAGGTGTGACACCTATTCAAATTATTGCAACAATAGATCTAATCATGTGGTTACACCCATTTCACATTAAGGTAATGATGCGAATGTAAACACAGATGACTCTATAGAAATCCTTTCAAGGTTGATAGTGTATGGGAATTCAATTAGAATTATACAAATATTGCAGCAAGATTGACATTAAGAAGTTTATATTTGGAAATAGCGACTTCTATTTTATCACACAACATGCTTAGAACATAAAAAATTCAAACAAAAATCATACCAAATTAAATGAAATTTTATGTAGAAATTATTCTTTGGAAATAAAATGATAGTGACAAAGAAGTTCAATTTAATGCCAATTTCATAATATAGCATTAGTAATTAGTACAATGTGGTACTAAAATTTATCTCATTTTATTGTTGGACTCCATAACATTCACACAATCATTATGATGTACTACTATTTAGGTATCAATAAAATATAATTCTTACTTAGTAAAATCATAGTAATCACATTATATAAAATTGTTCAAACTACTCTTATCTTTTATGTGGGGAATCACCTTCTTCCACATATATGTGCAACAAGCACGTAATACAACTAACCAAATGCATCCATTCTCTCTCATATCTAAGATGAACCATGTAAGGGTAGCTGATCAATACAAAATACCTACCTATAAAATTAAAAAAATGTGTATGCTTGACCAATGGTGATCATTTGTACTTCAACCAACCCTTCTGTCAACTCTAAAAAAGCAGACTATTTTGGATCATCAAAAATATAAAATTGATCATTAACTCTCTAGATTCTCTAAAAACAACCTATTTTAGGTGGTTAAAAATTTGGTGTAATTAATGTGGTCTTAGATAAGGAAATTTGGTAGGATGCTAAAACTTCTTGATTCTCAACTTGAAGAAGTCAAAGAGCTTAATTTCTAATAACTATAAGAGAACTATTTCCTTGAGCTCTCACACACCATCTAATCAAATGAAAATTAGACCGATTTAGTATAAAACATTAGTTAAACAATTGGAAAGCTTGTAAATCTTAGGAAAAACACCAAATTTAGCTTGGCCATAAACAAGGGCATGCTAGGTTAAAAGTGGAAACGATTGTTTAAAATTAGAAATTTCAAACTATACACCATGTAAACCATACAAAAGGAGATATTAACCCAAAAAACTAAGAGAGATTTCTATCTAACAATTCTTACCATCCATATCTCTTCCTATTTATCTCTCCCTCTCTATGTCACCCTCTATATCTCTTTACATCTCTTTCTATCTTTACATCTTAATCTACCTCTATATCTCTATATGAACATCTATATCACTCTATATTAGTCTCCATCTGTATCTTCTTCTCCCCCCTTCATATTTAGACATCTCTCTCTCTCTCTCTCTCTCTCTCTCTCTCTCTCTCTCTCTCTCTCTCTCTCTCTCTCTCTCTCTCTCTCTCTCTCTCTCTCTCTCTCTCCCTCCCTCCCTCCCTCATCTACCCTCCCTATACTTTTATAATTTTATATCTTCCATATTTCTCTCTCTCTCTCTCTCTCTCACACAGACACAGACACAGACACAGACACAGACACAGACACAGACACAGACACAGACACAGACACACACAGACACAGACACAGACACAGACACAGACACAGACACAGACATAGACACACAGACACAGACACACACACACACACACACACACACACACACACACACACATAGACACACACACACACACACACACACACACACACACACACACACACACACACACACACACACACACACACACACACACACACACACACACACACATGCACACATGCACATACACACACTTTGTCTCTTCTTCATATCACTCTTCTTTTTAATCCCCGTATTCATACGTATCTCTATCTCCTTAAGCTCTCTTGCTCTTCCCTCTAGACCTCTCCCTATTTCTATCACTAGATCACCCCCCCTAACTCTCTGTCACACACACACACACACACATTATCTATCCATCTTTCTATTTCCCTATAATCCCCCCTCTCTATCACTTTATATATCACTTCCTATCTCTATCTTGATCCTTCTCTCTATAACATAGCTAAATGTAACCGTTATCCCTCTCTTTCTCACTTTTATCTTCTCTCTATCCCTCATTTTTATATTCATTCATATTCTTACCTATTAAACATATGCATTTTTTATTTATGTCACTACTAAACCATAATATACAAAAAATAGTAGTAGCAATAAACACATATCAAATCACATGCAACTCTCATGTCTATCATTTATAGGTACCCTTCTCTCTTTATCTAACTTTTTCTATGTATATCCCTCTCCTCTATCTCTATCTCCATTTCTATTGATATATAGTTTAAATAATATTTATAAAATTATATAAATTAAAAAAATGTATATGTAAAACTGAATTGTTCATTCTTTATTTAAATAGTACCCATCCTCGAGGTCCATGGTGGCACCCCTTTCTACCACGTCCACAAGGAAGTGGGACGAGACACTTCTCCACCATATCAAATACTGTATTCATTGTGAATTTAATAGAAAGATGATGCATTAAAGTGAAGGCTAACAAGTTTCCTCTAGAGGCACCAAGAAATTGAAAGTCTTGGTGTTTAGGATAATTGGGGAAATTGAGGAAATTTGTCTTGATGGCCTATTTGATCCCAAGGCTATGAACATTATGTCATTTAGGATAATTGGGGATATTGAGCTTGAGGACATATCTGAGATTCTTAGGGTCACATGCCATCACACTTTGCATCGTACTAAACCACAATTCCCTGAAGATGCAGGTCTTGATGCAGGCCTTGAGAGTTTATAACCCAATCATTCTCTTGGTCCAAATTTATGATAAGTGACGACAATAGTCCATCAACTTCAATATATTTTCAATTCCACTGCAACCAAAACTAGATCAATTACTTGTGGTTGCATATTTGATTAGGTTAATTTGACAACTACCAATCCACATTTTTGTTTTAAAAAAATCATGAACATTAATAATTTCAACAAGCTACATGATCTCAATGGTCATCCACTATTATCGAGCATTCTCAACTGCTCATCACCCAAATCCAATTGAGCATCTCATATAAGGAAATGCTTAAGACAGTAATTAAATGTAAATTAATGGAAAGATTTAGTGGTGTCATCTTTGTACCTACATGACAATATATCTTCAAATAAAACAACACAAAAAGATGGTTCTTATTTATTTGTGGTCATTCATTTTCAAGAGTTGGTTTTAATTTTAACTTCATCTAATCACTTTCAAAAAGAGGAATGGCCATCACCCTTCTGGTGGTAGTCCATTTCTTTTCTAGTTGTTCCAACCATCAACTGCATAAAGTAGCATAATTAAAATATAAGTTTAGTCAATATCTCCCCATTGTCCCCCTCTACTGAAGGAATGAAATAATAAAACATTGTCAAATTGTTTACCACATATGAAGACTAGTGTAGTTCTAATCAACAAAACCCTACCAAGAATATTTAGTATCATTCCTAGGCATGTTTTCCAATCATAAATAGTTTGGCATGAATACATGAAATGGGAATCAGCTAACCTTGGTTCTGCTAGCCATACCATATAAATTCAAATCATGTGTCATATTGAAATAAGAGACCCTATGATATAAGCATGTGCTAAATGAGAAAAAATGGCTTTGGAATCACTAGTAGTGTGGAATGATTTTGCATCAATGTTTCAGGCAAGTTGTTTCAGATGAGACTATAAAATCCTTTTCTTTCATGAAAATATTTACTGATCATTCCAAAATTTTAAATAGTATCTCCAAGCTAGCAAAAATCCACAACAGTGATAAAAAACTAAAATTTTGCATCTTGCTGATAAGAGTACAAGTACTCAGAATCACTGATGTAAAATCTTATGTTGTTACAAAATCTTTTTGATGATGTATCCACAAGAACACATTTTACAAACACACTTCCACATGCATTTTCCTAGGGTCAAGAGCTGCTATAGTTAAGAGTATTGTGACTTACTCATATGCAACCAGCTAGAGATCACTACCCTGGACATCTTTCATTTATAAAACTCCATGAGAACATACAAACCCACCTCAACCACACTAAACATTGAACTGAAGACATCACTTTACATCTTATTGTAGATTTCTACAGTAGAAATCTATTAATTCTAGAGACATTCAATGGATCTTCCTTGTTGACTAGGGCAAATAATCAACCTTACTCCCTACCATACTTTCAATATTAGACAATTATTGAAGTTGACAGATATAACTTGTAAATTGATATAGTTGGGCACATATCCATTTGCTTGATTTACTAAATATATAAGACCATAGACTTCAGATACATTTTCTTAATGGAAAACATTGTAAATCAACTAGAGAACAAGATTAATTGCAAAAACTTAGTAACAAATAGTTACAAGCTCAGGTTTTCTTTAGAAAACAATAATTGCTAGGATTAAGCTATGAATGAATACAAGGAGGATGAATAAAAAAAGGATGGATATCTAATCTGTATTGGATATCATGTTTACAACCTTCAAGCTTAAATAAAACTAAATTAATAGTGGAGATTCCCACATTGGAAATGATGACTAAATATTTGAAACTAGTAATATTAAATAAAATTTACAGTAACAAAAAAATTATCTGATAGTCTCAAATAATGCCAAGCTACTACAAAATTAAAAAATGGAGCTTTGTTATAGAACCCTAAATTATTCATCCAAAATAGACAAAGAAAATAGTAAAAATGGTACAACTAACAAAATTAGACTGCTCCAAAAATAAGAACCCAAAATAATTGAGACATTTCCCTCTATTACCTTCTTTACTGGATTCAAAATTCAAATGAAAGGTGACACAAACAAATCATTAAATTTATATAAACCCAATAAAGCCATAAACACAAATAAATCCTCAAAAAACTAGAAAAGAGATTTGATAAGCTGCAATATGAAAAACCCAATTGAAATACTTGTGAACAACTAAGATTTTTAGGTAAGAGGGATGATGAAATTTTTAATAGGCTCACTTGAAAATAGCTACACTTCTTTGATTCTTGAGTGAAATTATTCTGAGAGAACTTGGGCAAAGGAAGAAGTAGCTTGTTTTTTCTGCCCTCTGCAAAATGGGCTTTTTAAGGAGCATGGAATTATTCAGATAATTTCGGTTTTTCTTGGATAAATTCCTTCCAAATGTGGATCGATCGATCTAAAATGCTAGGTCTTACCTCAAATGGCTCCCGTGGACACAGACTGCATCCAACCAGCTCCTTTGACCAAAAATGAAAATTTGATGCCATTATTTTTTCTTTTTAAGATTATGAACTAAATTTGTTTGAAATTTTGACCAAATTGGGAAACCCTAATTTGGTCAAAATTTTGACCAAATCGGGCATAACAAAAAGAAGAAGAAGAAATCATAGGCCAATATGGCCTTTGGTAAAAAATTTAGGTCAAAATTTGACCTAGAATGTACTAGTGAGTTACTTGGTGAATTCTTGAGCTTAGGTATAATAGAAAGACTCATTCATCTCCTCCTTCATTTCTTCAAAAATATGGTAGCTTAGTTGCTATGCATATTTTTGACACCAATAGGCAATATGACTACTTGTAAGAGTAACATTCTCCCCCTTTGACATTAGTAGAGAAATACTATGTACATAAATAACTTGAGCTTTATATAAACCCCCCTATACAAATACTTCCTTGGTGTAGTTTTTAATTTTTCAAAATTGGTTTTGTTTGCATCATATATAATATCGCCTTATAACTCCAAAATACAAACAAACAAACATATATACTAAGATGAGAAACATATTTCCCCCCTTTTTTTTGACACTTATGTCAAAATAACTCTTAACATAGAAGAATACTTACTTTGGGAATAATCCAAAGTCATCCAAAAAATCCTTATGATTCTTTAGTGTGATTTCCAAGGTGTTGGCCTAGTTGGACTTGGTCAACACTATACTTTTTTCTCAACTCTAAGTTTAGCCGCAAGATCAATCATGTGATTAGCTATGGAAAGACTCAAGGTGACTATGAGAACCTTGATATCTTTAATATGAGTTTGCATATCTTCTAGATGAGGTAATAACAATCCTTAAATCTCATTGGTCTTGGTTCTCAAATTTATCTCCTCCTATAATATAAAATCATGTTAAAGTCTCGTGAGAAACTCCACTCAATTATAATTCAAATATGAAGTGCTTGGATCAATTGGGAATATGATTACTTGTAGGAGTAACATATTTTAGATCTTTTAAAGAGAAACCAAGAAAATGAGAAAGATCAAGTTGTTGGTAAGTTTCTTCTAATATTTGAGTATTATATCGATTTATTTTCAAAATTTATTTTTCTCTAAACTAACAAAAAAAGAATTGACCTTGTTGAAAAATGGGCTAATGTTCCTTCTCCTTCTCTTCTTTCTTCTCTCTTTCCTTCTTTGTACAACAACATGGAAACATGGTTTTCTTTCTATTTATTGTATTTACCGGAGGCAGATACTATTGTAATCACTTGTGCATAACTAGTGATTAATTCTTCTTACTTCAACCAATGAAATGTAAGTATTTTTATAATTAAGTTAATCCTTTCCTTTTTGTTAATGTTTATATGTCATATCTTAATTTCTAAAACAATGAAAAATATTTTGCTTTAGTTTGATTGGCTCATATTATTTGAGTCTTATAGGAGTGGATTTCTAGGAACCACTAGCCTATATTTAAGGATAAAATATATAAAATATGAAACACATAGACTTATATCAAACTCATAAAATTTATCAAATAATTTTTTAGCTATAATAGTTACATATTATAAATTCAAAAATATTTTAATGTTAGAAACTATTATTTTGATATATGTAGTTTGAATGATAATTGTTTTTAATCTTCATAATTTAAAGATAATAGCTGAATTCTAACATAATACTTATATGATAATATTTTTTAGAAATTATTATTCTTCAAATATTTAAATATGTATGAAGATAGTTTTTTTAATCTTAAAAATATTGATTAAATTATATTAAATTAACATCATTATAGATCACTATTAAATTTTTTTTCTTAAACTATTACAGTTTTCGGTAAATACAAGCCACTACGTGGCATTTGTTTCCTTATGGAGTTATCAAACTATTTATATATAAATAAAATATTCAATGGCTCCGTCCATTTTTTCTTTAAAAAATTAATTAGATTACAAATGGTGTTACTCTATTGGTTGATCATGGTAATAATGACGGAGAGAGTTATTTTCATGAGAATAATATAATTGGTAATGTTTATTTATCTTTCATAGTTAATTATTTTTTGGATTTTTATGGTTCTTAAACTTAAAATATTATTATTCATATTGCAGATGCATATAATCCATTAGAATATCAAGAAGTGAATGGACTTGGAATTGTTCAAGACCCAAGAATTGGTAATTCCCAATGCCATGAATTTTTAATAAAAATAAAAATTTTCTTCATTTTTTTTAGCTTAATCATTATTTTTTATTATAGATGGTTGGAAGTCATTAGGTCCTTCCAATGATGAGTATCAAAGTGCTTTTGATTATGTGAATTTATTACTCCAAAATATACCACCCACAGAAGATGTAAAACTCATTTTTACTATATGTGCTGATAGATTTAAAAAATATTTTTATGCATCTATTTCTTCCCTTTCAAAGTTTACATCAATCCCTAGTATTGAGAACATGCCCATGAGATGAATATCACCATGGTTTGGTCCAAGTAAAATGTGTTAAAGGCATATTGTTCTTCAAAGACATCATGCAATTCATCAAGAGTCAAATGAAAGCGTAGCAGAGCATGAAGATCTTAAGATCCCTTCCATATCTCATAGAAAATAGAGAGAGAGAGAGAGAGAGAGAGAGAGAGAGAGAGAGAGAGAGAGAGAGAGAGAGAGAGAGAGAGAGAGAGAGAGAAGGTCTTACTTCATTCGAGCATAGCCATACAAGAAGAAAAATTACTATCATGGAACAACATGGTCAGTACATTTATTCTAATTTGTTTTAGTATTTTTCATGACAATAATTCTTCCTCTTATTTTTTATGTAAAAATATTTGATTGTAGCTTTGAAGGATGCAGAGCCGGTGACATTGATTGCCCTTCTTTATTGATTTGAACAATTCAATAATAGATGAAATACAAACTATAGATGATAATTTTTAATTATAAAATATGTTAATTCATTAATTATAATATTAAATTTTTTTGTTGTTTCTAACCTCTTTTCTATACTTAATCAAACAAAATTAGCATGTACAATTTGTGAAACTCAACTGTCATCAATTATTGGCACTACCCCAGGTCAAGTGTTTCAACAAAGGATTTTAGGTAATTAAGAATGCCAATATTACTTCTACTAACTACATATTATACTTCTACAACTAATGATTTTTTTATGTTGACTAAATTATTATACATGCCATTACAAGTTTAGCTGATGAGAAGAATAGTGGACAACATAGGCTACCATTTCGGATTGATCTTAACCAGCCACTAAGAATAATAGATGCAATGCATGCTAGTGAAGGTAAACAATTATTAAATTATTTTTCTTATGATTTTTTAACTTAAATTTATAGGCTTTTTATAACCAAATTATGATATGTGCGTGTTTTAATGACATTAGCATAGATAGTTATGATCAACACTATTGCAAATAAGTAATATAATTTACTATATTTCCAATGTTTTGATAGTTTATAATGTACCTAATGCTACAATGACAAGTAGGGATGAAAGAGACTTTTTCAATGTTCATTTGGATGGATAGCTTGATAATTTACAATATATTCATCATTTATATAGAAACTTTATGTATAACATGTAGCCATGAGTCTTATTACAATTATAGATGTTCTTGACTTTAAATTATTTGAAGAGAGAATATAGTTTAATTCTACTTTAAAAATTAAGAGTGTAATATTATTTCCATCCTCTTTTATATTTTACTATATTTTTTATTTTGTAGTTTAAGTGAATATTTTACTTATAAATTCTCTATTGACCCACACATTGTGGAACACCTTATTTCTTGAAGTGAAAGATAGAATAAATAATGTACAACTTCTTTATAGTAACTTAGATTCAATATTTTCACATGTCTACATCAATCCATGAAATACATTGAAAACTATGTAATCACTATAGATATCTTTAGTGTCTCTTAATGAAGATATTAATAATTTTAGATCATGTATGAAAATAAGAATTTAATGCACATGGATTACAACCTTATGACATAACCATTAATATATGTATTTTGTTCTTAAATACCCAAACACATGAATTATTCTTCAAAACATATGGTTGGACCATAAACTAAGACTTCAAAAATTATTTGAATTCATATTTCTACCTTCTTCATGTAATTTCTATAAAGACATTGAACTATTTTTCTTCAACCACATTATTATTTTTCTAGTAGTGGTAAAGTTTACATTGAGAAGATATATAAAGCATGAAGAATTGTTCTACAAGAACCTAATGACTTATCTCAAATGCAGTTCTAAGTTGGTGTCTTCGAGGTTTGGATTTAGTTGTATCTTTATGGTTAAGATGTATAATTCTAAGTTGATACCTCATAGCACATCTAATTGGTTATGTTTAAAATGATTTTGTCAAGTAACATGATCTACACTTTAGTGATATAAATGAATACTTTTGGGAGCTTTTATTCAAACCCTTGAAGCCAAATTAATATTTATACCTATTGTAGTTCTGCAATGCACACCCCATTTTAGTCAGAAATGGGGACACCCTACTTTATTTTGGGCTATTGGGACTCCTAATCTAAGAAATCAAGCCAATTTTGAAGTTCCCCCTAGTACCCGAGGTTGTGTCCAAACCCTATCAGAAAACCCTAAAGATAAAAAATTCAAGAAATCCAAGAAGCAAGCTGAGTGTTGAAAATTTTGGCGCACTAGGTGCGCCTCCCAAGGTGAGCTAGTGCACCAAGTCTTGGGAAAATGTTTTTTGCCCAACTGCATAGTTGTGCAGTTGGCTCTCACTCCCTTACCTTGTCTTTCATTATAAATTTTTTTTTGCACAACCGCAACTCCACTTTTCACAACTCTGCATTAAGTGTGTTGACAAACTTCATGTCACAACTCCCACACCCATCAAGTGCGCTCTCCCTGCTCTACCTTCCACTCAAACCTACAAAAAAGAAAAAAAATGTGAGGTGCATAATAGCGCACCTGAACAAGTGCGCTAGTGTGCACTTTTCCTTTTTGCCAAGCCTCGCAAAACTTTAAAATAGACAAGTGAACATAAAGGAAAAATAGGTGCACACTGGCGCACCTAACTAGGTGCGCCAGTGTGCACCCCAAAAAAGAGAGAGCAAAAAGAAAACTTTAAACAAAAGGACCTAGAGCTAGGTGCACATTAGCACACCTATCTTGGTGTGGTGTGCTAGTGCACACTCGACCATATTCCCCAACAACATAAAAATTAAAACAAACTAAAAAAAAAGAAATAGGTGTGCTTAGGTGCACTAGTGCACACCTTATATAGGAATTTGGTTTGAAAATTGTACATCTAGTGCACCTATCAGGTGTGCCAGGTATGCCAATAGGCCTTTGAGGAGTAATGGGGGGTGTTAAATAGGATTTTCATGTTTTTTGAGCTTTAGGATTTTTGGGTTTGGTGTGAGTTAGTACTACGATTTAATCAATTCATTTTTCTCCAATCTCGAACTAATGGATATCCTTTTGTGCAGATATAATGGCATCTTCATCAAGTAAGAAAATGGCACTAAAACCCGTTGTGTTCAAATTCCAAGGCATCCCATCAAAATCAAGGTTCCAAGATGACTACTCTGAGAATAAGGACAAAAATTTTGGACACATAGATTTGGGGGAGTTCCTAAGGATTTGCAACAAACCCACTGAGAGATCAGCTATGGTTTCTATATTAATACGATCAGGGTTGGTAAATGTAGCTTCACACTCAATGTCAATGCAATCTCTAGAACTCATTATGACACTTGCACAACACTTTGTTCTGAAGGAAAGGGTGGTGAAGAGTGTTACAGGAGAGATTGCTCTCGAACTACGACCCAACAACATTGAGAGGGTATTCCATCTCCCAAGGGTAGATTAGTTTATTAGGTTAACCTATGATGCAATAGAAAGGTGGTACAAAGAGCACTTGAAAGAGGCTTTTGAGATCATCTAGTCCTCTTATCTTATAGAGAAGACTCCTCTAGGAAAGATAACTGGTAAAGTGGACATGACAAGGGGAAATATGTAGGAAGATATTAGGTAATCAATCATACTTTTGAGTAGAGTAATGGGTCTTCCGGTATCCAAACACTTAAATATCTTCATTGGTACACTTTATCGAGACCATCAAGACAACAAAGATGCTACTTGACTAGGCCACCACCTTAAGTGAAAACTTGTGTGAATAGTTGGAGGTAGTTAAGGACAAAAGGAAGTTTTACATGACTTCCTACTTGGTGTACTTATTAGCTATAAGGGTAACACACTACCCAGGGCTATACAAAAGAGGAAGCATGTAGGATCCCAATTCTTGGCCATATATATCATTTATCCACAATTGGTGAAGAAGAGACTCTCAGGGCAGAGCAAGGAATATAGAATTATCAATAATGCCTTCATATTTGCGATAATCAGATTCATAGAAGGAGATTATGTGAAGAGGTTATTAGATGATGCAATGGCATAGGTAACAACCCTTGGTGCCTATTATATTCAATTTAGAACATTCATATATCTAAGGGTAGTTGGTACCACCATCAATTTGAAGAAGCTCCCAAGATATCCTAGTGACAGGCTTGTTCTTTTAGAGATTGCTTGACAAGTTGAGTCTACATATGACAGAGTTAGGAAATTAGCGTAGACCATGTTGGACTTGGGCCTCTGATTATAGGACCTTTTGAAGTAAAGAAAAACTAGGATATTCCTTCTTTTGAGTGTGAATGGAATCAATATCCCCTAAAAGAGTACAATTCTTCAAGGCCATCCTTTGATAATATTGGGAGAGTCCAATGTTTGGCAGGCAAGGAACTCTAGCATGAAGAAGCCATTGAAGACCATTGGATAAATGCGACAAATGACTATGATGTTCATATCAGGGATTATTATAGGATGACTTTGTATTTGGCAGAAAAGGCCTTAAAGATAAAGATTTCATTGCAAATATTACAAGAAGACTTAGGGGAGCTTCTTGACCCTTTGTTCAACAAAGATAAAATTGGGGAACAACCCATTATGAATGCAGAGGTTGACAGGGAAGAGAATGATGATATTAATCATTGAGTGATGCACATCATCAAAATGAAGGAGGATTAGATTAGGAAACCATTCAAACTTGATCCAATACCTAAGATAATGGTTTTCCATGCATAGGCTCACCCAGCAAAAGGCAGAGGGAAGAAGGTCACTATGCCTACCTTTGCAACTTAATCCCCTATTAGGCACAAAACAGTATAGCAACTGGACAAACTAGTTGGATACAATCACCTTTAGGAGAGAAAAGGAAAGGGAAAAAGAAAGAGGAGTTCTCCATAGAGAGCTAAACTAGAAGAGTGTGAAATCTTGGTAGCTCCACAGCAAGAAGAAGCAAATGTACAAGGGTTTGAGGATACTAGGGCACCATAGTTTCAAATTGATCCGCAACTTCCACCAGCTACTGCACCTAGTGAAACAAAGATAGAAGTTGAGGTTCAAGAGGTCTCTCCTCCTAGTTAGGTAGAACAAGTATCCCCTACCATGCCTAAGAAAGGAAAAAAGATTAAGACCCCCATTGAGACAAGGAAAAGGGTGATTAGAAGGACGGTTCCTTTTCCATCTATCTAGAACCCCATTCCTAAAGAGGAAGAAGAAGAAGAGGAAGATGAGGAGGAGAATGTGCCATTGTAAAGATGAACCCAACTAATAAGAGCCATAGAGTAGGAAAGGAGAAGAAGTTCCACTATTACATCATCGTCAATCCCTGAAGAACCTCTGCAAATAACTACCTTAGAGGATGAAGTGCAAAAATGGGTTGATGAGCAGGATGTGGAGTGCACTGACATATTCAAAATGTCAGATTTTTACTTCATGCCTCTAGGGATAGAATTAGTGGGAGGCAAAATTAGGGATTTTCCAATAAATGAGCCCCAACAAGAAGATTGGACTCAAATTCCTCTTGAATCATGGGTTACTTTTCTTTCCTCTTCATCTCCAATATAGGTCAAAATTCTGGATAAAGGCTCTGTTACTCCTCTGCCTCCAAGTACCGAAGAAGAAAAGATTCAAAAGGAACAGGAGGAAGAGCCACAACAAATAACAACTGATGAAGTTTTTGAAGAGGGATGAATGGTTGAATATCCTCAACAAGCCTCCCAAGATACTAAGGTCCAAAATATTGAGGGGGAGCTTTCACAGAGGGAAAGAACCCTAGAGAGGAGTGATAAGGGAAAGGGGGGTAGTCGAGAAAACTCCTTCATCCTCAAGAGGTGGGCCTTCGGTGGAACAAGTCTCAAGGTAGTTGTGAAAGGAAATGATATGAAGTAAAAAGCTACAATTCACCACTGATGAAGAGGACATGATTGAGTTGGTTGAAGTTCTAAGAAAACCCAAGTCCCCTTCAAGAGAAGCAAGAGTGTTGGCATTCATCAACAGTGACCAAAATCAAGATTTATTTGCACAAGTGGCTATTCCTCCTCTTGATGCTGATGTAGAAGATTTGACTCCATAAGATTATCAAATCAAAGAGGTTGTGCTTGGAAATCCCACATTGGATATTGCTAGGTTGATGGTCACAATGGGGATAAAAGAAGTGTTTAGGAGTTTGGAACAAGAAGGGACATAACTGATGATGCTCCGTAGGAAAAATAAAATCCTAAAAGGATATTTGGTCAAATTTGTTGGTCCCTTGGATCTTGAACACCCCAAGGAGACTCTAAACACTTCACTAGATAGAAGAGATGGGGGAAGTGTATAGTTGAATCCATTTTTGAACGCTTGTCGATAATGGCAGGAAAATTTTGAAGAAAAGTGTGTGCTTATCATCCAAGTGAACCTGAAGCTACTACATGCTATGCAAGAAAATGTAGATAAAATGGTAGCAATTTTGAAGTAGGACTTTAATACAATAGATGAAGTACGTGCATGGGGTAAAGATTTACATGTATTAAAAGCCATAAAAGGGCAGAGGTACAAGATTCTTGTAGATGTATATACAATAGAAGAGTTAGGTTTAATTGATGATTGGATTGAAAAGATAGCAGACTATAATAAAGTAATGGAAACATTACATGCAAAGATCCATTAGCTCAAGGACCAAGCCTGAGAACAAATTTTGCAGGTAGAGAAATATTACAATGATGCATGTCTTGATATTTTTGAGGATGATGAATAGGAGAAATTAATTCCCATAGAGGTAATGGTAGAGAAGTTTAGGAAGATTTTTGAAGAAGCTTCTAGTGATGATGACATCCGACATGCATTTAGAATAGAAGAAGCCTTGCTAGAGTTGGATACCAAACTCAGGGATTTTGTTGAGACCTGTATTGAAGTAGACAACTATAGACAAAAGGTCAAGGATAAGTACAATGCTTTAGATTTATTAGATGAATCTAAAATCACTAAGATTATTGAGAAATTCAAGGGCAAGCATGCATACATAGCTTTGGTATGAAGGACGACAAAACCCAAAAGCTAGAATTTTAGTTTTGACACTTGGTGTAATTTTTGCATTTTTGACCTTTGAGGTGTGTAGGTGCACTGGTGCATTTCTGCGTAGGTGCACTTGTGCACTTTTTTCACAAAGTGTTGGAAGATTTTTTGGGAGGTGCATAGGTGCACTTTTTCTAGAGGTGTGCCGATAGTTAATTGCTAGTTTCAAGATTAGAGGTTTCCATGCATCAGAAATGCATTTTTGACAGTAGTTTGACTTCGATTGATGCCCAGTGAAGGATTAGCTTCTATTTTTGACACTTCTAGACACTTCTACTTCAACTAAAGGCTTTCTTTTCCTTATCTTCTCTCAATTTTTTTTTTTAATGACATGTAAAGGCTCATGCATCCAATTAATGAATATAAAATGGATGGAGTCCTACTAAGCACCAGTTAGATTGTTAGTTTGTGTGTAATTAGTTTGTTTTATTAATTTAAAAGCATATTATTGCATAAAGATATCTCTCACTCTCAACACAAATTGAGGAGATGATTTTCTTATAAATACAACATTATAATATGTAATGAAGGCCACCATTATTTTGCAATAATATTATGCTTTTGGTGCTCAAATTTAGAGTGTAGTGATTCTTGCCTAAATGTGTCATTGTTTTGTGAATCTTATGTTCATGGAATTATGATTGAGCCAAAAGTTTATTGCTTTGTTTTTGGTTGTGCGATCTTTTAATTTTGGTGTTTGCTATGGTTTTATAAATTCTGCTGACATATCTAGCTCGAGAAGAAATCACCAAATTGTGCCTGCATAACTCTTTGTCTCGCATGAGCTCACTTTTCATGGCCTTTTGATTTGATGAAGAGTGAAATATCATACGGTTATTAAATTTTCCCATCGACAATTGTATTAGTGGAATCAAGGAAGTGTTGCTCCTATTTTCATTAGTTACCCACTGATTTCTTTGAAAGCTTAACTCGTAGACATGTTATTTTTTGTAGCTTATGTCCATTAGGATTTTACTTTCATGTTATTTTCTTTAAAATTCTTGTTATTTGCTTTACTAACCCCTTATATAAATTAGGAATTCATATTAGTTGCATTGTTAGATTGCATTCATAATAAATATAAAATACAAAAACATAGTTCTTTTTTGCGTGTTTTATTTTGAAGTAGTGAACATATTCAACATCTCATTCAAAACCAAAGGAACCACCAAAGGCCTCCTCATGAACAAATTTTTTTATCTTCAACTGAGAATATTTTAGTAGGTTGCAAGATCACTCAGAGCCTTGGAGTTGATTCACAAGATTGACTTTTCAAGAGAGGAGTTCAAAAGAATTCCTATCATTTAACATCATGCATAATGACAGCTCAATAGAAGTGGTGCCAGATGGAGGGCCTGATTTTTGATTTTTAGAAAAGAAGAAAAATCTACCAAAGTTTCAAAATTCTGCACTTTTTACAAGTTCAAAATTTTTTTTTTGAGTTTTTTGAGAAATGCAGGTGCGCTAGTTAGCTAGTGCGTAGCTGAGCTGGTGAGCTGGTGAGCTATTGTGCTAAATTCTCTAGTGTGCCTCATTTTATGAGAAAGTGTACTTCTGTAGAGTTGTGCTTTTTTAAGAATTGATGCAAACTATAGGGCTTTGATCTAGAATCCCCATTTCAGCGAGCTTTAAGGTCTTCACGAAGTGCACATGATTTTCTTAAGCTTACCCATTTTTGAAAACCATGTAGTGACAAAGGAATATCTTGAATTCAACCACTTCCGTTCAAACTTTTATCATCTTCTTCAACTCCCCTTCCACTTCAACCACCTAGTGGACCAACACATATTCCAATAGTTCTACCTCCACAACCACCTTTAGGTCCACCAAATCCTCCAATGGCCTTTTTTGCAAGCACTGTAGATTCATCAATAAACTTGAGAGGCACACTCCATGACCTTCCCAAGAATCCCAAGAAGTTCTGCCCAAGGTTCATTTATGGAGAAACATGAACTATTGAGGATTACATCAAAGTATTCAAAGAAATTTTCAATCAAAAATAGATTGCTAATGAGGATGTGGTTCTTTGTTTATTCCCCTACTCTTTGTGGGAAATTTCCTTTAATTGGTACATTAATTTGCCACCTAGATGTATTGGAGATTGGGATACTTTTAGAAAATTGTTCCTGAAATAATTCAAAACTTTCATCAACCCAACTGTGATACATCAACAATTCATATCAATCAAAAGGGACCCAACTGAGATGGTCTCATGCTTCAACCATCGCTTCCATATGGCATATCGCAAGCTAGAAGCACCATACACTATACCAGTTGAAGCTGCTATTCATATTTATTTGAATGATATGGACCATCTCACTACTATTTTTCTAAGAAGACTTCCTACAACAAATATAAACACATTGGATAAAGTCTTCATAGAAGTGATTACCTTCATGAAGCAAGCTAATCCTAATGGAGGAGGATTAATGCTTCTAGCTCAAGCTATCACTGCAATGCCAACATACCTTGTCGAAGTACCCAAAATGCCTAGTCAATTTATACCTATGAATCTAATTCCATTACAAAAGGCACCTTCTCTACAAAACCCCACTCTAACATATCCAAGGTATGAACCTTTGAAAGTTGCCTTCTTTGAGCAAAAGGCAGTAGTTCCCACTAAAGTAGATAATAGCTTTGTTTCAGAATTTGGGTAGATGAAAAAGACTATGTCACAAATGAACAACAAACTAACTTGTCTAAGAATGTCAAAAGGATAGAATAATAGCTTCCAAAGGAAAAATACTGGTCCTTACAACAACAATTATGGGCAAAATTATAATAGGAACTTTGGTGGAAACAACAACAATAATGTAGGAAACAACAATGGAGGGAACAATTTCAATCCTCCTGATTGTAATAGTGGCTTCCAAAGATAGAACCAATAGTGGAACTCCTATCCAAATAATGGAAGTATTCCTATAGACAATAACAATAACAACATTTAGTATTCAGATATTAATTAGTATGACGATGGTCAAAATGCATCTAACAATGATGGTTCGTACTATAATGGGAATCAAGAGATGACTCAAAGTTTAGAAGTAAATGACAATGCTCCTCTTGTACAATTTAATGCTATGCTACTAGAATCCTATGATTCTACATAGAATGTGTAGGTAGAACAACTAGTTAGAGAAGAGTTCTCTTTTCTATTTAGCCACGAACCTAACCTTTAGCATGAAGAGATGTTTGCTTTTAGCAATGATAATTGAAATACATATAATCTAAGAAGTAGAAAGGAACCTATGATGGATAGAATCCCTCCAGCTTTATAGCTAACTCCTCTCAATCTAAAAGTGAGTAACAACCTGGCACCAATTAGTCCACCATATGGAGGATGACAAAATTAGAACCAAGCAAATGTACCCACAATATTGAAAAAACCTGCTTGGTCTACTGAAAAGTATAATTTCGTAGAGGACTTGAAATGAACCAAAATTTTCCACAATAATGAGAAGCACTCATGAAGACTTTGAATCATATGAAGACCCCCTATAATATGAACACTATCCCTCAAAAGACAATATCTCAATAGGTTAATGCTATGAAAGCAATGCCCACTATGCTTAAAGACAAGGTGGAGGTGCCCCCATTTTTTCTCATCATTAGAATTTATGGGAAGAATCTTCACAATTTCTTAATTGATTCAAGAGCCTCATGTAATGTCATGCCACTATCAATAGCGCAAAGGTTAGGGGTTAGTCCTCAACCTTCCAATTGGATAGTGATACAGTTCGACAAAACGGAGGTGAAAGTCATTGGTGTATTAAAGGACGTTCAAATATAGTTGACAGTCGACCCCTAGATTCAAGATGTCATTGATATACATGTGGTTTATATTCTAGAGACATATGGGTTACTTCTAAGTAGAGAATGGATGAAATGCCTAAGGGGATGGTTTTCTACGGATTTCACTCAGTTATGGTTACCATGGAAGGGGTTAAACAATCAAATTAAGATAGATGTAGACCCAAAATTGAAAATGATGATTATAGAATACAACACTTTGAATGAAGTGGCATTCCTACAGTTAGATTTGGGCTCATACAAAGTGATGGATTTTGATATAGTTCCCATTGAAATATCAAGCAATCCAAATAAAGAACTCAAGATATCGATCCTAAAGGACAAGATCATGACACAATTCATAGATAGTATGGTGGCTAATTTACAATGCTTAGGAGAAGAAGCTAACCTTAGTATCTTACTCCTCCCAAGATTTTGCCGATTACATAAATTCATCCATTTAGAGTTTGAATGCTCATTATGCCAAGAAGCAGTCACAAAGGTGTTGACACACATGATGCAAGACAAGGATAATAAAATCATAGAAGATGAGTCTGTGGAAAGTCAAAGTCATATAAACTCATCTGAATTTGTGGGAAAGATTGAAGAAGAAATCAAAGATCTAAATTTTTCATATAGTGATACCTCTTTTGATGGTGGAGGTTTATATTATCCTCCCCTAAGAGTGACCAAAGTTTAGAGAAGAAGATGGTAAATGAAAGGTCAAGGGTGGGCTTTAGTCATCATTCATCCTGAACCTAAAATTGATGAGATTAAAGAATTGATAGGGGAAATTCAAGAAAAACAAGAAAAACACATGCTTCCTCTATCGACAAGTTATAAAGGGGAATCATCAAGTCCACCATGTCGAAAATTACAATGGGTTCCCAAGAAATAGTCATTCCAAGCTCAAGTAAAAGAGAATGTAAGGACAAACAAGCACACAGTTAGAAAACCAAAGGAGGATCCAATTTGGACACTTTGCTTCGATGGTTCCAGATGCAAATTACGGGCCGGCACAAGTATTGAGTTGATTAACCAAAAAGGTAACTCTTTTTACATAACATATTGATTACAATTTAGATGTACTAACAATGCTATAGAATACAAAGTGTTGATCTGAGGACTTCTCTTTGCACTAGAGAAAGGGATTACTACTCTCATAATCGAGGGAGATTCTCAATTGGTTATTCGGCAAGTAAAATCATTATAGTCTTGCACAACAAAAGGTTACTTTCTTACAGGAAGAGAGTATGGGATTTACTAGATGATTTTAAAGCTTTAAACATATGGTCCATTCCAAGAAGGAAAAACATTGTAGCAGATGCTCTTGCTATTTCAGCAAGTGCATTACAACCAATTGAAAGAACAAAAGTGAAAAGATTTTTGGTATAGTTGGTTGCTACCCCATCTATTCCAGACAATATTAAAAGATTTCAAGTCTTTTAGGATGATCAAAACATACTTGAGTTTATCATGTGCAATGACCACTTTAAGGGTCAAGAAATTGATGACACTCTAGATGAAAAATCTGAGGATGATGAAATTGAAGACAAAGATAAGATCCTAAACTTGAAAACCAATACTATTCCTAAGGGAATGGTTGAATTAGAGCACATCATTGATCATGATGAATCAAAACTTAATAAAAGAATGACCCAAGAAAAGGGGATCAAGGAGTGTGATGCATACAACTTAGGAACTGACGAAGATTTGAGAATGGTCCGGATAGGGAAAGTGTACAATGCACAAGAACGAGAAGATATGATCAAACTACTTACTAAGTATAAATATGTTATTTCTTGGAGCTATGAAGAGCTAAAGACATATGATCCTAAGATTATAACCCATGATATCCCTTTCAAACTAGATGCCAAGCCTTTCTGACAAAGACAAAGACATTTTAATCCTATCATTGAACCTCTAATAATGAAAGAAGTTAAGAAGTTACTGGATGCTAAGATCATATTCCCCATTCGTCATTCCACATGGGTGGCCAATTTGGTTCCTATATGAAAGAAGACTAGAGTGATTCATCTTTGTGTTGATTTTTGTAACTTGAACTTGGAATTTCAAAAGGAAAATTATCCTTTACCCTCACTAGATGAAGTTCTACAAATTGTGAATGGTTCAAAGATGATGTCTTTCTTCAATGAATATTTAGGGTATAATCAAGTGATGGTCAATGAAGAAGATCGACTAAAGATAGCTTTTACAACTAAATGGGGAACTTTCACCTATAGGAGAATGCCTTTTAGATTGATTAATACAAGTGCTACATTTCAGCGAGCCATGAATGAAGCTTTTAAGGGATTGGTCAATAAATGTATAGTTATCTACATGGATGACTTAACTATCTTTTCAAAGGATCAAAGCACTTACATTGGTGATTTAAGCTAGGTATTCAATAGATGTCATAAATATGACATATCCCTCAATCCCAAGAAATGTTCATTTGGAGTCGCTAAAGGAAAGCTCCTTGGTCATATAATTTCTAACACTGGGATCTCCATCAATCATGATAGAGTTAAGGCCATCCTAAAGTTATCACCTCCCCATAGCTAGAAGAAATTCAAGTCTTTCTTTGGGAAGATAAATTTTGTATCAAAATTCATAAGAGGATTTGTAGAGATAGTGATTTACTCAAAAAATGAGCTAAGACAGAATGGGTTTCAAAAATTAAAAAATCATTTGAGGATATCAAAGTGGCCATTTTGATGGCCCTAGTACTGGTAAGTTCTGACTATGAGCTACCTTTCAAGATATATTCTTTTGCTTTAGAGCATTTGTGCACTGGAATTCTAACACAAAAAGAAGGAAAAGGAAGATGAAAGACCTATTGCTTTTATGAGTTGTCCTCTAAGAAATGCTGAGTTAAATTATTCCAACCTTGAAAAATAGTCTTTCACTTTAATCAAGGCAGTAAAGAAATTCTATCATTACATACTAAGAAGTGAGGTGTATGTAATCATACCTGATCTAGTAGTAAAGACATTATTAATGCAGAATGAACTTGGTGAAAGACAAGGAAAATGGATGGCAATACTTGAAGAATTTGATTTAGAAATTCAACCCATGAGGTTGGTCAGAGGTCAAGGATTATCAAAAATGATGGCTGATAATCAGGTTGAGGATGAAAAGGAATTCAGGTTTGATAGTGAAATGAATGAGAATGACAAAAAGAAGATGCTCACATCTCAAGTTGATATTGGTGAAGGTGTAGTGATGAATGTCTGGTACCAGGATATTGTTTACTTTCTTTTGCAAAATTAGAGCCCCAGTTGGATGAATAGTTCATAATGTAGGGGACTCAAAATGAAGTGCGAGTCTTACATGTTGCATGACAGAAAGTTGTGCAAAAGGAATTACGAAGGAATCTACTTGAAATACTTGGGACGTGAGGAAGCAAAGGCAATTTTGGAAGAGTTCCATGATAAGTATGGTATAGTGCATGGTTTAGGAGAAGCGACTGCTCATATGATCCTAAGATTGGGTTATTTTTGGCCCACAATATTCAAAGACACCTTTGAGCACGTATGTTCCTGCCATATTTGTCAAACTAGTACCAACAGATAAAGACACCTAACAATGCCATTACAACCAGTGTACGAGGTACACAACTTTGCAAAGTGGGGGATGGATTTTATTAGTAACTAACTTCTTGGAGGAATAGATCATTACTAGATTCAAGATGCCATTTTTTCTAGTGTGTGATAATAGATTAGCTTTCGCATCAGTATTTTTGACTCAATGGGCATTTGAAAATTAGGTTATCATCAAGTTCTCTTTGAATTATTACTTGCAAGGAAATGGGGTAGCTAAATCTACAAACAAGAACTTGATCATAGCAATAAGATGGTTATTGAAGGAGAATCCTAAGGATTGGCATACACAACTCAAATATGCTCTATGGATAGATTGAATAAGGGTCAAGAATGCTTTAGGGACATCTCCATATTTTCTTGTCTATGGACAAGAACCAGTATTCTTGCTTAACTTTAGGATTTGTATTTTGAAATTCATGAGTAGGTATGCTGAAGATCTTGACAAAGTACAAATCAAATTGATGAATCTTTTAGAGATGGATGAGAAACAAAAAACTGCATTGGAGCACATGGTTAAACATTAGGCAGTCGTCAAGAGGTGGTTCGACAAGAGGGCCATGATAAAATCCTTTACAATTTTTTACCTTGTTCTACTTTGGGATAAGGAAAAAGAAAAGCTAGGTAGCCACACTAAGTTTCAATGCTTGTGGATTGGTCCTTATCAGATTGTGGAAATTCTCAAAGAAAATAAATTTAGGCTTAGTTCCTTGTACGGGGAATTAGCTCCATTGCCAATCAATGGGCAATTTCTGAAACATTATTTTGGAGCCTAGGAGACCCAAAAAAGAAGTTAGATTTATTTTTTGCAAGTGTGTTTGCTTTTAGTTGTGTGTTTTCTTTTAGGCATGTGTTTGCTTTCAAAGTTGTGTCAGTCCAGGGGGTAAGGTGCACTCGATATTTTATCTTGACATATCTTACTAACTTGCTTGGTTTTGATTTTAGGAAGAGGTATTTCTTTGTCAAAACATTTGATGATTGTGTGTCCTATAACAACTAAGGAACATATATTACTTGTAGTAATAGGGGGACTTTTGTTCTTGAGTTTAGGATTCCACAAACTTTCTTACATCGGTCTGCATTTTTGGCCAATGGTAGAATCTCTTAACTTGCTCAAGTGTTTTGTCTAATCCAAAATGACCAGACATGCCCCCACTATGTTTTTCTTTGATTATATTCTCTCTATATGATCCCCTAGGAACACATAATTGTCCCCCCTTAAACAATAAACCATCTTGAATTAAAAAATCAGAGAGCTCTGTGTGATACCTGCCTTCCATGCTTTGGCAAACTTTATAAATCTCTTTGAAATCCTCATCTTGGCTGTATAGATCCTTCATACCTTCTATGCCAACGGTTTCAAGTTCAATTGATTGAACTAGGAGGTTTCTTCTACTTAGGGCATCAACAACTTTTTTTGTGATCCCTTTCTTGTGCTTGATTGAGAAAGTATATGCTTGGATGAACTCCATCCACTTCATGTGCCTTTGATTCAATTTTTCCTGCCTGTTAAGAAAGCTCAAAGCCTGATTATCAGTAAAAACAATAAACTCCTTGGAAAGTAAATAATGCCTCCATCTTTTTAAGGATTGGACCATAGCATACAACTCTAAATCATATACTGAATATTTCTGCTTTGCTTCATTTAACTTCTCGCTAAAGAAGGCTATTGGTCTGCCCTCTTGACTCAATACACCACCAATAGCTTTAGTGCTTGCATCACATTCTATGACAAACACTTTGTTGAAATCAGGGAACTTTAGGACTGGTTCTTGTGCTATCTTCTGCTTCAGCATTTGGAAAGATTCTTCTGCAGCATTAGTCCATACAAAATGACATTTCTTGCCCCCCTTAATGGTATCCACCATTGGAGCAGATATCCCACTAAAATTCCTTATGAATTTTCTATAAAAATTACATAAACCATGGAAACTTTTAACCTCACTAGCAGTGGTAGGAGATGGCCAATTTATTATAGCTTCTACTTTGGATGGATCCATTTTCAAAGAGTCCTTAGAAATAACGAAACCAAGAAATATCAGTTCATCCTTCACAAATATACACTTTTCCAAATTGATCTTGAGATCTTCCTCATGCAATCTTTTTAGGACCAAATCTAGATGTTTGAAGTGTTCCTCTTCATCCTTGCTAAACACTAGTATGTCATCTAGGTATACCACAACAAACTTGTTAAGGAAGGGCTTAAGTACCTCATTCATCAATCTCATGAAGGTACTTGGGGCATTTGATAGCCCAAATGGCATCACAAGCCACTCATAAAGACCCTCAGTTGTTTTAAATGCTGTTTTCCACTCATCCCCTTTTCTGATTCTTATCTGATGGTATCCACTTTTTAAGTCTACCTTGGAGTAAATTTTAGCCCCTCCTAAACAATCCAACAAATCTTCCATTCTTGGCATGGGAAACCTATACCGGATGGTTATCTTGTTTATAGCCCTTGAGTCCGTACATAGCCTCCATGTTCCTTCCTTTTTTGGTGCAAGTACTGCAGGTACTGCACATGGACTCACACTCTTCCTAATCAGACCCTTAGACAGCAACTCTTCTATTTGTTTTTCTATCTCCTCATTCTGTTCTGGAGTCAACTTGTATGCAGCCTTATTTGGTAAAGTGGCCCCTGGTATGAGGTCTATACAATGACTCACCTCTCTCTCTGGTGGTAAAGTAGATGGTACACTCCCTGCCACAATCCCATGATACTTGTTTAGCAAATCCCTGACCTCCTTGGGTCCTACATCATCTTTTTTCAAATCTGCTCTAGGCTTGACTAGGTTCCTTGATTCTTGTTTTGGTCTTACCACTATTGCAAAGCAGGGTGTGTCCTTTTCTTTTATAGTTTTGAGGAATTCCTTCTCCCCTACTAAAGCCACACTACTAACTATATGGTCTGATTTGCTATCATCAGGCAATGGCCTCATTGTATACTTAACACCTCCCTTAGTTATTGTATAAATGTTGGTTTCTCCATCATGCCTTGATTTTACATCAAACTGCCATGGCCTCCCTAATAAGAGGTGACATGCATCCATCTCAGTGACATCATACAAAACTTTATCAGAATACTCTCCTAATGTGAACTCCACCCAAACTTGTTCATTTACCAATGTTTGTTTGTCTTTTGTTAACCAAGAAGCTTTATAAGGGTATGGGTGTGGTATCCTAGGCAACTTTAATTTATCCACCATTTCTTTAGATGCTATATTGTCAGTTGATCCTGAATCCACAATTAACTTACATACCTTTCCTTTCACCTTGCAATGTGTCCTGAACAATGTTTTTCTCTGAGGTGGTTCTGCAGGTTGTGGCACCTTCAAAAGTGTCCTTTGCATCATGAGGCACTCTCCAGTTTCATGATTAGCAAGTCTGGAGGTTGTGGTGTGATAGGATGAGATGCTTTGCCCATCCTCTTCTTCTTCTTGCAATAGATTAATTCTCCTATCTCCGGGTCTGCTGCTGTCTCCTCCTTTTTGGGGACATCTAAAGGATTGATGCCCTGTCTGATTGCAAATAAAACACCTGCCAGTGAAGACCTGGCTTCCTCTGCTCCTGTTGCCATTCCTTCCTCTATTGCCATTATTGCCTCTGCCTCTAAAAGATCCTCTTTGACTAGTATCAATATTCTGATTCTGATTTTCATCTCTGAAACCAGAGCCTCTGCCTTGAAATCTGCCCCCTCTTCCTCTGAAATTATTGCTACCTCCTCTTCTATTGGTGTTTGAATCACCTCTCCTCTTATGCTTCTCTTCAATCTTCAATGCAAGATTAAAACACTGGTGTATAGACTCCAAATTCACCAATGTCAATTCATCTTGAATAGAATACTTCAAGCCACTTACATATCTGGCTAGTTTTTGTTTATTTGTCTCATTGACCTTGGCTCTCAATGTCAAGTTATGGAACTCTTGTGTGTATGTGCTCACATCAAGATCCCTTTGTTTAAGGTTATGCAACCTTTGGTTCACAAGGATTTCATAATCCTCGGGCACAAACTGCCTCTTGATCTCTGCTCTCATTTTTTTCCAAGTAGTTATGGGCTCCTTGCCATCCTCAGCCCTCTCATTCTGAACAAAATTCCACCAGCTTAGTGCTGCACCCTTCAACTTAGTCTTGGAAATCTTTACTTTTTGGCTTGGTGGAATGTGGTCACATTCAAAGTGATTGTCCATGGCTTCAAGCCAATCAATGCATTCATCAGGATTGAGTTTTCCTTGAAATGTAGGGATCTCTCCACCCTTGACTCCCATCCTTTCTAGTGCTTGTAAGAGAGGCCTTTGATCAGGTGGTACTGCTGCTGCATTGTCATCTTGGTCCACCTCTTCATTTTCTGATTCATAGTTTTCTCCTTTCTTCAACTTGCCCTTGAGTCTCTCCAACTCTCTCTTGACTGCTCTGTTCTCTTCTCTAAAGGCCCTACTTTCAGCCATTTGTTCTTGTACTATCTTGGCTAGTTCTGCATTTGTGACCCTCAGAGGGAGAGCCCTCTCTAGTCCATCTTCTCCTTCAGACATGATGAAAACAGGTCTTAACCTGCTCTGATACCACCTTGATGCAGAATTACACACCAGAAGTGTACTCTTGGTCTAGATTGCACTTAGACCCTTCAAACAAGCCAAACTTGCTTCTAGCCTTAGGAGATCCTTAAAGGACCTTCCACTCTTGGAAAATAACCTTCTCACAAGGTTTGACAACCTTCTCAATGCAAGGAACAGGTAAGCAAAGTCTGCTCCCAATTTGTCTTTAGAAATAGCATCCCTCAACTAGGCCAAAACAAGGATCTATGCTTTAGGCCTCTCAACCACTTGATCTGATGGTCAACACACCTTCACATATCCCAATGTACTCTGAATCAACAATTTTTCAGATTCCCACATTTTTGTAATCCACCCAACCAATACCTACCTAGTAAATCCTAGTAGGTCAGTAAAACCTGAGTTTCAGCAATATCTTTTGATTTCCCCAAACGACTTGGCAAATAAAATAGAGTTTCAGATACCCTTTTGACTCCCCTTAAAGACCTCCAAATCTTAAAATCTCACTCCACTCCAGCATATCCCAACCTATGCAAAACACGCAGTCCTAATAGGCCTAATTAGGCTTGGTTTGTTAAGCAAGTGCAAGGAAATGGGTACACAGAAAAAGATACTGACTTGGATGGTGTCAGGGAAGGTCTAAGACTTCCAATTCAACCTTTGGTTGCACTCCAATCAACCGAACTTCACAATTCTACTTCCAAATCTGAATTCCGAGTTCAAATTCTATGCCTAACTTGAACTAGGGCATCATTGAAACTTGGACTCCCACCATGGAAACTACTCCTACTTCTAGAATCAACAAATGGTACATGTCTTCTCTCATATTATTGGTTTTTGTACCCCTGAGGCCAATTAGGTGCACTCTAATGGCTCATTTGCACAAAACCCTGATTTTATGGAGGGTTTGGGACTGGTTTCACCCAATTTGCTCTAACTTTGTCCAAACTCCTTCAAATCACTCCAAATAAAATGCAATGAGTCAGTGGGACATAAAACTCTGCAAATCCACCATTAAACTTCTAGTCTCACGTCCGTACCACACGTGCAACCTCTGAAAATAGCGAATTAAACAGAAAAAGAGGGAGTTCTTTATTCATTCAATGAAAAATCCGTACAATGAAGTTCCTCTGTCCTTTTGGGAAGAGGATCAATGTATTTATAGCCTAATGACACCTAAAAACTGACCTCCAAGGCAGTTAGAGGTCGAATGCAACTAATTTGCAAAAGTTGCACAGTTTTTTTCAAAAGTTGTCAGCAACTTTTTGCAAAACTGCCGATATGAGCAGTTTTTTATTTGAAGACTTCAAAACACATTCTAAACTTGATATTATTTAGCATCATGGCTATTTAGGCCATATGACACCCTCCTAAACACCTAAAACATATATACCCTATAGGCTACTTACATTCTTGGTTTATAGGGTCACCAAATAGGATGAAGTGCCTACACAAATGGGCTCATACTTATTCAAACCTTTCATAAAACTTCATAAAACCTCTAATTACATCCAAAGAGGTATGAGGAAGGATCTCCCATGTAAAACCAATGAGTATTTCCATTACATGCTATTACATGCCAAGTTAGGCCATGTGGAACCATAACAAGTAATACCAAGAACAACCAAAATGAAACACAATCAACTGAAACTATCATTGTAACCATCATGGCCCTTGACTAGATGAAGAATGAAGACAAGATTGAGTTTTATCCATTCCTCCAATACCAAGCTTTGTGCTCTGCACCAAGATCCCACTTGATTGGGCCACCACCTTGAGTGAAAACTTGTGTGAACAGTTTGAGGTAGTTAAGGAGAAAAGGAAGTTCTACATGACTTCCTACTTGGTGTACTTATTAGCTACAAGGGCAAAAAACTACCCAGGGCTATACAAAAGAGGCAGCATGTAGGATCCCAATGCTTGGCCATATATTATTTATCCACAATTGGTGAAGAAGAGACTCTTGAGGTAGAGCAAGGAATACAAAATTTCCAATGATGCCTTCATATTCGCTATAATCAAATTCATAGAAGGAGATTATGCAAAGAGGTTATCAGATGATGCAGTGGCACTAGTAACAATAGTTGGTGCCTATTATATTCAATTCAAAACATTCACATATTTGAGGGTAGCTAGTGCCAACATCAATTTGAAGAAGCTCCCAAGATATCCTAGTGACAGACTTTTTCTTTTGGAGATTGCTTGACAAATTGAGTCTAATAATGAAAAAGTTAGGAAATAGTGTACACCATGTTGGAATTGGCCTCTGATTATAGGACCTTTCCAATTAAAGAAAAAGAAGGATATTCCTTCTTTTGAGTGTTAATGGGATCAATATCCCCTAGAAGATTATAATTCCCTAAGGCCATGCTTTGATAATATTAGTAGAGTCCAATGTTTGGCAGGAAAGGAATTCTAGCATGAAGAAGCCATTGAAGACCATTGGATGAATGTAACAAATGACTATGATTTGCATCAAGGATTATTGTAGGATGAATTTGTATTTGGAAGAAAAGGCTTTAAAGAGAAAGATATCATTGCAAATATTGCAACAAGTCTCAAGGGAGCTACTTGACCCTTTGTTCAATAAAGATAAAATTGGGGAACAACCCATTATGAATGCAGAGGTTGATAGGGAAGAGAATGATGATATTAATCATCGGGTGAGGTACGTCATCAAAATGAAGGAGGATTGGATCAAGAAACCATTCAAACTTGATCTAAGACCTGAGACAGTGGTTTTCCATGTACATGCCTGCCTAGCCAAATGTAGAGGGAAGAAGGCCACTATCCCTACCTTTGTAGCTTAGTCCCCTATTAGGTACAAAATAGTATTCCAATTGGATAGACCAGTTGGATACTATCACCCTTAGGAGAGAAAAGGAAAGTGCAAAACAAAGAGGAATTCTCCTCAGAGAGTTGAACCAAAAGAGGGTGAAATATCAACACCCCACAACAAGAGGAAGAAAATGTATAAGGGCCATAGGATAATGGGGCACCATAGTTTTAGATTGATTTGCAACTTCCACCAGCTACTACACCTAGTGAAATAGAGATAGAGGTTGAGGTTCAAGAGGTCTCTCCTCCTAGTAAGGTAGAACAAGTATCCCCTACCATGTTTAAGAAAGGAAAAATGTTTAAGACCCCCATTAAGAAAAGGCAAAGGGTGATTGGAAGGATGGTTCATTTTCCATTTGTCCTAGACCCCATTCCTAAAGAGGAAGAAGAAGAAGAGGAAGATGAGGAGGAGAATGTGCCATTGCAAAGATGAACCCAACTAGCAAGAGCCATAGAGCAAGAAAGGAGAAGAAGTTCCACTATTACACTACCATCAATCCCTGAAGAACCTCTACAAATAACTACCTCAGAGGAAGAAATCTAGCAATGGGTTGATGAATAGGATGTAGAGGCTTCTCACATATTCAAGATGTTAGATTTTGACTTTATGCATGTAGGGATGGAATTAGTAGGAGGCCAAATCAGGGATACACCAATAAATGAGCCCTAATAAGAAGATTGGACTCAAATTCCTCTTGAATCATAGGTTTTTGATCTTTCTTCTTCATCTCCAATGCAAGTCACAATTCTAGAAAAATGCTCTGTTACTCCTCTGCCTCCAAGTACCAAAGAAGAAAAGATTCAAAAGGAGCAGGAGGAAGAGCCACAACAAATAATGATTGATGAAGTGTCTGAAGAGGGAAAAATGGTTGAATATCCTCACCAAGCCTCCCAAGATACTAAGGTACAAACTATGGGCTCCACAGAAACATTAACTACTAAGGGGGAGCCTTCACAGAGGGAAATAACCTCGAAGAGGAGTGATAAGGGAAAGGGGGTAGCCAAGTAAACTCCTTCATCCTTAAGAGGCAGGCCCTTGATGGAATGAGTCCTGAGATGGTTGCAAAAGGAAATGATAAGAAGTAAAAAGCCACAATTCACTACTGATGAAGAGAACATGATTGAGTTGGTTGAAGTTTTGAGCAAACCCAAGTCCCCTTCAAGAGAAGCAAGAGCACTGGCATTCATCAATAGTGATCAGAATCAAGATTTATTCACACAAGTGGCTATTCCTCCTCCTGATGCTGATGTAGAAGATTTGACTCCACAAGATTATCAAATTAGAGAGTTTATGCTTGGAAAGCTCACATTGGATATTGCCAAGTTGATGGTCACAATGGGGATAAAAGAAGTGTTTAGGAGTTTGGAACAAAAAGGGACAAAACTGATGACACTCCGTAGGAAAAATGAAATCCTAAAGGATATTTGGCCAAAGTTATTGGTCCCTTGGATCTTGAACACCCTAAGGAGACTCTAAACACTGCAGTAGATAGAAGAGATGGGGGAAGGGTACAGTTGAATCCATTTTTGAATGCCTGTTAGCAATGGTAGGAAAATTTTGAAGAAAAGGGTGTGCTTATCATCCAAGGGAACCTGAAGCTACTACATGCTTTGCAAGAAAATGTAGATAAAATGGTAGCAATTTTAAAGTAGGATTTCAATATAATAGGTAAAGTATGCGCATGGGGTAAAGATTTATAGGTATTACAAGCCATAAAAGGGTAGAAGTACATGATTCTTGTAGATGTATATATAATAGAAGAGATAGATTTAATTCATGATTGGATTGAAAAGATAGTGGATAGTAATAAAGTAATGGAAACATTACATGTGGAGATCCATTAGCTCAAGAACCAAGCCCAAGAGCAAATTTTGCATGTAGAGAAACATAACAGTGATGCATGTCTTGATATTTTTGAGGATGATGAACAAGAGAAATTAATGCCTATAGAGGTAGAAGTAGAGAAGTTTAGGAATTTTTTTGAAGAATCTTCTAGTGATGATGACATCTAGCAGACATTTAGAACATAAGAAGCCTTGCTAGAGGTGGATACCAAACTCAAGGATTTTGCTGAAACCCTTATTGAAGTAGACAACTAAAAACAAAAGGTCAAGGATAATTAAGATGCTTTAGATTCACCATATGTGGCTAAAATCACTGAGATTATAGAGAAATTCAAGGGCAAGCATCCAATTATAGCTCTGGTGTGAGGGGCAACAAAACCCAGAAGCCAAAATTTTAGTTTTGACACTCGGTGTAATTTTTGCATTTTTGACCTTTGAGGTGTATAGGTGCATTGTTGTGCAAGTGCTCTAGTGCACTTTTGTCACAAAGTGTTGGAAGATTTTTTGGGAGGTGTGTAGGTGTGCTGGTGTGCTTTTTCCAAAGGTGCGTTGATAGTTAATTGCCAGTTCCAAGATTAGAGCTTTCCATGCATCGGAAATGCATTTTTGACAATAGTTTGACTCCAATTGACACCCAATGAAGGATTAGCTTCTATTTTTGACACTTCTAGACACTTTACTTCAACTAAAGGATTTATTTTCCTTATCTTCTCTCAAATTCTTTGTTTTATTACAGGTAAAGGCTCATGCATCCATTTAATGAATATAAAATGGATGGAGTCCTACTAAGCACTAGTTAGATTATTAGTTTGTATATAATTAGTTTGTTTTATTAATTTAAAAGCATATTATTGCATAAAGATATCTCTCACTCTCAACACAAATTAAGGAGATGATTTCTTATAAATACAATGTTGTAATATGTAATGAAGGTTGTTGTTATTTTGCAATAATATTATGCTTTTGTTGCTCACATTTGGAGTATAGTGATTCTTGCCTAAATGTGTCATTGTTTTTTGAATTTTATGTTCATGAATTGTGATTGAGTGAAAAGTTTTTTTTTTTTTTTTGGTTGTGTGATATGTTAGTTCTGGTGTTTGCTACGGTTTTACAAATTCATCTGACATATCTAGCTCGAGAAGAAATCACCAAATTATGCCTACATAACTGTTTGTCTCACATGAGCGCACTTTTTGTGGTCTTGCAATTTGATGAAGAGGGAAACATCATATGGTTATTAAAGCTTCTCATTGACAATTGCATCAGTGGAATCAAGGAAGCACTACTCCTATTTTCATTGGTTACTCACTGATTTCTTTGAAATCTTAACTCACAGATGTGTTGTTTTCTATAGCTTATGTCTATTAGTATTTTAATTTCATGTTATTTGCTTTAAAATTCTTGTTATTTTCTTTACTAACCCCTTATATAAATTAGGAATTCATATTAGTTGCATTGTTAGATTACATTCATAATAAATATAAAATAGAAAAACATAGTTTTTTTTGCGTGTTTTATTTTGAAGCAGTGAACAGATTCAACATCTCATCCGAAATCAAATGAACTAGCAAAGGCCTCCTTGTGATTTTTTTTTTAAATTTTCAGTTGAGCAGATTCTAGTAGGTCACAATATTGCCAAAAACCTTGGAGTTGATTCACAAGATTGACTTTTCAAGAGAGGAGTTTGAAAGAATTCCTACCATTTAGCATCATCCATAACAACAACTCAACAATACCTTGTTGTTTTTGGATTTATTTGCCTAATTTTAAATTTTTTTTGTATCAATATTTTGGATTACACAAGATGAACATGAAAGAAAACATAAGCAGGATGAATAAGAACATGACTTCTTATGTTCTCTTTCATGTTCATCTAGATGATGGATAATAGAATGTGACCCAAAACATTGAGACCATAATTTAAAACTAAAAAATTACACAATTGAATCTAGAAACAACAAGCTACAAATCTCATCAATTATGGAAATCTACTTGTTCTCATCAAATTAATAGTTTTGACAAGTTTGAAGGTGCACCAAACAATAATAAAATATGCCTAATTGTAAATACTAATAAAGAGAGCCAATAATGATAGAATGCACGTAACAGACCTCTCTCTTGAATTTTTTTAGATAATTATAAAAATGAAGGTTTGACTCATCCTATGATGTCTTAACACACGAATATTATTCTAAAGTCAACAAATCATAACTAACTAAAAGAATCTTACATTGTGTTTAAGATTTAATCCCAATTTGAAAACAAGAGAATCAAATTGTGTCTTAATTTTTACCCAAAATCAATATCATTTAAATCAAATAAAAAAGAATATATTGCAACCAAATTGATCTTTTTAAATTGTTACACACTATTGATTTGGAGCTATGTACTAGTGTGGCCACAATTGATGGACCTCATCCTCCACATGAGCATGTCATAAAAATCCAAGAGCACAGTAGCCCAACAAGGGCACAAAGCTTGCGAGCACAACCTAGCAAGGGTCTAGATACAAGATGTAAACATGCAAGCACAAAAGTAGCCTATTAAGAATTTGATCCTTGGTAATAATATTAACCATTCCACAACTTAACCACCACATTCTAAAATAAAACCCAATCAAATAAAAACTATTAAATATATAAAAGAAAATTCAAATTATTTTGTCAATTATTACATAAATTATAAAGTTTATGCTATTTATGCACTTATCATTACATATACTTCTCTACCAACACTTTGCATGATACCTCCATATAAAAACTTTGACATTTCAGATTCATGTCAATAAAATATTAGCTAATAGAAAAATATTATATTGGATCTAAAAAGTAAATCTCAATGGAAAAATATAGCAAATCAAGTTCCAAATATTAAAATCTATAAAATTTAATTTAAATTGTTCAGTATATTCCTTCATAAAAATTAATATCACAATTAGTAAATACATGTCTTACAATTTGGAGTTAAAATAGCCATCTTAAGCTAGGGTGTATGATGGGGAGCTTCTTCACTCTAGAGATTCTTGATCTTCCAAGGATACTTCTAGCCTACTTAGGGTTACTAATCCCAAACCCCAACCTAGAGGACTCCTTCCCAATCCCCTTTCACCAAGAAACTCACTCAGCAATCTAATTTTCCATCCTCTCTCTTTAGTTCACCAACTATACACTATTTGACCTAGAATGTGAAAACTTCACCAAGTGTACCTAAAAGACCAAAATCAAGCTTGCACCACCATTATGAGGTTTTTGACACATTTCCTACCATTCTACATGATTCTTGTGAGTTTCACACTCTTGCAACTCCAAATTACCCTATTTAGCCTTATACCCTTAAGAGCCCCTATTAGCCCTCCTAAAAATTGTAAGGAAACTCAGGTGCAGAAATAGCTTCCTACATTAATTTCTTAAGGAAAGTATTGTGCAAATTCTTTTAAAACCTTACAATTATAGATTCAATATTATGTAAACAATAATATTGTAGTTAACCATGAATACAAAAAATAGATAGAGAAATAATAACACATAAACACGAAGGTATGCTAGTGGGGAAAAACCTTTCGATAAAACAACCCCACCCCTCCAAAACCTAGACAATGTATTATCTTCAACTCAAAGGTTACAATACCCTTACAGTGCAAGGTCTTTCAGGACACAAAAGACTTATCTAGTAGTAACCAACAATACACTACTCACACTCCCCCAACTATCTATAGCCCTCAAAGTGCTTATATAATGCACTTTCCATTTTTATTGCATCTGCTAAAGATAGCTCTCATGTGTCATAGGAATCCATCATAACTATTCTAGTCATGATCTCCTTACACACAATTAAATATTCCAAAGATAGCTCTTATGCATCATAGGAATCTGTCATAGGAATCCATCATAGGAATCTTTCATAATTCAAGATGCCGATACATGCAAGTGGAGTGACACATCAACATGCCAACTAGACATGTACACTCACACTTAATTACATTATTTGCAAAAAACACATTTACAAAAAAAAAAAAAAATAATAGGAATTACCTAAGGTTGAGACACCTTATTCCTAACATTCTCCCACTTGTCAAACACCTTGTAAGAGCAATAGGAACATAACAAGAACTAATCGCTATAGGCCGAAAGGCCCTTAGACTTTGAACACCATATGAACTTCTCTATGCCCACTAGTTTTGTCAATGCATCTACAACATTATTTATAGTATCTACCTTCTCCAAATTTACCTTTGCATCTTCCACCATATCTCTCACAAAGTGAAACTACACATCAATGCACTTCATTTTGGCATGGAAAATTGGATTCTTTGCAAGGCAAATAGCACTTTGACTATCACAACAAATAGTAATCTGTCCTACATCAACACCAATATCAGAACATAATCTCTTAAGCCAAATGACTTCCTTACAAGCATGAGTAGTAGTCATGTACTTAGCATTTGTAGTGGAAAAATTAACCACAAGTTGTCACTTACTCATCCAAATGATGGCACCACCAAACATAGTGAACACATAAGCACTAGTGGATCTCCTGTTGTCAATATACCTACCTGATTTGAATCCACAAACCCACAAATAAAAAATGAATGCTGAGCTCTAGAAGAGTTAACATGATAAAAAATGGAGTAATATGATGTACTCCTCAAATATCTAAATACTTGCTTAACTGCATCCCAATCTACCTGTCCAAGATTAGCCATAAACTAGCTCAAAACTCCCACTAGTTGGGTAATATCTGGTCTAGTATAGACCATAGCATACATGAGACTGCCAATTGCACTAGCATAAGGTACTCTACTCATGTCCTCCACCTCATTAGGAGATTTTGGAGAATCATCTATAGATAACTTTGTTCCCATACAAACATGAACACACAAAGGTCTACATATCTGCCATGCTGAACCTATCCAACAAAGACTTCACATACTTACTTTGACTCAACCAAAGTTTTCTATTAGACCTATCTCTATTGATTTCCATACCCAAGATGTATCTTGCTGCCCCAAGATCTTTCATCTCAAACTATGCTGAAAACTAAGGTTTAAAATTAGAAATCATACCCTTACCCTTCCCAAAAAACAACATATCATCAACATATAATGCAACAATAAGAAGGCGATCATTTTCAAATTTGAAATAAACACAAATATCTAATTTCAATCTTACAAATACAATTGATAATAGAAAAGGCATCAAACTTAAGGTACCACATCCTAAGATATTGTTTCAAACCATACAGAGACTTTTTTAATCTGCAAACCAAAGATTATTTACCTTTAACAATGCAGTGCTCAGGCTATGACATATAAATCTCTTTCTCCAAATCACCATGAAGGAAAGCTATCTTCACATCCATCTATTCTATCTCTAAATCATATGATGCATGAAGAGATAACATAAATCTAATGGATGTCAACTTTTCAATAGGAGAGAATATTTCACCATAATCTATTCCCTCTACATGTGAATACCCCTTCGTAACAATTCTAGCTTTGTACCTTTCAACACTACCATCTACACAAAATTTCTTCTTGAACACCCATTTTTTACCAACAGGTTTTTGTCCTTTAAGAAAAGGTACGAGGTCTAGGGTTTTTTTTAATCCAATGAAGCCATCTCATCATCCATGGCCTCAATCTAGGAACCTACATCTTCCATATCCAAAGCCTCTTTCACAGATCAAGGCTCATCAATGTTAGTAATCAAAGCAAAGGCACAACTAGAATCTAACATAGAATAACCAAACCTTTTTGGCTTCTTTCTTACTCTCATGGATCTCCTCAAGGGCTAAGGTTGAGGTTGTTCTTCCCCTTCTTCTGAACTATTAGAGCTACTAGAGGTCTCCTCATCATTAGACCCAACATGGTCTTTCTATTTAGTCTTCTCAGGGGTAAGAGGCAATTGAACAATATATTCCTTCTTTTCTTTTTCATTTGGTTGTAGCACAATAGGAGAAGATGTTAGCTCTCTAAAAATAACATTTCTAATATACAACACCTTACTATTCATAGGTTTCCAAAGCTTGTATCCTTTCATACCAACACCATATCCAATGAAAATACATTTGATAGCTTTGTTTTCTAACTTGGATCTTTTCTCCTTTGGAACATGTGCATAAGCTTCACAACCAAAAACATGAAGATGTCTAATTGAAGGCTTCTTACCATGTTAGAATTTCTTTTAGAATAACTGAGAGGGGGGAGGGGAGGGGGTGGTGAATCAATTATTCAAGGTCCAAAATGTCCTATTCAAAATTTTCACTAAGTGTAGTGAACTCATTCAACCATTCATTCATCCAAACTTTAACTTATCTAATCAGCAAGTTACTGTAAATCAACATGCAAGTAAAACACATAAGAAATTAACACATGACACAATGATTTACATGAAAACCTAATTTAGGAAAAACCACCAGTAACATGCTACTCAGTTCTCACCCTTTTGAAGTGATGCCCTATGAAAGGCCTACCCTGTTAAAGGCTTACAACACACTGTTAAATGTGACCTTGTTAGAGGATTTAACGACTTTTTTAGAAGTGGGCCTAGTTAAAGGACTTTAGAGCATTCACTTGGAGAATGCCACCTTGCTAAAGGATTTAAAAATGGCTATTAGGCCAACCTAAGTCCATAGGATTTTCAAATCTAATACAATTGCTAAAGAGTATTAGAAAATCTTGACTTGACTACAACATACAACTTATCTTCCATATCTCATATCACTTCTCAACCCATACCCTTGCTAGGCCTTCAATCTCTGCAACTCTTAATAGCTTGCCCTCCTTCCAAGCTTTGTCCTCCTGAGTCTTCATACTCAATGTACCAGTGCAATCATCTCTTCATGAACACTTGTAGAAGTAGAGCCTCTATGCTCTTCCTTCTCACTAGATGTCTCCTTCTTGACACCCTTTCAATCACTTTGCAGATTTGGCACTTCTGTAGCAACAATATCAACAACTATTTGCTTCTTGGTTTATGACTTCTTAAATATAAGTCTTGGAGTTCCTTTTCCCACTCAATTAATCTATTCTTCAATTTCAATTTTCATGGATTAGGTAGGATTCATTGTATCTAACCCATATTCTATTTCCTCTAGAAACTTCTTGAATAATCCTTTAGAATTTGCCCAAAAATGATTTACATAAGATTCTGTGCCAACAACTCATCATCCTTATCTTCCAACTTGTTCACAAAATTTAATGTAACCACTAAGTCGGCTTGGATTTTGGAAATCTTCATTATTTGAAATAATGCAACAACTTGACACTATTGAAATACTAGTGCTTGACACATACTGTGTTACTCGGCATCAACTATGTTTTTCCTGATGTGTGGCACCTGAAGATCACTTGGCACATGAAGATCACTCGACACATGAAGATCACTTGGCACATGACCATCACTTAGCACTAATTGAAATTTTTTTGATGTTTGGCACCTGATCTTTACTCAACACACACTAAAGTATTTGTTACTCAACTCCTACTAAGAATTTTCTCGGCTTCAACTAACTTGCTCGACACCCACTAAAGATTTTAGTCTAAGCTTTGTAGTCAACCTTGTTACAGCTTCTTCCTCCAATGTTTCTAAGTGTGACCAACCTCTATGTCTATGAGTATGTCATCAATACATTACTTAACCATTGTCTTAACTAATCCTTGCACTTCATTACAACATCATAACTCAACCTTTCCTTTAGGTGCTCTTGTTACATCTTGTTGATCAAATCCTCTTCATCAATCAACTAAGTGATAGCACTTGGATCTTAAAAGTAGATATCATCCTTAAAAATACTAGGTTTGACATCAATGGAAAAACAATGATTGAAAAAATTCTTTTACAAAAATCTCCCTCTTTGATCTTCAACAAAAATGAGCTTTTCAATTAGATTTCCAACATACTAGACCACACCTCCATCAGTGTCTTACCAACGAGAGCTGATGTAGGAGATCTATTAACTAGATAACAAGTAGTGGCCATAGCTTCAACCCAAAATTGTTGTTCATGACCAGCTCCACTAAGCATACTCCTAGCCTTCTCCATTAGTGTCCTATTCATTCTTTCTACAACTCCATTTTGCTGTGGGGTATAAGGAGTTGTCTTATGCCTCTCGATACCTTGTTCTTTAAAGAACTATTTGAACTTTGCCAACACACCACCATTGTTAGTTCTCACACACTTATTCTTCTTACTAGTCTAATTCTCTACAAGGACCTTAAATTCAAAGACTTGTGTCTTACTTTTTAGGAAATAAATCCATGTCCTTCTACTATAATAATCTATGAAAGATACAAAAAATATAGACTTGGAGATTGAAGGAACTTTTATAGGACCAAATACATTAGAATGAATAAGATCCAAAACAACAAAATATTTGTAAGAACTATAGTAAAATTGAACATGATTTTGTTTACCGTAGACATAATGTTCCTAGAAGTTGAACTCAAGATTACAATCATTTAACCCCCCAACAATGTTCTTGTTTTTCAAGGTTCTGAGACCCTTCTCACCAATGTGGCCAAATCTCATATGCCACAACATTGTCTTTTCTATAGGAAGCTTTCCTTCCAATGTGTTTGCACCCTTAGGCACACATGCTACACTACCATCAGAACTAATAACCATAATCTTCTTTACTACTTGTTTAGATGATAGGGATGAAGTGATAGCTACTCTCTTCTTTGAAATAGAAGAACTATTGCACTGAGAAATGGATGCATCAAGCTGAAACAAAGTACCTCTCCTAGTACCCTTAGCAAGCACCATAGATCCTCTCATCATCTTGCACTCATCTTTAGAAAAAATAACTTACACACCTACATTATTCAACATACTTACATTAAATAGGTTTCATGCCAAACTAGGGATGTGCATTACCCTATTGATCCCCTTTACTCATCCATCAGGGAATCTAATAGTGACCCATCCTCATCCAACTATCTTTAGGTGAGAATCATCACCCAAGTACACCTTTCCACCATCAAAACCTTCATACTTTGAGAACTAGCTTCGATGAGAGGTCATGTAGAAAGAAACACCCAAGTCTATCAGCCACACATCATCAGATGCATGTGCTGCCAAGGCTACAATGAAAGCATCACCATCTTCTTGAGATTTTTCTAAACCTAAATTGGAGGCCTTCTTCTTCTTATTTGGCTCTTTATAGTCTTTATAGGAGTGCCCAGTCTTATCACAGTTCCAAAATTTTTCCTTAGACTTTCCAAGAGTCTTTGATTTTCCACAGGATTTGGATCTACCTTTTCCAGACTTGTTATCATTTTGGTTGCCTTTATCATTAGATCTATCTTGAACAATAAGAGCTTCCTTAGCCAAATCTGATGACTTTCTCCTTGTCTCCTTAGATAACAATGAAGACACCAGATCATCCATTCTGAAAGTGACTAAAGTAATTCTAAGAACGATCACAAGATAGTCCCATGAATCTGGCAAGGAACATAACAGGGTCATACATCGATCCTCCTCCTCTATCTTGACACCAGATGATGTCAACTATGCAATCAGTAAATTAAAAGCATTTAGATGATCTATAATAGATCCTCCTTCCTCTATTCTTAGAGAATAACAATTCTTCCTCAAGAACAACTTGTTAACTAGAGATTTGGCCTGATATACAAACCCAAGCCATGTCCACAAACTGTTTGTTGTCTTCTCATCAAGAACATTCGAGAGAATTGAATCAGCTAGACAAAGTCTAATGGGACCCTTAACTTTTTGATCCTTGAGATCCCAATCTTCTTGAGATATTGTTGCAGGTCTCACATCAAGTGAAGTCACTCCTATAGATCACAATCTTCAAGAAAGTCTTTCATCTTGAGTTTCCACAACTCAAAATTACTGCCATTAAATTTTTCCACCTCCATTTTTCCATATGATGAACTAGCCATCTCAATCTACAAATAAGATTCAGAATGCTCTACACAAAACTCCCACTCAACTTGATATTAGCTCAAAAAAACCTACCCAAAAACTAGGATAAAAAGTTGATAAAGCTCTAATACCACTTGTAAGGAAACTTAGGTGTGGAAACAACTTCCTACACTAATTTCTTAAGGAAAGTATTATGCAAATTCTTTTAAAATCCTTACAATTACAGATTTAATATTATGTAAACAATAATATTGTAGTCAACCATGAATACAGAAAATAGATAGAGAAATAATAACACATAAACACAAAGATATGCCAATGGGGAAAACCTTTCGGTAAAACAACCCCACCCCTCCAAAACCTACACCAATGCAAGCTCTTTTAGGACACAAAAGAATTATCCAGTAGCAACCAACAATACACTACTCACACTCCCCCAACTTTCTACAACCCTCAAAGTGCTTATATAATGCACTTTCCATTTTTAAGGCATCTTCCAAAGATAGCTCTTACACATCACAAGAATCTATCATAATTCAAGATGCTGAAACATGCAAGTAGAATGACACATCAACATGCCAACTAGACACATACACTCACACTTACTTACACTATTTGCAAAAAATACATTTACAAAACAAATAATAAGAATAGGAATTATCCAAAGTTGAGACACCTTATTCCTAACAAAAATCTCCAACTCCCAAAAAATCTTAACAAGGCCACTTGGTGTCTTTAGAAAATTTTCCCCCTATGACCTAAACTTGAAGATTTTATAGGTCTTAGGCCCCTAGGATTATTGTACAGTACAATTTTAGAAAACCCTCATTTTAAGGGTTTCAAAGGCAATGACAAAGAATCTTTCACCAGACATTCCAAAATCCACTTCCAACCTCATCCTATGAGTTATGGACTCTCAGTACTCCCCTCCTTCATTGCTCAAACAATATTGGCACATGAAATCCACTATTCATACCAAAACTTCAATTCAACTTCAATGCTTTCCTAGGGCTCGCTTGAAAAATCCAATACTTGTCTTGCATAAACACAAAAAATATTATCTACATATTATATAGAGGCCTTTGCTTGATTTCCAAGAGCCATGGTGTTTAGACCAAAGAAATTCAAGCTTCAGTCATTAAAGTGCTGAAATCACAAATCTGGACAACAAGAACACAAAACCTAAGCAATTTTATAAATCTTATAAGATTAAAGCTTGGAATAAAAAAACCATACATAGATTCAAAATATGACTTCAAAATATGACCCAAAGTCACTATTCCAATCAAAATAGTAGGTTCTTCAATCAAGTTTCTTTAACAGATCCTCCAAACCACATTTACTATTAACAAAATTCTCCTTTAGATAGTGTTTTCCATACAATTGAGTATCCAACACTTGGTAATGAGTATCCCTCCTTAATTCTAGCCTTTGGTTCAAACCATAAATACCCAAGTAGTTCATTTTTCCAAACAGTCCAAAAATGTTGCTATGCAATTTTGTAAAAATTGCAAAGTTGTCAATGAGCAACTTTTTGACAACTTTTAAAAATTTGGAAATGGAACCTACAAACTTGACCAATTTGTGTCCAAACCTTCCATGATGATTTCAACACACTCAAGGACCATGTTGTAACACATCTTGCCCTTTTAAAGCAAATTTTGCCATATTTTTCGTTATTGAGCAATTCCAAGCAATTTTGCCTGTCAGGGCCTAATTGACAAGACTTGATTCACATTCCAAATCCTACCTATCCAAACCTCCTAATATACCTTGGGCTTTATTCCTAGCACTTATTACCAAAATTGTTGGTTATACCATTTACAAACAAAAAATGCATTAAGGTTTCACCTTTATCCGTAGGTCCTCCTACACCATTGTATGAACCCTCTAAATTCTATCACAACCCATAACACATGAAAATGAAGCCTCAATAAAGTCAGAATGAAGGGGGACACAATAAGGCATTATATATGTTAGATATCAAATTTGAATAACATTTTAGCAGTTGCTGTAAGGAAACTTGACAATAAAGAATATAACCACCGTTTCCACATAACTCATAATAGATCTAAAATAAATACGGAATTAAAATCCACATGCAAGAGAATAGAAAACATACCCAAAAAATTGTGACACAAGATATACCTTGGGAAACCCTCATTGAGGGAAAAAACCTAGCCTCCAAAAGCATCCATCACCCTGTATTATTAAGCAAAAATACCATTTCCATACAACCATGGAAGCCTTCATGGCCATAGCCACAACCGAGAAAACTATGTGAACAAGCATGAATCCACACATCCCATGCCATGCTTTCAACCTTCACAAATGCTCCCTTGGCTAACCTGTCAAGCCTTGTCCCGCTCGACTCTTGCCTTGTGTCTTCTCCTTGTCACTCTTACTCTACAACAACTACCCTTGTGGTTGCTTATATAGTAGCAAGTCCCACAAAACCACCAAGTGGTATTACATAAACCATGTGCTACCTAACCCATTGACCCCACATTTAATATTGGGCATTTAATTCTTTTCCCCAATATTAAATAATTACATGAAATATTTTTACAATGTTACAATACAACTCATCAAGAATATTCCATGGAAATCTTTACATGTTGCATGTCCATCTAGGTACAACATTACATAATAATAATAAAATAATAAAATAACAATATTAAGCAATTTGTGCAACACCCGTTATCTCAACAATCTCCCACTTGTTGTATACATTGCATAGGGTCAATCCGTAGCCACATAAATGAACAAGGGAACAATCCCTCCTAGCACATCCACCATCATGGATCAAAATACACCAAGTGCTCCATCCTGGTACCCACAACAAAATCAAAGTATCTAGCATCTCAAACATGAATGATCTCACCTCCTATTATGCCACTCCCATTGGACATACATAGAAGCCATCCAAAGAGAAAACCACCCAACCTGTCGCATTAGAAGATCATAAAATCCTGTACCAACTAAAATTTCAAGCATAAAAAACCTGATCCAAAGGTAATCACATGTATCCGTAGTTGTCAAAATATCCATAGCTGAAATAGCACCCACAACAAAGTGCGAAACCCATCCAACTATCCATACCTCAAAGATATAACAAGTGAATCTCATATCATCGACATATCCAATCTATAACTTGCAATCATAAGCCTCAAGAGCAATACCTGCCACATATATACCAAGAAGGTCCCACTACAAAAGATAATGTCAAATCTATAACCAATCCACTCAACACATCTCAAAGAAGTGAATCCATGTAGTATCAAGGACATCCACAATACATAAACCAATATCTTGCAAGAAAAACTCTCATAACAAGTCTCCAATGCTCTCCCAAGTTCACCACAACCAACAAAGGAAAGAGAAAGAAATAACCATGTCATCTCTTACATGACATGCATGAGCACAAACCAGTGATCACAATATCCAACCAATCTCAAATCCAATGTAGGCAAAACTAAACATCTAGGAAGATAACCAAGACTAGAGAAACCATGCAAATCATAACCTGTATCATGTCCTTCTACACACACCTCTAGATGTAAACTGTGCAAGTATGATCTCCTCCATAAAACCCCAACAAGAAGCCTCAACAACACCCAAACCATACCATATAACCAATCATGGATGTAAGCCTCTCACAAGAAGATCAAACTCAATGAACCATTCCTAAACCAAGGAATAACCATTCCTAATCCAAGGAATATGCCCAAATATAAAACCATCTCCCAAACTCAACCAGCATAACAATATATGCACATGGAGATAACCAATGCTAAACCATCTCTCAAATGAACCCTCTAGAACTAACTCATGTACCATAGCTCAAGATCTATTTCCATGAAAGACAAGCATAAATATAATGCAACTGAGAGAAACAATGGGCTATACCTCTCAAGTAGCAAACAACCGAGTAGACCAAGAGTGGGAATGAGAATGCTCATCAAGATACACAAGTCTCCAAACAAGACTCATCTAAGAACAATCTCCTCTCAAGTCCATATCAGGTGACTGCCCCTCGGACTTCCTATTGAAACCATCAACTGTCCCAACAAATACTTCTCTAATCCAAGAGAAATCAGCGTCACCACCATCTCTAAGTATCCATGAGCACTTGTAACCAATCAATCCATGCCAACTCCAAATGCAACATAGCAATATCATGAAGTATCCGGCTTATGATCAGTGTACTCAATACCAAGAAACTAAACCAAGATCAATGTCAAAGTTCCAACCATGGCCTTAGGAACATAAACATGACAACATGATCTTACCATCTCAACTAAAGAGATAACATGCTCCATATGAACACACCATAACATGTCACAACTCTAAACGTGTATCAAGAGTATACCATGAGATAATAATGAAACCATCCTTATACCAAGGATAACATGCCAAATAAAAGCATAAACCACACCTTTGCTAAAAAACCCTATGAGCCCTCAAGATGCAACCATCTCCACATACCAGGAAGAACCATCTCCACACACCATTAAGAAAACAAGTGCACCATGCAAATGTCAAAGACACTTCTACAACAACAAGATCTAAGACAAACCTCCAACATCTGCAAATAATCAATAAATATATCAATGCCAACAACTCCCACTCAACCGTAGTACCGAGTCACCTATGGCATCATAAAATCCATCTCCTACTTGAAGATCCAAACCAAACCAGGAACTAATCCTGCACTGTCACCCCATCACTGTCACAAGCTCCCACTAAATTGTGTCTCCAAGCTATCCATGACATCATGATGAAAATACCATCCTCTAACCATGAGAATCAACCAAGGCATCAAACCATCAAAGAACTCAAAGTGCACATCATGAGCTCTTCAAAAGAAAACCAAATAATCATGATCCTCAACCAAGAGGATATACCACCATAACTAAATCAGAACCTGTATATCCAATAATGTCATGCCAAAATCCATGACACCATGATCACATCCATGAACCAAGCATCTGGCTCTCAAAGTGTCCAACCTATCAACATAAAATAGTCAACCACAATCCTCCACAAACATGACTGTACCTGGTAACAACATCTCATCCCTTCTACATGAAAAATAAAATCAGAAAATTATGTGACTCAGGGCATAGACAACCCAAATCCAAGCCACCAATTTGAATATGAATCAATAATGAAAGATCAATGGGCAAAGACAACCCATAACCAAGCTATAAATGCAACCTGTAAGTATAGACCGCTTACAACATTGCACAACTTGTAGACCCAACAAGTCATCATGCATATCCAAACCAAACACTGATAACCATATCATCATGAGACCAATCTGAAATATGAACTGAGTATACAATGACATCAAATCTTAAATCTCCAATGCCATAAACTCACAATGTTACCATAGTCAAAATATATCAATAAACTGTTCAGATAAATATATCATGAAATAAATCATGCCAAACTTGCACCAAATCTGAACCAATGTGTAGAGCTCTCCAAGAGCTTTCCGTTGACTACTCGAAGTCCAAAATCTGACTCTGTATGCCCAAGTTATGCTCCAATTCGTGCTCAAAATAAACAACATTTGACTTTAGGGCTCTTAAAACCTGACAAAATTTCAAAATAATAGAACTAAACCTACACCATCTTGTAGTGCTTTGAATTAGCTTTCCAACGCTTGTAAGAACTCTGAAATCCAATATTCTGAGAGAAAGTTATGGCCGTTTTACTAAGACAATCTTTTTACCATTTTCAGTACGATTTTTCATTTTTTATTTTTTCAGTGACGAAAATTTTGACGGGATTAAATTTGATGGCCATCATGGGCTGAAACTAAAAAACTCTTTCATTTCCTCTGATTATGGCCAAACTAGGGCATATTATATATCAAATTTTATGAAAATGTCGACCCGGATCCAATGGTGAGGTCTTTTTTCACCCAGGAGGTCATTTATGCAAGCTACCCCCCAAAACCCTCATTTAAATGAAACATCCGAAAAAAATAAATCTTTTTGTCCAACAATTTCACATGCCCAAATCTTTTAACATCCCATCATAACAACAAACCCAAAACCCTCAGATCTACAATAAATCATTCATATATCTTGCCCCTTTCTTTTATCCTCTCATGCATTCCCATGGATTCAATCTAGGGTTACAATAATAAAACCATAGCTCTGATACCACTTGTAAGGAAACTTGACAATAAAGAATATAACCACCATTTTCACATAACCCATAATAGATCTAAAATAAATACGGAATTAAAATCCACATGCAAGAGAATAGACAACATACCCACAAAATTGTGACACAAGATATACCCTGGGAAACCCTCATTGAGGGAAAAAACCTAGCCTCCAAAAGCATCCATCACCCTATATTATTCAGCAAAAATACCATTGCCATACAACCATGGAAGCCTTCATGGCCATAGCCACAATCGAGCAAACTATGTGAACAAGCATGAATCCACACATCCCATGCCATGCTTTCAACCTTCACAAATGCTCCCTTGGCTAACTTGTCAAGCCTTGTCCCGCTCGAATCTTGCCTTGTGTCTTCTCCTTGTCACTCTTACTCTACAACAACTACCTTTGTGGTTTCTTATATAGTAGCAAGTCCCATAAAACCACCAAGTGGTATTACATAAACCATGTGCTAAAACCATGTGCTACCTAACCCACTGACCCCACATTTAATATTGGGCATTTAATTCTTTTTCCCAATATTAAATAATTACATGAAATATTTTTACAATGTTACAATAGAACTCATCAAGAATATTCTATGGGAATCTTTACATGTTGCACGTCCATCTAGGTACAACATTACATAATAAAAATATAATAATAAAATAACAATATTATGCAATGTGTGCAACAACTGTTATCTCAACAGTTGCCTATGGCAATGGGATTGTATGCTTGGAATTTAATGGCTGTATTGGCCATTTTTCTAGTTTTGAATTGTAAATGAGAAGCTAAAAGTTTATTAGATTGTATTGATTGATAGATGAATTTTTTAATAAAATAGTCAATATGATACTTAATTTTACTAACACATAATAGACCGAAGACTATCAAATTCCATGCGTGATAGAGATAATCATCTAATCCATACACCATCATAGGATTTTTCCTGATAATAGATTTATTCATTTTGTATTGTACCTTTTCTAGATATGATTTACACTGGAGATATAACTGATAATTGTTTTTGGAGACAAGTATAAACAACCATCATTTCTTTAGTATGCTAAGTTAATTTCTTTGAACTGTAGGTTAATTTTTACTTTGATTGTGCACCCTTCAATTATAGATTCCAACTAATTTTTAAGTTTGGTACTCAACATCCATGTGTCACTATATTAATGTACATAGGAATGAGAGAGTTGTTGCAGACAATTAAACCTTCTCGAATCCACATGTATGAATCAATAGCCTAGAGAGGTTTGGTTCTTCAAAGGTTTTATTTTTACAAGCTTTTGAATCAATTTTTTGTAATGGAGGATGAAGAAACAAGGGAGATTTTTATACCATGCAGAGTATGCAATCACAAGTGTTTTAAAAAACATGAAAAATCCCACAAAAACCACTACTTTGATGTTTCTACCTCTTTCTTCAAAGTCATTGTAGGAGATTTTGTAGAAATATTGGTAAAATTTATGCTTAACCATTTTTTTCATGTTTTAATACTCTACTCTATTTGAAAATTTGTAAAGAGAAGTTGTCTATTGTGTTTACTACAACACATTCCTTCTGCATTTGTTGTAGAGTTTGTAAGAGACCAACATGAACAAATGGTGTTGCAAGGCTCAAATGGGTAAGAATGAGAAGTGGAATTAATGGGTAAAAATAGTAAACTGCAATTTGGGCATGGTTACGATAAAATTGTCAATTTTTATGGCTTGCAGATGGGTGATTTTGTTGTGTTCAAATACATATCCAAGTCTCATTTCAAGGTTATGATATTTCAAAAATTTGGGTGTGTGAAAAATACAAGCACAAAAAACAAACATTGGTCAGATAAGAGACACCCTTCTACCAAAATGAGCTATTTGAATCAACCAATGTGCAAGAATTTGATGACTGGATTGGTTTATGATGATGAAAACAATGTTGAGGTTGAAGTAGTGGGTGAAAATCAAAGGAGAAGGAGGAAATAATTTTTCTTTGGTAAGCAAAAGTTTTGTGCAGAAGCATAGAACATGTTTCATTTGTTAGTTAAAGAGATTATATTAACTTTCAAAATAAGCATATTTCATAAGGATTGATGTAATAGGAAACTTAATTTTTTTTTCTTTTCTACAGTCCATTTTTTCAATTGGGTCTACTTCTCCTTTCAAATTGGGTAATTGCAAAGTTCAATTTTGATGCAGGTCATTCATCCAAGGACCTTGGCCATTTTTCTCCTTTGAGAAGGAAATGGAAATGAAGCATGTTTCTTCTTTCAAATTAGATAAGCCTTTTTGTTAAATGGTTATGAAATCATGGAATGTGAATAGACCATATTGGATGATAAGATAAATTCTCTGTTTAATTTCCTTGTCTATCATTTTATTCTATAAATTAATTAATTAGAGAGCCAAAGTAAGGGTCAAAGTACTTTATGTGATTTATGTGATTTTGATGATTAAAACAGACCCAGCCAAAAGCATAAGTTTAAATTATATAAGGGTAGATATTCAAAAACTATTAACATAGCTTTTATAGTTTATGAGTACACTTTATGGGTCTTTAATATCTAATGTCAAAATTGTAACTTTTTAACTAAAAGAGTGGTAGAAATTTTATTGAATACCAAAGAGAGTAGAACAACACAAGAAACAAAGAGAACTACAAAGCTTTATCCTAGTCCACAAGTTGATCCAACATCTGAGATAAATCAAGGAGAAGAACCCTATGATCAATAATTATCCAATTTGGCCCATGCTTGGAGGCCCATTTAGCCAAACAATCAACCACCCCATTCCACTCATGAGGGATATGCATAAAAGACACAAAATCCAAAGAATTACATAACTAAGTCATTTGCTAAATAAATAGAGCCAAATGCCAATCCACATGCACAAGGTTCCTTCTATTCAATAAACTCACAACCACTTGCAAGTCAGTCTCACAGATAATTCTTCTCCAACCATGTTGACAACACTATTCCACTGCAACAAAGATAGCAAGGGCTTCCATGAGGTTATTTGTATGGTAACCCTTGTATATAGAAAATAGAAATTGAATATCACCAGAATTGTCATGCTAAACTCCCCCAATACTAGCCAGACTAGGATTTCCCTGAGGAGAACAATCAGTGTTGATTTTAAGAACTCTGGCCTTAGGAGGAGTCCAATGCCCCTCACAATTAACACACTAAGAGTGCTACCTAGCTCTATTCCCAGAGTAGCTATGGGGGACCAAGGGAGTGCCACCCTAAAGAGGAAAGGAAAGGCATGAGTAAATACCAACATCTCTAGGATCCAAACCTCCACCAATGTCACATTTAGCTAGGAGTGTTTCATGAAGAGAATTAACAAGTCAAAATTGTAATTTCTCATTAAAGTCATGAAAATATGTTTGAGAATTACTATCTAATTTGTAATTGGACATTAAAGCACCTGAACTAATCTTTAACATCTAATATTATGAACATTTGTATCTGTGTTAATAATAATTTATTACATAGTTATATCCAATGCTTTATATCTTGTGCTTTATTGAGTTGAAGTAACTTAGTTTTTGCTATGGTTTTGAATGTAGAGGTTACCAAGAATTTGCAAAGATGAAGGAAATCAGCTTCAACTACCAAGAATAAACAATGAGTTAGTTCTTTTGAATGGAGAATGTAAGAAATGAAAGGTTCAATGTCTTATTAAGAATAAGAGGCATATGTTAAGTGTCAGTTGGAGATATTTTTTGAGGGCTAACAATATAAAGGAAGGAGATACTTGTATCTTTGAGCAGTTGAGTGATAATTTCAACATATTTATGTTCAGAGTTCATATCTTCCCTCATGTAGAAGGTAATCATTTTCTATTAGATGAAGAGGATGATTGCAAACCTTGCATATTTTTTAATAAGATATGTTGTGCATTTAATGTGCTGAGATAACAAGCAATGTGAATGAAATGCAGATTAAAGATGAATGATAGTTGTATCAGACAATAATTTTATTGACTTTGATTGATAGTTGACTTTGTTCACAATTTCTTTAGTGTATAGGACCCTTTTTTTTTTTGATGGAGGTCAACTTTTTTGCCTAGCCTCTTTGGTTAAGAACCAAGGACTAAGGGGTATTCATTTTGCCAAATTCGTCTAGGGCATGATCCTGACCTCATCCCTTTTAGGCGTTGAGACGCCTTGTACTCAGTAAGACTTGATCCCTAGTGGGCTCTTTGTGAGCCTTTCAACTTCACCAGTAGACCAAGGGCCTATTGAATTTTTACTTATTTTTTTACTTATTACAATGTTGAATCATTTGTTTGTTTTTAATGAATTGATATTTTTAAATTCAAATATCATTTGATTTTTTTTTGTAGTTAATAGTTTATTATAATTAAAAATGATATTTGTAGTAATATATTTAAATAAATTCATTATAAAATAATTACCTAAACTAATTAGAAGGTATATTAATTTGTTTCTAATAAAGTCAAGCATAATATGATTTTTTATTAGAGATATCAAGAATTTAATTAAATTTGAACTATGCATATGTTAGAAATTAATACATGATTTTAGCATGATTTAAACAATTTATATTTTAGATTTAATTTGATTATAAAAAAGGTTTTTAATTATTCATGTTAACATTACAAATTTATGTCCCAAACGTTTATACTAGATAGACAAATGCTAAAATTAGATCATTCTTCCATTAAAAACATCAAAGATAAATATAGCAAAACAATCTATAAACTAAGTAATGGCATGTGGAGAGGGAGTAGGGTAGGAGCAGGAATAGGCAAGATCTGAAATTTGAATTCAACATTAGGCAGTTTTGTCTAGGATGGTGCAAAGAAGGGTTCTAGAGCCTACCAAGAGGAGGATGACTAAGAGAATAAAGTTTCCTCTAGGAATGAGGGCTCATGTCAAACAAGGCAAGTCCTAGGGAAGAAGGCTTTGAAATTTGGTTGGACTATACTGGGCCCATAATTCTCGCAGAAAGTCCTTGATGCGGGGTTGAATGGTCAATGGTTTTCTCTCTTTGGTATGAAGCCCACAGGTAAGTCTTCCTTCCTAGAGATAAATGACATCTCAAACAACGAAAAGGGGAAGTATGCTATTGAAATCCTAGATGAGCTAGTAGATCATAACATTGCTTCTATAGCATCCTCCCTCATTGGGAAGTTCATAGGCCCAAGGCCGTATATTGATATTATGAGGTCCTATGCAAGAAACAAATGAGACCTGAAAGGTCATACAAAGATTGTGGCTATGGATAAGGTTTTCCTCTCCTTTGAGTTCTCTTGCCTGGAGGATCTCACTAAGATTTTGTGTGCTAGGTTCTGGTCCTTTGGTCATTCAACCCTTGCCTTGCAGACATGGACCTCAAAGTTGAACCTCAATGACTCTTTCTTTTTTCAAGCTCCTATTTGCGTACACCTCCCTAAACTTCCTATGGAGTTTTAGTATGAGGATGTTTTTGATTGCATAGCTAAATCTTTTGGGAAGCTCTTATCCATTAACCCTATCATGGTGTTAAGGAGCTGATTAACATTTTCAAGGATTTTTATTGGGGTTAGTAAGGGTAGAGATATGCTAGAGGTTGTGTATCTCCATTCAAAGTTGGGAACCCATATTCAAAATTTGGACTTTGAAAGTGTCCCCTTTTCTTGCTTTCATTGTAAGAAAGTTGACCATGTTGCTAAGGTATGCCCAAGGCTCCAAGAGGAAAAAGCCAGGAAACAATTTTAGAATAAGAGTAACGCCAAGGGCATTACTAAAGAAAAAATCAATAGCTCTAAAGAAGGAGAGAAAGTATGGAGAAAAAATGAAATTGCTAACCACAAAGGAACTCTAGAGTAGTAGCAGGAGGTTTTGGTGGTAGCCCAACCATTGGGTAATGTTATGGTCCTAGGGGTAGAGTCTGGTGGAACAACCACCAAGGAAGTTGAATCATTGAAGACTGTGGCATTTTAGTAGTGGTTAGAAAGTGAACCTAAGGATTTAGGTAACAAGTTGATATCTTGTCCAACCAAGGAAATCTCCCATGGGGATCTCTTATTTAGGATTACAAGCACTATCCTAGGAGAAAAAGGGGAAATATCTAATGTCCCCAATACTCAAGTTTAGGTAGGGGGTGTGGATGCATTTCAATCTAGTGGGCCCAACCCTATGAAAGCTGACATTCTCAACTAGGGGACAACTTCTCTTGGGAAGATTTCAAGAGTGGTGGAATTGGTAATATCCTTGTTGCCAAGCCAATTAACCAGAATGGAGGCTCTATTTTCACGTTGTATTAATGAATGATAAGGGGAATGAACTACTATAAAAAAGAAAAAGAAGAGTCAAAACCATTCTATAGTCTCCCCACTTGCAACAAGAAGTCGAGTGAAAGATGATGTTGGAGAAAAACCTAAGACTCATAGAAGCAATAGTCACAATCAAAACAAGAAATAGGAAACTAAAAGGAATCTAGTGGATGGGAGCCAAAAGACCATCCAAGAGGCCTACCTTGCAAAGAAGAGATGAAGGTCATATCTTGGAACATTCGTGGGCTAAATGGATCCCACAAACAAGAGGTAATAAGAAATATGCTTAGGGATCATAGACCAGATTTCATGCTAATTCAATAAACCAAAATGAGAAAGGAGTCAATGGAGAGAATATCTTTCAATAGGATTTTGGAGGGGTTTTCTATGAATTTGGACAATGCTTTGGGATTTTTTCTTACTCTTTGTAACTCTAATCTTTTCAAGCCCCAAGTTTTATATGGTGAAGATAATATTCTCCTCATTCAAGTTGTTAATATCAAATATCATGAATGGTGGTATCTTTTGAATTTTTACACTCCCAAATCTAAGATTGGAAGGAGAAACTACTAGATCAAAATTAAGAATATTTTATCCATATTCCAAGTGAGAAATTGTATAATCATGGGGGTCTTCAACACCCCCTTAAGGGATGATGAAAAATAGGGGGGGCTTAGCTCTGGATCTAGATAAAAGGCAGGACCTTTTTGAATTTATCAATGATTTGGAATTGCTAGATGTTGATCTTCAGGGATGCTTCTTCACTTGGTCTAATAGGAGAGTGGGTAGAGAATGTATTCAAGTTTGGCTAGATAGGGCTCTTATATCTTTTGATGGGATGAATTCAAATTATTGCAATCTACCTTTAATGGCTAGGACTAGATTGGATCACTCTCTTATCTTTCTCACTTTGGACCCCATTGCTATCAAATATAAATTCCCTTTTAGATTTGAGAGAATGTGGACTTCCCACCCAGATATTTCTCTTTGTATTTCAAAGTGGTGGAACATTCACATTGAGGGAACTACCATGTTCAAGGTGGCAAAGAAGCTGAAAAATATAAATCTAAATATCAAAAAGTGGAAAAAGTTAGATTTTGGTAACATTTTGCATTCCAAAGAACAAATCTCAAAGGATCTCAACATTATTCAAGATGCCATTTAGAAGGAGGGATATAATGAAGAGAGGCTAGAGGAAGAAAAAATTATTCTAACTAAGCATCACAATATAATTGGTCAAGAGGATGCCTACTATAAATAGAGATCAAGGGTAGCCTAGTTAAAAAAGGGTGACCAAAATACTAGATGATTCCATATCTCTACTTTGAAAAAAAAAGTTTATAACAAAAACAATAGAATCAAGGTGGGGGGGTGTTGTCTTGGAAGCTATTGAGGCCATATCATTCTTCTCTAATCTTCTTTCGAGAGATCTTAATGTTATGGATGGAGATTAGTAGGATATTATTTTGAATATCCTAGCTTTGATCCAACCAGAGGATAATGCAATGATTGAGGCTATTCCTTCCCCTATGGAAGTGGAGAAGGTTGTATTTTCCCTTGCTGATGATAAGTCTCCAGGCCCAGATGGTTTCCCTACTTTTTTTTTCTTTCAAATGTTTTGGAAAGTGGTCCATTAGTATGTCATCAAAGTGGTTCAAGAGTTTTTTAGTGCCAAGAGTCTGCTTAAGGAGCTTAATGCCACTTTCCTTGTGCTTATTCCTAAAGTGGAAGGGACAAATTATTTCAACCAATTTAGACCTATCAACCTTTGCAACTCATTCTACAAGATTATTTATAAAGTTCTAGCTTCAAGGATTATCAAGGTTCTCCCAACCATTATAACTCCTCAACAATCAGGATTTTTCCTGGGAAGAAATTTTTTGGACTCTATCATGATTTTCCATGAAGTCATCCACTCTTTGGAAGAAGGTAAGAGAGAAGGTTTCATCCTCAAGCTTGACTTGTCCAAGGCTTATGATCAGGTGGACTAGTCCTTTCTCTTCAAAGTTCTAAGAGCCTTTGGTTTTAACTCAAGGGTCATCAAACTTATTAACTAGTTGGTTTCTTCTACCTCTTTGGCTGTTTTGGTTAATGGCTCCCCCTCCACATTCTTCAAACCCTCAAGAGGGCTCAGAAAAGGAGATCTAATTTTGCCCATTCTTTTCATTATTTTGGCTGAATTTCTTGGAAGGATGATTTCTGACAATAGAATTTTAGGTGCTTTGTCTGGTATCAAACCTTCTTTTGGTCCCCTAGTTTTTTCTTATCAATTTTCTTTTGATGACACTATTATGGGGGAGAAAGCCTGAGTTATAGAAGCTAGGGTGGTGAAAAAAATCTTGAGCTCTTACTCTAAGGGCTTAGGGCAACTTATCAACTAGAACAAGAGCTCTACTTTCTTCATTAACACTCCGATTGAGAGTCAGAGGAAGATAGTTGATATTCTAGGATATTATTTGGGTAGCCTCACTTCTATCTATTTGGGTCTCTCAATGGGCCTCAAACTCCCAGATTCTTTCTGGAATAGCCTTATTGATAGGTTTAATAAGAAATTGGCTGGTTGGAAAGGAATCACCCTTAGCCAAGCTAGCAAAATTCAGTTGGTCAAACCCACTCTCTAGAATCTCCCAACTTATGCACTAATTCTCTTTGGTATTCCCTACAAGTATGCCAAAAATGTGTGCCCCCCAAACAAAATGAGGGTCTGGGTATAAGAAAATTGAGACCTTTCAATAAAGCTCTCCAAGAAAAATAGATTTGGAGAATATTTTCAAGCAAGGGGGACTGGTGGGACATCATGGAAGACAAGTAGCTTTGTAGACCTTAAATAAGACACTTTTTCTATAAAGGTTCCATTCCCAATGGATTAAATATATGGAATGGCATTCTTAGAGACAGACAGATGACCAAAAACAAGATGAAATGGAGTATGAGAAATGGAAAGGACACTCTTTTCTGGTAGGATAACTGGCTAATCTAGGGGCCTCTTCTCAAAATTATTGAATATGAAAGATGGGATAATATTTGTAATCAAAGGTATGGAAGATTTGTAAGTGACTATAGGCATGACCAGGATTGGAGAGACTAGACCTTTCTTTAATATCCAGGTAACTCAAACCTTTGATGACTATTCTTCACTTAGTGGTTTTGAATGAGGATCAGGACCAACTTGTTTGGGAGAACACTTCTAATGGCATCTACTTGGTGGCTTCAAGGTACCAAGCTCTTATGAGGTAGGATTTTAGATCAGATTGGACAAAGGCTTGGTTTCTTGGCCTTATCCTTAAAATGAACATTTTCTTCTCTCTTTTACTTTAGAACCAAATTCTTGCTATAGACAATCTAAGTAAAAGAGGTCTTCTTATTCCAAAGAGATGTATCCTATGCAAAAACTATGCTAAGTTTGTGGATCACCTATTGATCCATTGCTTCTTCACTAGAGAGGTGTGGTTTGTTTTTAGTCAAGCTTTTGGTATGAGATAGTGTGCTCTTGTCTAGACCATCAAATTCTTCAGGTAGTGAGATGACTCTTGGAAGGGATCTAGGCTCTAAGCCATTAGAAAATGGGCTCAACCTCACTTTGGTTGGGGAATATGGAAGGAACACAATAATTGTATCTTCAAGGATGCCTACCTTTTGGCTAAAATTATGTCTGGTAAAATTCTAATTTCTAATTTCCCTATTGGAGGATTATATGTTATGCAAAGGATCTAACCCGTTTGCAGGAGATACTAGAAGTAGTAATGACACTTAGAAAATAAGAAAGGAATGTCATTTATCTTTATCCTCAGAGAGATGACACAATGATAACTTCAATGGTGTGGCTAAAGGTAACTCAAGAGTTGCGGGTAGTGAAGGGGTGATCGAAAATCACCATGGGTATGGTATAGCGATGGTTACATTCCCCCTAGGACACCAAACTAATTAGTTCATAGAGGCTTGTGCTACCCTTCAAAAAAGTAAGCTAGCTAAGAGATAGGTGTAAAATGCCTTTGGGTTGAGGGGGATTCTAACAACATCATTAAATGCCTGAGGGGTGAACATCTCCCATCCTGGAGTATTAAGAATATGATGGAAGAAACCAAACAAATATTACTCACCTTCGAGAGGGTTTATGTGTCATATGTATACTAAGAGGCTAACACAATTTTTGAATGGATGGCCAATGAGGTGGTTAGAAGGGACACATCAATCAGGTGGTCAAGTGGGGAGGGGATTCTGGTAGCCGCTAAAAGTTTAATAGAGATTGAGAGAATCCAGGGAAGGTTAGGAAGCATAAAATGTAATAATGAAAGTTAATGCTTTCAATCCTACATTTATAGTGATGAAAGCTTGACATAGCCAAAAAAGATTTATCATAACTAGGGGGATTTGTGGCATGTTTTCTAGGTGATTGGTTATTGTTTTTACAATTGCTTTCTTGAGGAAAAAGGCAAGAATTGTTTTGGTGAGAGAAACCAATTTTTGGCTCTTCGCACTTGGAGGACATATAACATTTGTTCAAAGCTCTGCAACAACATGGTGGATGAAAGGTATCATAGAGAGCTAGAAGGAGAAATAAAGAATTAGAAGAGGAGATCAAAGGTTTGGGAGAAGCCGAGGGAAGGAAACATCATGAGTTTTATAAATAAACTTCATGGATAGAATCCTAAGATCACTGATCCTATGGTTAAGTCATGGAAAGATGGGAAGGTGAAGATTGGTGGTATTGAATTTTAGGTCAATGAAGGGGTTATTGCAGAGGTCATTGATTCTCCTACTCATGATATTAAATTATTTAGGGACAAGAAAGTTTCCCTCAATGCTGTAAAAGACTTTTCTAAGGATGCCAAGGAGATGAATGAATTAGTGAAGACTAGTGCATACTATGAACCCGCTTCAATAAAGAAACTTTGGAGGTTTTTTCTAAGGGTGATTATCTCTTACATTACACTTGACACAAGGTATGATAGAATCTACACCCAACATTTTTTCATCCTAAACCACTTTAGGTATGGGAAAAAGATCTCCATCCCCTACTACCTTTTCTTCTCTACAAATAAGAATATCATGGGTTTTAAGAAGAAAGCGTATGCTAACTTGACCCTCCATTAGGGTCTATTGTCACTTATTTATGAGCACTTCAAGGCTCAAACCCATGGAAGACCTATTGCCCATAAAGAAGAGTCCTTAGAGGAAACAAAAAGCTATTACCTTCCTTTGAATACTAAGGCTAGTGAAGTGCTGCATTTGAATGATGAAGAGGAGGTGGCCAAGATTATGAAGGACTTGGGTAGGAAAAAGAAGAAAAAGACTTGGAAAGGCTTGAAGGGTAGGAATATTAATCTTGAGGTTAATTCTATAGAGGATTACAATGAAGAGGAAGAGGGGATGGAAATAAATGATGAGGAAGATGTGAAAGATGCAAGTACTAGTAAGGTATAGGTAAGCAGAAAGGATGATAACCTAATGAAAAGGAGGAGGGGAGGAGATAAGGAAGCTAAGAAGACACATGGTAAGGGAAAGAAGACCCATCTCGATGCTCAAGAGGAGAGTAAAGATTATGGTTCAGAAAAAAACCACTTGTACTCCTAGTGCTAAGGGTAGGAAAATAGCTTGGAGGAACTTTGTTACTAGTACACAAAAAATGGGCCTAGTGAGAGAACATATCTAGGTGATAGTCTTAGAGTGAAGTGATGGTAGGATTTGTTTGGAGGAACTCATCGACCCAACTTTCATGATTCCAAGTGATAATGCAAGGGAGGTGGGGATTAACCTCCTAATAAATGACTGCAATAGTATGGTGGACAATTTCTAGTCTATTAACTAGATTTTCCATGAAATAGAAGAGATTAAGATTAGAATGTAGGGGCAAGAAATGAAGAAAGGGGAGGATGGGATGGACAAAATTAGCAAGATGGATGCGAGGGTAACCGAGATGGAGAAAAGAGTGGAAAGGATGGAGAGATCCCTCCACAACTTAGCTAACCAGAGCCTTAATGTTATCAAAGGTTTGAATGATAATATAAAATAATTGCACTTGATGATGGAGGAAAGCACTAGGGGGAAAGAGGATAAGGATAATGAGGTAATTAGGGTTGCTAATGAAGATGACTACCTACTGGTAGAGAGCTCAACCAATAGAATGAGAGTGGACAAGAGGAAGAAGGAAAAGGAGGATTCTCTAGATAACATTCATTTGATGACTGTTATGGCTGAGACCATGGGAAAGCTAGAGCTTAAGGCTATAGAGTTGGTCAAAGAAAAATGTCTTGATCAATGTTCCTAGGTTTTTGTCTTGCCCCTAGTGTTTGGTGTTTTATTCCTACCTATTCCTCTTTGTGGCTATTTTTTCTTTAGTTTGGTTATGGTAGTTTGATATGACCTATTGTTAACTATTGTTTTGTAGCTTGCCCTGAACTTTCTTTCATCTTTTATTGTTATTTGGTGGATTTCAAGAACCCCCTCTAAAACCTATTTTACTTAATAAAAAACATTATAAATTTATAAATGAAACAAAATAAGTATATATTTCATTTTTAAAAATTGATTGAAAGTATTAGTCAAAATTTTCTACAAAAAATGACAATATATTGACATAATAATTGTGGTCTTTAATCAAAATACATAGCAAACTAATTGAGAAAGAGAAAATAGAAAGAATACTAAAGTCTAATAATGTTTTCATAACTTCTCATTTTTCTTTAAAATACTTTCATTTAATTAGGTGTAAAAATTCTTGGAAGTATCATCTCCTTTGTATGTAATTTTTAAACTTATTATTTTTTCCTTACAATCCACTCAAATTCTTTAACTAATCTCTCAAACTCTTGAAACTAGAATAACATCATTTTTCTTGTAAACTTATTAAAGTTGTATTTAATAATTTTCTACCACAATAGTTTTGGTAGTATGATTTCCATTAATTCACTGCAACTCTTCTTGAAGACTTGCGATTTTTAGTTTCATATTTGACCCATTTCTCTCTAGTAGTTTGTTGGATAAAGGTAAATTGCATCCCATTTTTGTCATCCTTTGGACATATATTAAATTTTCATTTCAGACATTTTAGTCAAAATAGAAAGCTTAAAAGAGGAAAATCATTTAGTTAGGTTGTGATAACTTTAGAGAATCTATTAAGAACCCCCAATTTTGTATAGTGTGATTAACCACTTTAGCAATGTCTTAGATGAATTTGTGATTATTGAGGGATAATAGAGAATACTTGTGAGGGGTATTGCATGGTTTCGACATATAGAAAAAGACACTCAAATATAGGTTTAAGAAAGATTTTTTCCTTCCCTTACTTTCTTGCATTCATCTTATTTTCTCCACTTTCTTTAGAGTCCCTTGGACATTGCCACAACCTATCTTATCATTTCCCATGTTTTCATCACAAAAATTACACATAAAAACTAGAGGGTGTACTTAAGGGATTCTCTTACGAGTCCTAAACTTTTAACCCTTCTCTCTTAGAACCCAAAATTCTTGTCCATAAACTTTAAATTTCACTCACTCTACCTCATGATCCCTAGATGTCTCTTTTAGGGTTATCAAGTTGACATTGTGTGGTACAAAACTACAATCTATAGAATACAACACCTTTTTCCTATTTATTAGTATTTATTTTTTGAACATGATGAGGGGTTATAGGACTTGTTAGTCCTATAGCTTAGTGTATTTTCCTAATTTGGAAACCTTGGTTTCACTAGATATGATGCATGGACCCATATACTTATATGATTTTGGGGATGGTGTGTCATTTTCTTGGAGACCTCAGTATCATGATTTAGTGAGATATTTAACTATGATTTTATATTTATCACATGGTGATGAGTTCCCTTCTTTAGTGATGCATATGTTTTTGTAGGGATTCTTAGTTCCATTTGCTACAAAAGAGTTCATTTAAATTTGCATGTATAATATTTGGGATGTATAATATCTTAGATCCATGGAATACTCTTATAGTCTTTGGTTAAGGTGTTGGTGGTTCTTGACAAGTGATGTTGGCTTAGAGTTTTGGCTTGATACATTTCTCTTGGGACCATGGTGTGTCCACTTGGAGCATGATGATTTCTCCTTGTATTGGGCACATTGATAATATGCATGAGAAGCTTCATGAGAGTGAAAAGATACGCTCAAGTTTAGAATGAATTGATCTTTTGTTGCTACTCATGGATACATAGAGACTTAGGTGAGGGTAGAGTTCTCTTGAAATGAGAGACATTTTAGTGCCTACCCGTAGTTTACTTTTCATATTTTATTGCTGAATTCTTTTAGCTCATCTTTTATGGTTATGTGTTATGATTTGGTGGTACTTGGTTACTTGATTTGATTGATATTATTTCATACTTAATTTATATATTTGATGAGCTACTTGTTACTCGATTATTTCATGTGTTCATGATTATTCTTTCGATGATGATGTTTTTTATGTTTCATATAGTGATTTGAGTTTCTTTCATAAATACAATTATATGAGTGATTTATATGTGATTTATGGTTACTTACCCCATACTTACATGTTTATGGTGTACATGTATGTTTTACTTTATGTTTGACATTTTTGATGTAGTTGAGGGATGGAGTCGTAGTCACCTACTAGTCAGGATCTACAGAATGTACCACTCCCCATCATTACATGTTTAGTTTAGATATATATGCATATGTACATGTTTGGCTTTTATGCATATTGCAGGCATCAAGCATCAACTTCTCTAAATTGCTAGGGTGAGTGTGCCCTATCATAGTATCTCAATGGTAAAAGAGGGGAGATAGTTCTCAAGACCAAATCCTAAACTTGAGCTAATCATCCTAAAGTATAGGATAAGTATCTGATTTATTTACCTTTCCAAATTTGTCAAAGTGATGTGAATAAAAGATTTTTAAGCTTTGAGTTTTATTCGTACTTTGTCTTTTTATTTGAGTTTTATCTTATTGAGTTTGTGGGTATGTTGTGATTTTCAAGTATAATTAAATCAACTAAAGAGAATATTAAATGATTTAATTAAAAAAAAAAATATTAAGTAAAGTTAAATTTTAATTATATTTAATTAGCTTGGAAATTAATCAAATAGAGGAAATAAATTTAAAGATTTAATTAAAAGTCCAAATTTGGCATAATTATGTTTATTTAATTTAATAATATTTAATTTAAAAATTTCATTTAAAAAATGACCTCTAAATATTATTATTAGTTCAAGTGAGAAACATTTAACTAAACTTAATTTTAATTTAAACGTACAAGTTATGCACAAATAATCAAATAAATTAAAATAATAAATAAGAAGGCTTTTGCATGTTCGTAAAACCGAAACCCTAGGTTGAGAAATTCTTTATTAGGAGATTAGAGCTCATTTCTCCACACATAGATTTTGGGGAACAAAATTTGTAATTGGAGCACAAGAATTGTTGAAAATTTCAAAGGGTTTGGATTTGCATGCATTCACAGGTTGTCTCATATTTTAGCTATTGTTTTGAGGTAGGGTTTGAAAATCCATTGTAGAATTTTATTGAAAGCTCTGTCTACTTTGCATCCTCTTAGGTGCTGGCATAATGCTTATTAATTTATTGTATTAATCTTTGGATAAAGAATTATGTTGTATATTTTGAAAATGAAAACTTATTAATCAAGAAAGCATGATTGAGGAAAATTGTAGAAAAATTCAGGGAATTTATTATGACTGTATTCTTTTAAAACTCTTTCTAATTCAATTATAGATAATTGGAAGAAAACAAAAAACTAAACAACTAGGGTTTGAACTTTAAATTTGCAATGTGATTATCAAGAGTTTTCTAAATAAAGATAAATATTCTTCTTATATCTAAAAAAATTAATTATAAAATTTATTAAAAAAACAAAAGATTAATTGAGAGAAAAACATGTTGTAGCTAAACTTATACATGCATGTGAAAACAAACATACTAAATATAGAAAATTAAGTTTATTATGGTTGCATGATTTGAGAGATCAAAGACATGCAAAAATACTAATTGAATATTTATTTTTATTTTATAAAATTGTAATTTAATTTTTGGATTTATTTATTAAAAAAAAAAACCTTTTTTATGATTATTTAATAATTTTAGAAATTTGATTTTTTTAAATTAGTAATTAAAAAAATCATTTATTTATTTTGAAAATCAAATAAACAAATACTACTTATTTTCTTATAAGTGGGTTTTTAATGTTAATTCTTTTTAAAAACTCTGAGTGGGTTATAACTTGTTATAAAATTATTAATGCAAGTGGAGTTATAAGTTAATAAATATATATTTGTGACAGCTATATTTTAAGAAGAGCTATAGTTGAGTTAACTTTATAGTCATCTAGTAATGAATATTTAAATATTATGAAAGAAATTGTAAATAATTTAACTATAATTATAATTTCAAGTTTGAATTATCTTGAGTTGCATTATGAATTAAAGGAAAAGTAAATATTAATATTAGACTTAAATAGAAGTCAAATAAATATTTTAGAAATGAAATTGATACTAAGATTTAATCTACTAATAGACATTTATGTTATTAATTATATCATTCATGATTTAAGATTATTTAAATTAATAACATGATAATATTGCATGATCGATAACCTTTATCAAAATGTGAAATGATTATGAAATGAAAACTTGAATTTGATGCAAATCAATTTTTATGAAATTATAGTTTTGAAAAAAAACCTTAAAAAAAAAAAAACTAAAAAACTAAACTTGTTTTAAATGCATGTCGAGATGTCATGTTTTATTTTGTGGTGGGTTTGGGGGAAACCTAGTAGTTTGACTAGATATGCATGTTTACTAGAGGCTTGGGAAGTGGTTATTTTTGTGATGTTTTTTGTCATGATTATTTTAATCCCAACCAATGTGCTATATCTACGTGTTTGTGTGATGAGATCGAGTTCTTTTTTGTAAGCTCATGTTTTGTGATTTTTTTGGTGTAACCTATGAGGTTTTCGATCAATTATCTATTGGTGCTTTCCAGTTGCTTGTATAGGACTGAGGTGAATATTGTGATTTATCTATTGGTGCTTTCTAGTTGCTTGTATAGGACTGAGATGAATATTGTAGTTCTATGAGATATACTTTTATGAGCTTAGGGTAGGTTATCTATGTGTATGATGGAAAGTGGCTTGTAATGGAGGTCAGAGCCCTAAAGAGGCTGCCTAGGTAACCCATTGTAAGTTGTATTAATAAGTGATAACATTTCATTAATGAGGTTAAAATGAATTAATAAGAGTCAATGTTTTACCTTGCCCACACCTCAAGTGCTAGTACAGGCTAGGATGGGAGTAGATAGGATGCTTGGTTGTGACCTTGCCTTATTATTATGCATTTTCTATAAGAAATGATACTAATGCCGCATAGAGTCACTAGAGGGTCAGAGTCCAAAGAGACTACCAGTGTAACCTTAGAGTTGACTCATGTGATGACACTTACCCACATGCATATTAGGTTTTCTATGTGTCTTTGTTGCCTTTGGGATTAGAAGTTACTTGTGTACTTGGTACCTTTGAGATAGATTGCTATGAGAATTCTATTGTGGTGTCCACAACACACACCCCATTCCTCACTAGGAATGCAGACCCCCTACTTTTTTCAACTCTCAAACTCACAGTTCGAGAGTTAGAAGAAGAAAATTTGGCTAAAAGTTAGAGTTCTAGAGTCAAAAAATTTGAAAACACAAAAAAAAATAAAAAAATAAAATCATCTGCTCACCTCATGCGTGAGTCGAGATACAATGCACATTTGGTTCGATGTGTGCAAATTGGGAGGGGTTATAAAACCCTTGCCCCCCCTCTTTCCTTCATTATTTTTTTTGTAGGTCACACATGTATTGGAGCAGGAGAGGGTAAGTTCCCCACTCCCCCATGTGCTAGCCCCATTTGGGTGTGAGCATGAGTGCAGCAATATTCACATGCTAAGTCCTTTTGGTGCACACGTAGTGGCACTTGCATGAAATTTCCCTTGGGCACGTACACAACGGTGCCCTTTGGGTGCACTCATGTGTGCCACAACCTGCCTAGCACTGCCCTCGGGTGTGCACACAATGACACCCTTCAGGCACACTCGCCCATGTCGGCGGTTGCTTGGCACTGCCCTCAGGTGTGCTCATATGTGGAGGTGTGTGTAGAAGTGCTTCCCTTGGGCATGCGCGGCAGTGCCCACGTGGCACCACCCTCAGGCACACATGAAGTAGTGCCCTTTGGGTACACTCGCCTACAGTAGTGCCCATGCAGTGCCCTTTAGGCATGCTCATGCACAGTGGCCTCCTTATTTTATTTTTGCAAAATGTTTAAATGCTTTAAATTTAAATTTAAAAAAAATTGCAAAAGGTTTTAAAAAGAAAAAAGAAAAAAGAAAATATTTTTTCTTGAAAAGGGCAATAAAATTTTTAGAAATAAAAAAATAATAAATCCCCAAAGGGGGACATTTTTTTGGCTTATGTTTTTGCTGGTATGCTATCTGGTAACTAATTGCATTTTCTTTTCTTGTGATGTGTAGATAACATGATCAAATGGTGTCCATGTTCAAAGCAACACCCAAACTCGTCCTATTCAAGTTCTAAGGTGTACCTTCGAAATCAAGATTCCATGATGACAATGTTAAGATTAGAGATACTAACCTTGGACACACAGATCTAGGAAATTTGCTAAGAATTTGCAACAAGCTGACTAAGAGGTCAGATTTGGTGTCTGCATTGATCCGTTCCAAATTAGTGAGTGTAGCATCACATCCTGTGTTGGTGCAATTAGCTGAATTAATCATGGCCTTGTCACAACACTTTGTTCCTGATGAGAGGCTAGTCAAGAGCATCATAGGGGAAGTGGTACTGGATTTGCAACTTGATAACATTGATAAGGTTTTCCACCTACCAAGAGTAGACCAATTCATTCAACTTTCCTATGAAGTGGCTGAGAGATGGTATAGGAAGCATCAACAAGAGGCCATTGACATTATACAATCCTCTTACTTGATTGAGAAGCCTCCTCAATGAAGGATAACTAGAAAAGTGGATATGACTCAAGGATACATGAAGGATGACATTAGATACTCTATCATTCTCCTAAGTAGAGTCATGGGTTTACCTGTAGTGAGTCATCTCACTACATTCATGGTCAACTTCATTGAGACCATCAGACATGCAAGGATACTACTAGATTGGGCCACCACACTAAGAAAAAAATGGTGTGATAAACTAAGGATGGTGAAGGTCAAGAAGAAGTTTTATATGACTTCTTATATGGTGTGCCTACTTGTAGTGAAGGCAATGAACTATCCTGGTTTGTACAAGAAAGGCAGTATGTAGGACCCCAATGCCTGGCCATACATAGTCTACCTTCAGTGAAGAAGAAGATCTCAACACAGAGAAAGGAGTATAGAATTGTGAATGATGCATTCATCTTTGTGATCATTTGATTCATTGAGGGAGACTATGGGAAGAGTTTATCTGATGAAGCCAAAGCATAAATCACGACTCTCAGAGCCTACTTCATTCAGTTTAAGATATTCATGTATCTTTGAGTGGGTGGTGCATCTATCAATCTGAAGAAGCTTCTAAGATACCCAAGTGACAATTTGGTACTATTGGAGATCTCTAGGAAAATTGAGTCAGCCTATGAGAAGATAAAGAGGCAACGGTGAAGTAGAAACAAGATATTCCAACCTTCAAGTGGGAATGGAAGAACTATCCTCTTGAAGAATACAACTCTCCTTGGACATAATTTGATTATGTTGGTAAAGTGGAAATCCTGGTAAGAAAAGACTTCCATCATGAGAATGCCATTGAAGATCATTGGATGAACACCACAAATGAGTACGATGTCTGCATCAGGGACTATTGTAGGATGACTTTGTATTTGGTAGAAAAGGCTTTTCATTTGAATATCCCTCATGAGATAAGGCTACAAGACTCTAAAGAATTACTGGATCCCTTGGTCAATGTAGATAAAGTTGGTGAAAGGCCCATTCTGAATGCAGAGGTTGACATAGAATAAGGAGATGACATCAATCATTGAGTGAGACATGTCATTAGAATGACAAAGGATTGGATCAAGAAACCTTTTCCACTTGATCCAATTCCTAATACTGTAATCTTCCATACACATGCTCGCCCAAAAAGGGGTAAGGGAAGGAAAGTGACAGTTCCTATTTTTGCGCTCCAGTCTTCTATTAGGCTAGAGATAGTCTACCAGCTTGATTGACCAGTGGGATATTATCACCCTCCTAAAAGAAAGGGAAAGAGGAAGAGAACCTCTCCTTAGAGGATTCATATAGAATAAGTTATAGAACATATGTCTTCTCAGTAGCATGAACAGATCTCACAAGAGTCCCAAGGTATTAGAGCCTCTCAAATCTAGGATGAACCTCAGTTGCCTCCTATTGTACCAAGCCAACTAGAAGAGGGAGAGATTCTAGAAGCTTCCATTCCTCCTATATAATAAGAGCCCCGTTCTCCTTCCATCTCCAAGAAACATAAGAGGATCAAGATTAAGATGAAGAAAAGGCAAAGGATCAGTAGAAGATTAGTACCTAATCCATCTATTCCTAAAATTATTCTGGAGGAAGAAGAAGATGAGGAAGAAATAGAATCAGAAGAGGAGGAGGAACATGCACCCCTATAAAGAAGAACTTGGTTAGCAAAAGCTATAGAGTTAGAAAGAAGAAAGAGTGCCACCAGTACCCCACCATCCACCCAAGTAGAACCATTAGAACTCTCTTCTTCATAAGATGAATTGCAAAATTGGATGAATGAACAAAGGGAAGGAGGTGAGGATGTTTTCTCTATGATGGATTTTGATTTCATACTCGTGGGTAAAGAGTTAGTTGGAGATAAGATCAGAGACACCCCTATAGGTGAGCTCCAATAGGAAGACTAGACATAGATGTCACCAGATACATAGGGTCTTGATCTCACTCCTCCATGTCCACCACATATTATGCTGGTAGATAAGGGTTTAGTAACTCCCCCACCTCCAAGTTCAGAAGAGGAACAAGTTCAAAAGGAACCATCACCACAAGAGAAACTAGAGCCGAGGGCTGCTAATGAAGCATCAAAAGAGGGATAGATGGTAGAATATGCACAACACCCTTCCCAAGATGCTAAGGAGAAAGCTATAGGATCTACAGAGATCGAGGCTAAAAAAAGGAGAGTCTTCACAACAGGAGATGACTCCAAGCAAGAGTTATAAAGGGAAGGAGGTAGTTGAACACACCCCTTCATCATCAAGAGCTAGATCCACAGTAAAACATATCCCAAGATGGTTCAAAAAGGAGATAATGAGAAGTGCTAAGCCTCAGTTCTATGCTTCAGAGGATGATATTTGTGATATTGTAGAGATCTTGAACAAACCTAAGTCTCCATTACATGATGCAATGCCATTCATGTTTGTCACTACCATAAGGAACCAAGTTTTATTTGCACAAGTGGCTCTGCCTCCTGAGGGTATAGATGTAGAAGTTGTTAGTCTGGAGGATTATAAAGTGAAGGATATTATGTTGGGAAAGCCTACATAGGATTCAGCCTGATAGATGATGACTATGGGAGTCAAAGAGGTTCTTAGGCACATGGAGTAGGATGAGATTGAACTCCAAACTCTTCAAAGGCAAGTTGAGATCCTAAAGGGATATCTAGCCAAAGTTGTTGGTCCTTTTGATCTCGAGTGCCACAAGGAGACTCTAAATACCATTCTTAGAGAAGGGGAAGGTGTACGACTCAATCAATTTTTGAGGGCTTGTTAGGAATGGTGAGAAAGCCTTGAAGATAGAGGTGTTACCAAAATCATAGGGAATTTGAAGTTACTGCATGCTACACAAGAGAACATGAATAAGATCATAGCAATTTTGAGGTAGGACTTCAGTATCATGGATGAGGTACAGGCATGGATCAAGGATTTGCAAACTCTACAAGCCATAAAGGGCCAAAGGTTTCAAACTTTGATCGATGTATATACTAGAGAAGAGCTAGAATTGATTGATGATTGGATAGAGAAGATAGCGAATGAAAATAAAGTGATGGAAACATTACACAAGGAGATCCATCGGCTCAAGGACCAAGCCCAAGGGAAAATTTTGGAAGCAAAAAAGTTGTATAGTGATGCATGCTTGGACATTTTTGAAGATGAAGAATGAGAGAAGCTATCACCAGTTGATGTAGTAGTAGAGAATTTCAAGAATACATTAGAGGAAGTATCCAGTGATGAAGATATCAGGCAAGCCTTCAGAACAGAGGAAGCACTGTTAGAGTTGGACACCAAACTCAGAGACTTTGCAGAGACTTGAATTGAGGTGGAAAACTATAGATAGAAGGTAAAGGACAAGTATAAGGCTTTAGATCTTCCATATGTGGTTGAAATTACTAAGATGATAGAGAAATTCAAGGGAAAACATCCAAACATAGCTTTGGGATGAAGAAGAACAAAACCCAGATGCCAGAATTTCAATTTTGACACTTAGTAAAATTTTGAGATTTTGATCTTGTCGAGGTCCATAGCTCCATAGGTCCAAAACTCCACATTTTCATACATCTCCACAACTTTGTAGGTCTATAGCTCCACAATTTAGAACTACATTGATAGTTAACTACCAATTCCAAAATAACACCTTCCATGCATCAGGAGCGCATTTTGGCGATAGTTTAACTTTGACACACACCTAGTGAAGGACCAACTTCTATTTTTGGCCCCTCCATGCACTTCCACTTTGACTGATGGATTCCTCCTACTTTCTCTCTCATTCCTTCTTTGTTTTTGACATCGAAAGGGCTCATGCATTCAATTAATGAATAAAATATGGATTGAATCCCTCTAAGCACCAAATTAATTATTAGTGTAAGAATTTGCCTAAGGAAAAAATTCACCCAGGAACTAAGAACTCAAACACAAGCACACAGTAGACCAAAAATGGATATGATCAATTAATTAGAGTATGTCCGAATATATTTCTCTATTCAGAATGTGATGTGCTGTTCAACACACTAGGAGTGCCTGTATATAAAGACCTCTTAGGAAGCACCTAGAATGTCTCTAGAAACAACCAGGAGATAAGACAACTAAGCACCTTATCCAACATTCTAGATGAATGGATAAGAATGAAAAAGTGTCATATGTGTGTAGAAGATTCTTATTTTGTAGACAACATGTGCTTAAAAGAGGTGCGGACCCCTGTGATGCCATCAAGACAACTCACAACAGTGAACAAACTCCTAAGTTTCTCACAAATAAAATAATGAAATAATGCAAAATAATTAAATAATGCATTAAACTAAGTAAAATTAAGTAAGTTTAGTAAGTATATACTTATTTACACCAACAACCCCCCTTAAGTGCAACTTAGGGGAATGCCCTTAAAATTACGAACTAGGATGCATAATGGGTCCTGGCTACTAGGCCATGTTAGGTACCCATGTACATAATGAAGATGCAATCTCTCATAAAGTGGGGAAAGAGGGAAAATCTCATGGGAAAAATCCTCCCCCAAAAAGAGAGATAAAAATGATGCATGGATGGATGGAGTAATCAAGACCCCCATTATGACATACATCCAGTATATACATAAGAGAATGTGCAATAACTGTAGAAGACTCCTTAGCAAAGAGAAGTGAGAAATCATCATAAAATTCTCCCATATCTACTGTGTGTGACTCCAAGAACAAAACTAAAATTTCTAGCAAGAAGTCATCACCTGGAAGACCATGAGTACCCTGTAGTGTTGAAGTACATGAATCTGTCACTGCGGCAAAAAATAGAATATCTGCCTCAAAAAGAAGGTGAATGTCATCAATAATGTCTCCCACATATTTAATGTGAGACTCCACAAACAAATGTCCAATTTTTGAAAGGAAGTTTTCACATGAAGGTAGTGTAGGAAGACATAAAGTATCCTACTACACTGATTTTGAAGCATCTGTGGCTGAAACAGGATCAATAGGAGCAACAAGAGCTGGAGGTGTGATCTCATTTGAGGTTGAAGAAACCATAGCTAGAGTGACTGGATGTAGAAAGTCCACTAGAGATGGAGGATCACATGGATCTCCATATGCTTCCCAAATAGACCACCAAATATCGCAAGGAAAATGTGCCAATTTAAGAGGACCAAAAGATTCCCTACTCATACTTTCACATAGAAATTGATTAAGCTTGATAATATATGTCCAATCAAAATGTGGTGGCATTGAATAGAGATAAGGAAGCAATCCTGGATGTTCTCTTAGATGGTCAATTATCAAAGTCCTCCATTTGTAATAGTTCCTTGTTGTCAATTGTGGTCTAATACCAAATTGAAAAATCTAACAAGACTCCATGAGATCAATCAATGAACCCCCAAAGAATCAAAGAAAATCAAAGAAACCCCCCTAAAAAAGATGCTATTGGCACTTGAAAGCCACTTGCCAATTTAGGGCCTATTTCTGAAAGTAGTATTTCTATCTACAAAACCTACAATGTGATTACAAATCTAGAAAGTAGACAAAAAAAATGCACTTTCAAAAAAATGGAACTTTATTTGGAGTCTGGATGAGCCCGTACCAAGCATTTTAAGTGGCAAAATTTGAGATTTTGGAGTTGCAAAAAATTTCAAAAATAGATATCTCAAACCACCTACACCAATGTGTCGATCATGAAATCCTACCCCAAAACAAAAAAAATTGCTCGCAAAAAGGAGTCCGTATGAGAAAGATATCATTATTGGAAAATCGTTGCTATTGTTACTTTTTTTGAATCTCTGCCACGCCTCCAAAAAACAAATGGCTCTAGATTTTGCCTCAGATGTCCGATTTGGATGAAACAAAATCTGATCTAGGGGTTTTTTGACCTTCTAAATGTGATGCAAATATTAGATTTGCACTAGCAAGCTTCAATCTTTACCTGCAAAAAATCTCTCCTATGGCCCTATGGCCAATTTTATTTTGAAAAATAATGCAGATCCAAAAAAAATAGCAGAGATGCAGATGAAGGAAATGTAGATCTAAAAATTAAATGTACAGATCTGAAATGATCATACCAATTCTACAAATTGGTCCTTCAGGGTGCAAGTTTGCAAAAAAAAATTGCCTCATAATCGACTTTGGCCTAGGGTAGGCAGCTTTGTAGCCAATTTTCATCGAATTAGCATTCTGGATGCAATGGCGAAGTCAGATCTGGCTCTAGACGCTCCCAATTTCTACAACACTCTAGATTTGGGTTGATGTGATGTGTTGGAAATGATTGAAAAGATCATGAGGAAAGTTTTTAGAATGATCATATGGAACTGGTAAAGAATGTTCTCAATCATTGTTTTGTCATTGATGTCAAACTTGCTACTTATAGGAATGACAATTGCTTTAGTGATCCAAATACTATCAGTTAGTTGATTGACAAGAAGGAGGCAATCAATAAGATGTAACTAGTACACCAAGAGAAAGGTTGAAGTTATGATGTTGTAATGAAGTACAAAGATCAGCTAAGCCATTGATGAAAAAGTGTGTTGATGACATACTATAAGACATAGAGAATGAGCACACTGAAACATATCAAAGATGTAAGGTTTTTAGCTAAGACATTTGTAAAGCCTAACTAAAGTTCATTAGAGAGAGAGGCGGTCAAGCATGAAAGCATAAAATGCTAAAGGAGGTGCTAAGGAGGAAAGAAAGCATAGTTACTCTGTTTCAATAAGAAGACCCCAAATATGGATGCATTGATATGATGAGTAGGAAGACTCAAGGAGACGAAGCTTGAGAAGAAAACAAGTAGTTAGAGCTGAAGTGATTAAAGCCAAGCAAAAGAATAGAACTGAAGTGTGATCTAAAATATGCAAAGTATGTTGTAAGTGGTATCAGATCAAAAAGCTATTATTTTTACTCTCTAAAAATTGTAACAGATAGCTTAAATCCTATGGACTTAGGTTGGTTTAATAGCCATGAGGTAAATCCTTTAACAAGGTGACATTCCAAGTGAATGTTCAAAAGTCCTTTAATCAGGCCCATTCCTAATAGTTTGGTGAAATCCTCTAACAAGGTCACATTTAAACTGTGTTGTAAGCCTTTAACAGGGCAGGCTTTTAACAAGGTATCACTTTAGAAGAGTGAAAATCAAGTAGCATGTTACTGGTGGTTTTTTCCAAATTGGGTTTCCACGTAAATCACTGTGTCATGTCTTGATCTTTCATGTTTTATCTCTGCATGTTGATTTACTATAACTTGCTAATATGGTTGATTTAAGTTTGGATGGATGAAAAGTGTATGGATTCATTAAAAGTAGAGAAAAAGTATTATTAGGGCATTTGGACCTTGAATAACTGATTCAACACCACGCCCCCCCCTCTTCTCAGTTATTCTAAAGAATTCTAACAATTGGTATTAGAGCCTAGTTGCTGATTTAGTTTAAAGGGACTATAAGAAAAAAAGATCAAAATGCCTAAGAGAGAAGTTCCCAAGCTCAACAAAGACAACTTTGTTGCATGGCAAAGTTTGATGAAGCTACATCTTGGATCCATAGGAGATTATGCCCAAAATTCAATTGTCACTGAACATGTAGATCCAATTGGTACTCTTACTGCAGAAGACATGAAAAACAAGCAGGAACACAATTAGACAATGCTGGAGATTGCCTCTACACTCAACTATGCTAAATTTGATGATATCAAAGGATGTGACACTGCATTCAAAATGTGGAAAGCCCTATTAGACATCTATGGAGGAGATCAGAATGCATAGAGAGCAAAAAGAGAAAGTCTCAAAGGAAAGTTTGATGATATGAAAATGGAGGAAAATGAGAATGCTGCTCAGTATGGCACAAGAATAAAGGAAGTGGTAAGCACAATAAGATGCTTGAGTGGTCAATTGGATGAAGATACTATTAATAGTAAGTTCTTAAGAACCTTGCTCCCTATCTATGCTATTAGAGTATCAACAATACAAGAACTAAGATGTGTATCAGGAAACAATCTAAGTTTTGAAGGTATAATAGGTAGACTCACTGCATTTGAGTTATCTAACTTTGACAACTACAGACCTAAGAATGTTGAATCTGCATTTAAGGCCAAGCTATCACTGAAAGATGCTGAATAGGTGAAATCAAAGAAAGGAAGAAAAATGAAAAATGTATCTAGTGATAGTAGCACTAATGAGGAAGATGTGGAACAATTGGAAGCATTGCTTGCTAGAAGATTTCACAAAGGAAATGGAAAATTCAAAGGTAAGATGCCTATCATTTGTTTTAATTGCAATGAAGTAGGTCATATTGCTGCTAGATGTACACAGAAAAAGATTACAAGGAAGGCAACAAAAACAAATTCAGAAGAGATGATGATAGGAGAGATTACAAAGACAAAGGTAAGAAGTGTTATATTGTTGAAGAAAATTTTGATGATAATGATGATGAAGTTGTTTATGTAGCCATGAAGGACCAATTTGATGAAGAAGAGCCCACAACACTGATAACATGTATGAACAAGAATGACAGATGGATCATAGACAGTGGATGCTCACATCACATGACAAGACACAAAAGTAAGTTTGGTAACTTTACTCAGTATGATGGAAATAGTGTTAGGTTTGGTAATGATACTCCATGTCAAATCAAAGGAAAAGGTTCCATTAAGCTCACAGAGAAAATTTCATGTGATAATGCATACTATGTTGAAAGATTAAACTACAATTTGCTAAGTGTCTCACAGTTAGGCAATATAGGATACAAAGTAGAATTTGGAAACAAAATTGCAAAAATCTATGATACTGATGGTAAACTGATAGGAAAAGGAGATCAAACAAGGAGTAATATGTTTTACCTTGATATGGATGATGTTTCTTGTTTTATTGCAAAATTTAATGATGAATGGTTATGGCATAGAAGGCTATGTCATGTCAACTTTGAAAATCTGGTCAAGATCAGTAAAATGAAGAAAGTTAGAGGTTTACCAAAATTGAAGAAGCTTGATAATATCATGTGCAAACAATGCTAGCTAGGAAAGATGATAAAGTCAAGTTTTAAAAGCAAAAACTATACATCCAAAGAAGTACTTGAACTAGTTCATATTGACTTATGTGGTCCAATGGAAGTACAAAGCTATAAAGGAGATAAGTACATAATGTTGTTTGTTGATGACTATTCTAGGATGATGACTGTTATGTTCTTAAAGCAAAAATTTGATGCTTTTCAAATGTTTAAGTGGTATGTGGCTAGAGTTGAAAAGGAAATAGGAAAGAGCTTGAAATGCCTAAGATCAGACAGAGGTGGTGAATTCACATCAAATGAATTTGAGATATTTTGTAATGATAAAGGAATCAAAAGACAAACGTCAGCTCCTAGAACTCCCCCACAGAATGGAATTGCTAAAAGAAGAAATAGATCTATGATTGACTATGCTAGAACATTAATGATGGAAAAGACTGTTGCTCTAAAATACTAGAGAGAAGCTGTAGTGTAGCTGTTCATACACTGAATCGAGTACAAGTCAAGAAAGGTACAAATACAACACCTTTTGAATTATGGTATGATCACTCACCCAATGTAAAACATTTTAAAGTATTTTGTTGCAAATTCTTTATCCTTAAAGATGCTAGAAATGGAAAATTTGATGCAAAAAGCGATGAAGGCATATTCTTTGGTTATTCCACTAGAAGTAAGGCATATAAGTGTTTGAATAGTAACACTAATAAAATTGTGGAAAGTGCAAATGTAAACTTTGATGAACATACAGAAGTCCAAGCTAAAGAACCAAAAAGAATGGATGAATACAAAACCTTTGTGTATTCAATTTCATGTTATTTTCTTTCAGTTTTGTTATTTTCTTTGCTAACCCCTTGTTAGAATAGGAACTCATTTTAGTTGCACTATTAGATTGCATTCACCAAAAACTCAGAAAATACAAAAATATTGTTCTTTTGTGTGTTATTTTGAGATAGCGAATAGATTTACTTCATTCCAAGATCATAGTAGAACCAACAAAGAACTCCTCATGAACAATCACATTTATCTTCAACTAAGCAGATTTTGGTATGTTGCAAGACAAATACAGAACCTTGGAGTTGATCTTAGAAGGATTAGCTTTTCAAGAGAGGAATTGCGCAATGGATTCTTGCCATTGGCCTCGTGCATAACGACTGTCCAAAAGTTTCCTTGACCTAGATTTTTGTTTTGACTTGTGGATTGTTATCCATTTGGGACTTGAGATTATCTCCTCAGCATGGTGGGAGTGGGCAATTTAGGTTCTATGAGGTTGGGTGGTAGTGTTTCTTATACCACCGAGATTCAAAAACTAGATGTCATTGTTGGATGTACTTGTGCAATTGTTCTATTCTTTTGATCTTGTGATTATCTTCTATGGTTATATTCTGGTATATTGTACTTTGATTATTGGAGATCTTATGAGATGTTTTATCTTATCATGATATGTATTCTTTTAGAATTTCATACCATGTGACTTTTATAGAGGATGATTATCCATTTTTATTATGCCATGTGGCATCTTATATACTTGTATATTATTTCATTTGATTTTGTACTTATGGTTATCCTATGACATGGACCTTGTTTACTTATCATATTTAATCTTAATAAAACTCATGTATGTGATTCAACATCATGGAACCCTTAAGAGATGTAACTGTTAATGTATTTCTTATGTATGTATGTGAGTTATTGCTTTTTCTATGTTATCTCTTATTTGCTTTAATCTTAAAAAAAGTGTTTAGAAAACTTAGTGAAATACTAGGTTAATTTCTTTTGAGTTCCTTGGTGGGGTATTACATAAAAGTTATTGAGAAGGTTACTCTTTCAAAGAGTTTAGTAGAAAGTCCAAGAAGTATCCACCTTAGTTGGACACAAGCTTAATAAATACCCATGAAGATATTTTTCCTAGATAATTCATGATGACTTGTATATCTTGGAGAAGGATTATTATTCTCCACTCTTTGTCTACTTGGAATTTTTTCACTTGAGAGACATTTCCATTTTAATTCATATTTATGGATGTTGAGCTACAATTAGATGGTTATAAAGGGATTCGTTATGAGATATGGATATCATTATTATATTCTTGAGATGAATTTTCATTTACGATGATATTTGGAGATGGGAGTGGGACAATTTCCTAAAATGGGAAATGACGTGTAGTTTAGTCTCTTGAGGTTGAACAATTTTCAATAATATTGTGCATTTTTTCTTGGTGTTTTGAAGAAGATCATACTTGGCACAACTATAATTTAGAGGTGTTTATATAATTGGACATGTTACATGCTTATGATTTGTAAGTTCTTTCTTTGGTCTTAATTATCTTCTTGGATGTTTGGGTTCACATTAAATTAGTTTTTGTGATTTGTAGTGGAGATATGGTGATCACATTTTTGTGGTCATGTGTTATAAATTGTGAATAGGTTGAAAATATGAGCTATTCTCAACCCAAATTCCTGAAAGGAATGATCCAAATTGACTAACCACAAAGAAGTGACCAATGCACAAATGGATCAACCAATGGAGAATACAAAGAAATGAGGAGATCCTATAATCTTTGGTATGGAAAAGTATGTACTTGAAATATGAAATCAATAGAAGACAAACACTAACCTCAAAATAGAGTAAATCTGGAAAATGCTGATTTTTGATGTTTGCGTATAGTTTTAGGGAATTTTGCAACATGTTTCAGAATGGAAATGTCAAGACACAAAAAACCTAGAAAGATTTTGTCCTTCCGAGGATAGGTTGACCTTGACCCAGATAGCAGGGCACAATCTTACCCTAGGGCACAATTGTGCTCCAAAAAGTTGACCTTGACCTGCATAACTTTGACAAAAAATTTGTTCATAGATCTCGCAAGTTTGACAAAAAGGGTATCCAAATCTTCACTTTAATTTGATTTCTTGTACTTGTATCTACAAGAAAAATGATTTTTTTTGGATGGGGGGTTTGCCTTGGTCAAACCCTAGTTTGGAATCAACCTTCAAAAATAATTGAAATTATAATATAAATAAACAAAGTAAATGAAACAATTCACCTTTCTTATATTGAAATCCTTGTGAAGGATTTAAATCCTTGAATCTACAAGTACAAATGCTCCAAATGAATGTAGGAATGTATGTAGGATGTCTCAAATCAATGGCATTAGATCTTCAACACCAATCTTGAATGGATCTTTGCATAGAAAAAGGCTTGGATGAATGTACATCGAGAAATCTTTGATAAGAGGGCTCCATAGAGATTGAATCCTTCAATAGGTAACAATGGACCTCCTTGATGAATTGGATGCTTGAACACTTGAATACTTGAATTGATAGTTAATAGATCTTCACTTCATAGAATAATCATTTGTTTGATATCTATTGTGTGATTTTATTTCATCATAGGTGGATAGTTCATAGAAAGTGGATGTCAAAATGAGGGAAAAAGGATTCCTTATATAGAGATTTAGGGCACAAACCTCTAGAGAAGGCCTACATTGGAGAATTAAATCCCAATTAACCTTAACCCCTAGAAATGGACCTAGATTAAATGCAATTTAAGAGTGTACCATTTTGAAACCCAAAATAGCCAATCCGAAAGTGGGAAAATGAAACTTTCTAAAACTTGATATCCTGAAACTCCTAGAACTTGAAAATTGGACCTAGGGTCAAGGACGAGGTCGACAAGAGAGAGAGAGAGAGAGAGAGAGAGAGAGAGAGAGAGAGAGAGAGAGAGAGAGAGAGAGAGAGAGAGAATTAGGATAGGGGGAAAATAACTAGATCCATGCAAAGACCCATTCAAGGCACTTGATAGGACCCTATACCACTTACTCGAGGGCTAAACACTCTTAACATGGAAGTGCTTACATTTTTAAGATGATACAACTTGTATGCCATTACCTTTTGGTGATGACATGTTGGTTCCTTTATCTCTTTCCTTTGTTGGATGTGGATAACATGCAAGGGTTTTGGAGACTAGTAGAAAGAGATGGTTCTAGAATTTTTTTTTTTTTATCCTTTGCATATATTTTTGGAGTCTTTGGTTACTACATGATTACCTTTTTTATCTATTGTGATTGATAGACTTAATATAACTTTGATCTTTTAGATTCAACACTATCTAGGTAGTGAGAGTTCTTGTATATGTTTGGTCTAGATTGCTTGGTTTGCACATGGAGCTTGAGGTTGTTGTTTATGGTTTGGTTATGTTGGTGGCATGAGTTTGCTAATTTTGGACACATTCAAGGTATGGGTGATTGGATGGTTTAACATATGTCATAGAATATATTTTCTATCACATGGGTTTATTAGCTAGATTGGAGCAATAATTTTGTTGTTCTAGCTAATGTTTTATCTTTTTCCCTAGAGGATATCTTGATATTTTTGTGATTTGAAATTGGTGAGCCATTGATGCTTTCATATAGGTCATCAATGTAGTGGAGGGGTGGAAATATCTTGTGGCATTTATTATCACCATGATCTTATACTTTTTTTTATTTGGACTAGTGTGTAGATGGGGCACAATAGTGACTTTGAGATTTGTGTGGTTTCTTGGATGGTTGTGATGACACAATTTCATCATTTTGAATCCTTAGAAGTTGATGTTGTAGACACTTTAGAGGTCTTGAACAAGTGGGAGAATGTCAGGATTAAGGCATCTCAACCTTAGAGACCTAAAACATTTGATTATTTAATTAATTGATTTATCTTAAGTTATTAACTTCCTAAGTTTCCATTTACTTTATGGGACCTCTTGGTGAGGTGACATCCTATATGGAAAGTTATGAGATGATATATTCCTTATTTTCTATGAAGTTAACACCCACTTGGAAGATACTAATTTTTGGAAAAATATTTGCATCTATTTCCATTTGGTGTGGATATTGATTTGAAAATTTCTTATGTCAACTAAAGAGTCATGGTTTACAATTTTTGTTGTGAACTAGATTTATATTTTATAAATTTTCATTTATCATGGAGTTAACTTCTTACAAGGGGCTAGAGGTAAGGAATATGCCTATTCCTAGTCATGGTAATTTCTAATTTGTACTTACATTCAATTTGGAAACATGATTGTTATGGATGAGATATTTGTTGTTGTCTTGGAACTTACTATGAGCAACGTGTCATAGAATTATCAAGTTGTTTATATTATGCCACAACTTACCTGTTATGTGTTGAAGATGGTTTTGGAAATCTTTTCCACCTAACTATTTCCTAATCTCTATATATGTTGGTTCCTTTGCTGATTTATAGATGATTGAGAGAAGATGAGTTCATTTTCACAAGGTTATGCTACCATATATTCTTTAGGATGGATCATGATGTAAATCTCCATGTAAAGGACTAGATCATGAAAATGTATTGTAACTTGTTGTTGAATAATTCCTACATTATTATCTTTACTTTCCTTCTACATTCACATGTGTATCCAAGCTTCAAATATGAGTTCACCATAGTCATTTTTTTATAACAAGAGGGATTCCTACCTATCCTCACAATTCATCCCTTGATAGATGGAGTATTGTGAGCCAATTTATAGGTTTCTAGTTCAGATTCACCATTCATAACACATGTACTCTAATAAGATATTTGACAAATTTTTGAGTTTTTGTTCTAAATGGATATCCCAAAATGTGCTATAAATGTAATATTGTTTGTTGGGGAAGAAACCATGTCTCCAAATACACAAAGACACATTTATCCAAGCTAGATTGTATCCATTTTCCTTTCAAATGCACTTGATCTTTCACAGTATGAGTTTGAGTTACTTCAACAAGCATACAAAGTGCGTAGGGTTGGGGTCATTTATGAAACATCTCTACTTATTTCAATGCAAAATTATGATCTATGGGATGGTAAGGCAAGGATTGAAGCTATTTCGCCTTATGAAAAACTTGACAGAGGTTATCTATATTATAATTTCTATAATGCAACGAAATAGAGTTTGGAAATGTTGGTTTTTTGTGCTCTCAATGGGGTTCTATTAAGCCATAGAGATTATTTATGGAGGCCATTGGTGAAATTTGCAAGGTCAAAGTTTTGTGCACTTTTCACATTGCTCCAACATGAACACAGTGACAATAAATAGGGTTTTGATTTCCTAGTTACCTCATGCTCTAGTTTGCAAGATGCATGTGATCTACATGGAAGGAACCATTCTTATACCTCATTTTTTAGGCCCCATATACATATGCCTTCACATCTATTGGATCAACAAACACATGAACCAATGGATGAGTAAATACAAAGTCTTACATGATGGTCTTTCTAGACATTTTGGTTATGTTGATAGTGTATTTTGTAGTTCTAAATATACATAATGTCAATAGTAAGAATTAAAATTCTTGTAGTAAGGATATTTATGCCATAAGGTCATGTCACTATTACATCCCTATTTAATCCATCTTACAATCTATGTATATGAACTAAAATACCAAATTAAGAATATACATCGATAGCATGAAAGTAAAACATTCAACACATGTATGACATAAGATGTTTGGTTATCCAGAAACCCTCCAAGGAGAAGGTAAAACTGGTGTGGGGATGACACCCACAAATCTCCACTACTTCAATAATAAAGTGTATCCAATGAAGGTTACAATGCTTTGATCATGAAACATGATCTACCCTGTGAAAGGTCTGCCTTGTTAAAGGCTTACAAGATTGTTAGATCTTACCCTATTAAAGGCTTTCAACACCCTATTAGAAGTATACTTGGTAAAATAGATTTAACTTACAATAAACTAAGAACCTAGTGAAAGGATTTTCAACACCATGTTAAGACTACTCTATTAAGAGATTTAACTAATTCATTTAGTAGAATGTATCAGAAATGATCCTTCGGTTAGAACTCTCTTGCTTGATGTTAGATCACCTATTTCTTGATATGTACTTGATCCTTTCTGATGAGATGTATCTTTTCTTTCTTCTAATCCCTTTCCTCTATTCTCCTCTAACTGATTCTTTAATGTAACTCAAATTGCAAGTCCTTAGTCACCATGAATACTCTATTTACACATGAAAACTTCTCTCCTTTCTCCTTTCAACATTCATAAATAGTTTAGCATTTTTCCTCCTTAAGAAAACCTAGGTGACTTAGGGTTAGGTATGTACCAACAATTGTGATTCACCCATGTTTCTACTTAATCATTCTCTTTTTTTGATTAGATGCATGCAATGCAGAGGGGTTCACAATTAAGATTCGTCCTTATCATCTAAGATTGTAAAACAATTCTTAAGTTGGCCCAAAAATGGTTTACATACAAGTTTGTGCCATTACAAACAAGTATGTGAAAACTGTATAACTCAACACTTGAAGTCCCTAATGCTTGGCATCAAATACAACTTCAATGTTGTAACTTGGCCTTTGAATAACTCAACATCCATTGATCACTTGGCATATGAATAACTCAACACATACTATCTACTCGACACTTGAGTGACTCAACACTTACAAGTTACTCAACACATACTAAATATTTTTCGCTCAACATATACTATCTAACTGTTGGGTGATGCGATGCGCTCCCCTGCCCACAGGTGGTTAATTATGTGGTGTTCCATGTTCACTAATAGTCATGGCTTTTGGTGCAACGGCAAATGGGCCCTACAATTGGTATCAGAGCCTGGTTTTGGCCTGGTCATGGGTTCAAATCTCCCCGGTGCCTTCCCGACCCGCGTAAGCACTTGGTATGCACGTCGAGGGGGAGATTTTTGGGTGATGCAACGCACTCCCCTGCCTACAGGTGGTTAATTATGTGGTGTTCCATGTTCACTAACAGTCATGGCTTTTGGTGCAATGGAAAATGGGCCCTACACTAACAACTTATGCTCGACATGTATTACTTGTTAAGTATGAACTAAGTAAAAGTATATTGTCACTCATATGTCAAAACCAATTTGAGATTAACAATCTCCCCCTTTGACACTAGTAGCAAAAATACTTAGTCATGGATGAATAACTCTAAGCCTTTCAAGCATAGCTTTAGATAATATCCATTTACATAAAAAATTTCAAAACTTCAAAATTTTACAAAAACATGACTCGTCAATCATACTTCAAAATTTAGTAACTCTCCCTAAGTTGATCATGCTATTTTGTATCTGAACCAAAATCATTCCTTCCATAGAGTAGATTTCCATTAATTGATATGTGTATTCTATTTTTGTCATTGATTCATCTTTTCCTCAAAAATAGTAGCTCCCCCAAAAATATTATCTCCTCCATCATCTCCCCATACTTATTTCTCCCCCTTTTTGACACTTATGTCAAAGGGTTATACACTTATAGCGTGTTTGTCAAAAAATGTTTTATGGACCTCAAGCATAATTTTCAAAGCAACATCCCTATTGTCACAAGCTATCTCCAATGATTTTATTTGGATGACTAGCTGGACAACAAGGTAAACTAAGTTTTCATGAGTAGAAAGATGCAGATCTTTCTTCATGAGTGTTTCAACAAAGGCTAGTTCCTTGTGTAATATCTCCATATGTGGAGTCAAGATAGACTAGATAATGATCAATTTAGCCTTAATGTTTACCTCATCTACTTGTAGCACTACTAATTGACTCTAGGAGTTTAGGATATTTCGGAAATGTTTCTCACTCTAGGTTGGAGACCTTGGTAGGGTTATGCCAAAGGACTGCATATGAATTGCCAAAATCATTATGTGGCTCCTAATTTCCTATGTGAAGAGTGTTGGATTGCATAATTTGGTGTATAAAGAGAAAATGTTCTTTAGTACCTTCTTCAAATGGTCAATTTTGGTTGCTAACTCAACCTATGATAGTGCAATAGCACTTGATATCTTTTCATTGACGTTATTCTGAAGCTTTCTTTCAGACCATTCAAGTAATTTCACATTTGAATCTAGATATGTATCATTAACCTTCTCAAATAAGCTAGTTAGCTACTCTATGATAGGATTGGTTTCCTCAGGTGTTGGTAGGTCAAATGCACCAAAAAAAATTTCCTTGATATCTAGCAGAGCTTAATTCTACCTATGCTCCCTTTTGAGTAGTTCTTGTTCCTTTTTCTTTGCAAAAGCATCATGTAGTATGCCTATTTTTTCAATAGTGATGGATTCAAGATTAAAATTTCGTAACTCAATCACTTTATCCAAGTTCACATCACAAAATTTTGCAAATTCAACTATCTTGGATGTGCTTGAACTTAGCCTAGATGATTTTTGGGGTATAGCTTCTATACTTGGCCTATGTAGAGTTTGACTAGGTCACCAGTCTTTGTATTGTTAGTTGCTCCTCAAGTTTTGTAGTCAAATGTAACTCTTTAGTCCTATCCTTTGCTTTCTCTACATTCTTAGTTGCACCTTGATCTTGTGTTTTAGGTACATGAATAACATCCTATCCTATTTGTGCTTGTGTTCCTTTATTGTCTTCTATTTCATCTTTTTTCTCTCCATGTATCTCACCCTTTTCATTTTCTTTCTCCTTTTCATTTTCTAAGATCGGAGCATTTTGTACCAATGTACTAACAGTAGAAGTTGTTGTCTCCTTCCTTTGATATAATACAATAGGTAATGTAGTAGGTATCATGGTGAATTAAGGAGGGGTTGTAGATGTCTCTTGTGCCTAAACTTTCTCCCCTATAGATTCATTGTCTACCTTCTCAATCTCATCAACACTTACTAGTATAGGATTTTTACAAAGTTTGGCCTAGATAGTGGATTCTACTAGTATCTTCTTCAAGTCTTCTTCTGTAAGGGGATTGATGTTCTAAGTGATAGTATTAGAACCATCATTTATCTTTACAGTATCAATTTCTTTATTCAACTAATGTTGAGGAATGAAACTTGACACTAGTGTATCTAGTACATTCTTTTCTGTCTATTGCTATTCCTCAATTAGTGCTTGTGTATCTTCATGTGTCTCAGTGCCTTCCTCATGTGCAAATGTCTCAATGTCAAATGTGGTAATCTTAGTTACTTGTTGTTCATCTTTGTCCTCACCTACCTAAATAGGTCTTTACACTATTGCCTTGGGTGCTATCAAGCCATATAATGATTTCCACATCTGAGTGGTCTTTTTTACAATATTTGTAGTATGCTAAATGCTCTATATTTAGGTGCAAATTTCCCTGCATTTTTCTTTATTGCCCTTGCCATTTTTTCCCTATCTAATTCTGGCATCACTTATCCAAGTGTAATCTCTCAGATTTGTCTTTCTATATTGAGACTATATTGGCACTTTTTCTCAACTCTTTCACATAGATCTTTTGGTAGAGAGTTGGCAATCTCAATTGGAGTCTATTTGAATGTTACCATCATGGCATATATTGACTCCTCTACTTGGTTCATCTCAAATTTTCCAAGTTTTTCAAACTTAATATGTGTGAAACCATTTAAATCAACATATTCTTACAAATAGTGTCTAAATCTAAGGAAGAACTATGACTTACCACATTGAATTGGCTATTGTCATTAGATTTTATCCTCTCTTCATCAGATTTAGTTGGAGCTATATAGTTTCTCTTTGGTATTTTCTCAAGCTCCTCTTATTTAGTAGTTGATCTATCCCTCTTCTCTTTTGGCTTGTCTACCTCTTGAGCCTTTTTGGTAGTAGCTCTTGTTCTCAATCGAGTTGCGTGAACTGTAGGCTTAGGTCTTACAACCTTCCTTGGTTTGCTAACTACTAGGGTTTTAGCTTTCCTCTTCTTTTTCTCAGGTGCTTCACTGGATTCTTCTCCCTTGACACCTTCTTCAATTTCTAGCTCTTCTACTTGATCTTCCCCTTGACCTTGAGTTAAGGCCAATGGTGCTTGAAAAAGAATATTTGCTTCTTCTTCTTCTTCTTCATTTTCCTCTACTCCTTTGCCAAATTTCTCCTCAAACTTCTTGACAATCTTGTTTTTCTTTATTATGACTAAGGTAGTCTTCAAATCCATTGTTATCTTAGATTTGGCCACATCATAATTCCCAAAGGTAGTAGCCTTAGCATCTACATCTTCTGCAAGTAATGTTGTAATTGATGCAAAGGCTTCATCCACATTGATCTCATAACCTAGTGGCCTTAGCCACCTTACCCTTGGAACAAAAGCTTGAACATATGTAAAATCATTCTCAACTAGAAAGAAAACATAATTGAAATATTTCTCAACTAGTGAAATTGGTATCCTCAGTCTTTTCTTCATTGACTGATTGAAATCTTCAAAGTAGCTAGTCATTACAGACTCAAAATTATTTCCAAGTTGCTCAATAAATTCACCTATTTATACTGAAATATATATATATATTTTCCATGCAACTTTACCAAAAGTAGCAAATGTATTATATACATAAAAGAATATACATATAAGAATTGAACTGAATTTACATTGTGTGGTCTTGGTCTTCCTTATTGCTCCCAGGTTCTCTGACAATTCTTGCATCTACAACTTGAAAAGGTCATAGGTATGATCCTTCTTAACTATTTTGTAGCTCATGTCAACAATAATATAAGATACACTATTGAGCCTACTAAAATCATAGAATTTATGTGTTATAATCATCACTAAAATAACAATTAGGGGATCTAAGATAGTGTCAATTATCATTCCTCATTTGTTCTGCACTGCCCTTATATTCTTCTCAATAACTTCTTTAGCTTCACTCCTCATGGTTTAGGTTGGTCAAGGGTTGGATACTTTGTTACTCTATGTACAATTTTCTTTGTGATCTTCACAGATCCATTATCCAACCATATAGAATTATCACAAATTCTACTTAGAACTACATTTATCCATTCAATTTGAAAACATTGGGGAAATCTAGGGCACAAATTAAGCCTTTTCTCTCTACAATTTTGAATTCTTCTTTCAACACTCCATTATCACATAATTTCCAATAGGATTTTGCTTGTAAGAAATAGGAATAGCTCTAAATTTTGGTTGTCTGATCTCATTTCTTATCAATTGTACATTCAAAACTTCTTTACCCTCTTCAACCTTAAGAGCTGAAGAACTACACACCATTATGAAAACATAGGGTTTGCAAAAATTCAAACTACCTAGCTCAACATATGATAAATACCTCTTGATTGCTTAATTAGAAGTGGTGTGATCACCTAACCGATTGGGTAAAGTGATCCCATCTACACTTGATGTGCTACAATCTTCCTTTCTCTTCTATGTCTTATTAATCTCATCTCTGACATTTTCAACATCTACCTTTCCTTTTCCTTTGTTGAACTTACTTCTTGGTTCCTTTGACCATGTTGGACAATTCCTACTTATGTGACTAGTCTTCAAACAACTAAAATATGTAGTTTGACACAACCATATGTTGTAGTCACTTTTGAAATGTGTTCTTATGCAATTTTTAGAAACATGTCCATACTCTTGACAATAGTGACAACTCTACCTAGTATTATAATCCCAATTATAAGAGTTTCTATTGTGCTTGACCTTTGTCTATTTGTTTGATGATCATTTAGGCTTGGATTTGCACCCATATGCTCTATGTCTGTAATTCTAACAATTATAGCAATATTCTTCAAATCTTTGTGTGCTTATGGTCTTGGTTTTGCATTTATGTGTCTAATGTCCTTGTTTTTTGCATTTGTGGCAATGACCCATGAACTTCTTCTTAGGATTCTGATTTGTAGTCTTGCTCCTACAGACATTGGCAGTGTGACCTATCTTACAATAATTATGACAAGTGGGTTTGGATTTTTTACCTTTGTTACTTCTTTCTTCACCACTTTTGGATGATTCTCCTTCTTCAATACTGGTGTAACCCAATCTAGAAGTGTCACTGTTGGATCTAGGGGGTCTCATCAATTGCTAAAAGTACTTGATGACTTCACTAGGTTTGTTGAAACTTCCAACAAACTCTTTTTCTCTTTTTAGATAATTTCTCTATTGTTCATTATGTAACTTCAATGTTGACATCTCAATATCCTTTACATTCAATTCATGATTTGCAATTGTCATTTGACTCAAAGTTTCTAATTGCATGTTAGAAATCTTATTTACCTCCGATGTTTTCTCTTCCATTATGTTGGTCAAAATCCTTTCGTCATCTTCAATCATGACTTTTTCCTCTTTAGCCTTCTTCTTTTTCTCAGTCACCTCACATAGAAATACTGATTGGACTTCTTTTTCTCTCTTAATATTTCTGATCTCTTTAGTTAGGGTTCCATTCTTTTCAATTAGATTTACAACTACTACATCAAATTCATTGGTGTTTCCATCTACAAACAACTCAATAGTGTCAATCTCTTGATAATGTGTGTCATTCTCTTCAATGACTATTTCCTTCCTTCTTTTCAATGATCACTATAACTCATTTCTTGCTTCATTTAGCTGATGTAGAGCAAGTTGTATTTCAATATTTTGGTTCTCAATATGCTTTCCCAACTTGTAGACTTCCATCTCCAAGATCTTTCCTCAAAGATGCAAAGCTTTATTTTCCAGAGAACTTGACTCTAATACCAATTGGTGGAAATATAATAGGAAAGTAAACTCTGAGAGGGGGGTGGGGGTGAATCAATACTTTAAAAATTTTAACCTCAAAATCATTCACCACACATCCATCTCACAATCTATGGATATAAATTGAAATACCAAATTAAGCATATACATCCATAGCATGAAAGAAAAACATTCAACACATCTATGACACAAGATATTTGGTTACCTAGAAACCCTCCAAAGAGAAGGTAAAATTGGGGTGGGGATGACACCCACAAATCTCCAATACTACAGTAATAAAGTGAATCCAATGAGGGTTACAATGTTTTGATCATGAAACTTGATCTACCCTATGAAAGGTGTGCCCTATTAAATGTTCAAAAGATTGATAGATCTTACCCTGTTAAAAGATTTCAACACCCTATTAGAAGTGGTTTTGGTAAAAGGAATTTAACTTGCAATAAATTAAGCACCCTGTTAAAGGATTTACAATGGCCTGCCAAGACTAATTTGTTAAGAGATTTAACTAATTCACCTGTTAGAATGTCTCAACAATGATCCTTCAGTTAACACTTCATTTCTTGATGTCAAATCACCTCTTTCCTGATGTCTACTTGATCTTTTTTGATTAGATGTATCTCTATTGTATTCTAATTCCTTTCCTTTGTTATCCTCTAACCGATTCTGCAATGTAACTCAAATTACAACTCTTTAGTCTCCATGATTTCTCTATTTTCACATGAAAACTTCTCTCCTTTCTCCTTTCAAAAGTCATAAATTTTTTAGGTTTTGTCCTCCTTAAGAAGACCTAGGCAACTTAGGTTTAGGTATGAATCAATGATTGTTATTCACCTATATTACCACTTAATCCTTCCCTTTTTCTGATTGGATGCATGTAATGCATAGGGGTTCATAATTATGATTCATCCTTATCATCTAAGATTGTAAAAAAATCCTCTAGTTAGCCCAAAAATGTTTTACATACAAGTTTGTGCCATTACGAACAACTATTTAAAAACTGTATAACTTGGCACTTGAAGTCCCTAATGCTCAACATCAACTACAACTTCAATGTTGTAACTTGGCCTTTGAACTACTTGGCATCCATTGACCACTCGACATCTAAATAACTCGACACATACTATCTACTTGACACTTGAGTGACTTGACACTTACTAGTTACTCTGAACATACTAAATATGCATCACTTGACATATACTATCTAACAACTTATGCTCGACATGTATTACTTGTTCGACATGAGCTAAGTAAATGACTTAAGTATATTGTCACTCATATGTCAAAACCAATATGAGATTAACAACTGATTGTACATATCTTAGATTATTTTTTATGATGTCCTCATTTCTCTTCAATGAATAAAATAAATTGCTACATTATTATAAGTTATGATAAAATTTATGGTGGCACAAATCATACTTATGACAATATAACTAGTAATATCCCCTTGTGTTGGAATTATCTATCTCAATAATATAAGGATATCCGATTTGTTAGAACTAAAGGAATTGAGGATAAAACATAGACAAACTTAGTTAAAAAGATTGAAAGATATTATAAATGTGCTCATAGTATTTTACATGGGTTGAAATTGTATGACTTTTGAGTTCATGTCATGCAATGACAATAAATATAGTATAGAGGGAAATGTTTAAATGGTGATTAAACTTTCATTATTCAGCCAATTAAATTTGGAGAAATATTTGTTCAGTTTGATTAATTTCTATTGAACCAAAAGCATCATGAGTTCTTTGGAAATCTTGCATCAACAAAAAATATTTCTTATTTATTGTTCCTATTTGTTATTCATGGAATGACCATTGTTGTTTATGTTCTTTATTTCCACACATTTGGGTTCATAATGAGGACCTATCATGGATCCTTATCCTATGTTTGGAGAATTCAATTTCAACATATGCGAGAGTTATCCTTCTCTTTACTTGAGGTGTGTTCTTTTCTTGGCATACCAAGTAATATGTAGGTTTTGGTTTCTACAAGGTTTTTGTGTGATCAAGGCTTCCCATGGCCTTAGGGATATCTTCTTGGACCACGTGTAGACCTATCTTGGTGCTTATGATTTTTTTTTCTTAATTAGTTGGTCTTTGATTTCTCCTTTAGATTAGGACCTATATTTTATAATGAATTGCTTGATAGGATGACTTATGGTCTTGCTGGCTATATATTTGTGATGTAGGATTAGATTAGGAAGAATAGAATTAGATAGAAGAGATAAATTGCAAATTTGGATTCATAAGACCAAGATTCAAAGCTTGAAGATTGTATTTCAATTGTATATGGATGCAACTAGGTAGGTCTTATGCCTAACATATCACATGAAGATTATCTAACCATATCTGCATTTGGCATCAATATAATTCTTGTGGTTTCTTTTATATTTAAGTCATCTTTCTTGTATTTACTCTAGTAGGGTGGTTGGTGAGTAATCTTTTGTTCATTTCCCCATCCTACCTTGTGTCAAGTGGTATCAAAGTTGAAGTTTTATTTCTTGTGGAGTTTAGGATCATGAAGAACCTTGTTTAGATTGGTTGTAGGGTGAAAGATCTAAGTTCTGACCTATAACATTCAAAATATTATGATTCTTGGAGGAACTATTTTCAAAATGGTTCAAGGTAGAGGAAATATAGATACTACGATCATGATCATATTGAGATAAATTACATCTCAACTTGAAGTTGTTAAAACAACCCAAAGAAGAGGAGTAGATCTTGATGTTAGTGATGAGGAAGAAATAGTTAGAACTAATCCTAGACTTGAAGTAGAGAAAGTTGAAGAATGAATCTTTTGATCCTTGGTAGAGAGAATTATAGACCTTTTTAACTTTCAAGTTAGTGTGGAAAACTTGATATTGATGCCTTGTTGTATCAGATCTCTATGATAGAAAGTATATTTGATTATGAAAGTTTCCCTAAAGATAGAAAAATGGGAATACCAACTACAAAGTTAAGAGGCCATGATCCTCTTTGGTAGGAACACTTGAAAACCAATACACAAAGGAGAAGAAAATTATTATCAATACTTTAATGAAAAATGGTTGGTAAGTTGAAAAATAATTTCCTTCTTGCTTATTATGAAGTTAATTTGTTAAGAAGAATACAAAATTTAAGATAGAAAGATATGACTATAAAATATTACATTGAGGAATTCTATAATTTGGACATTAGATCTATACATATTGATGATGAGGTTGAAAAGGTTCCAAGTACCTAAATGGTTTGAGAAATTCTATACAAGATGAGATTAGTTTTGTGAAAATGGAAAGTGTGGAAGAATCATAGTTGTATGCCTTGAGAGTTGAAGAAATATTGGAAAAGAAACAAGAACATAGACAAAGAGAAAGATGTGGAATATTTTAGAGGAAAAGATGTAGATCTTATGGAGAAAGTAGTGAATTTGACAATACACATCATGACAAAGGTAAATTGGAACGGAAAGAGGATAATGCAAACATAGGAGGGAGTAACTATGTTAGAGGTAATTATTCTTCTTAGCATAGGAATAGGAGTATTGGAAAAGGAGAAAAAAGATCTTGGTTTAATTAAGGGCACTATTTCTAAATGCAGAGACAAAGGACATTGAGCCTTTTAATGTACCTTTTTAAGAAAGAAGACATGAATTAGTAGACAAGAATACTTTGGTTCAAGAAGAAGCCATTGACGAACCCAATGAACCTAAAAATGGAGAGAACTTGATGATTATAAAGACCTTATGGAATGAGTAGTTGGATGGAGAACCTATTTTGAGGAAAAGTCTTTTAAAAAATAGATGTAATATTGAAGGAAAATGTTGCAAAAAGATCATTAGCAGTGGGAGTTCTAATAATTTGGCATTTGAGGAGTTGGTATCTAAGTTGAAATTGTAGAGATTGAAACTTCCTAACCCTTATCACATTGCTCAGATCAAAGATGAACACAAGTTACTAGTAATTAATAAATGCCTTGTGAGATTCAAGGTTAGGAACTACTTTGATGAATTCTTGTGTGATATTATGCCTATGGATTGTTGTCATATTCTTTTGGGAAGGCCTTGGAAGTATGATAGAAAAGCTTTACATGATGGTATATTGAATCAATATACTATTTGGGCTAGTGGGAATAAGAAACTATTGTTACCTTTAATAAAGAATCCTGAGGAAAATCATTGTACCATAGTTAGAGTTTTCTTGGTTGAAGGAAATCAATTTGTTGAGGATATGAAGAAACAAATAGTTTGTTTTGCTTTGATCCATAGAAAGATTGAGAAAAAAAGATGAACTTGATCATACACCTTAGGTTAGATCTTTGTTGATATAATTTCAAGATATAATTTTAGATAATGTACCTAATGGTTTACCTCCCATGATAAGTATTAATAGGTGTATGGATTTGATACCTAGAGCTAGTTTTCCTAATAAAGAACCACATAGACTAACATCTATAGAGAATGAATATTTGAATATACAAGTACAATAATCTCTCTAAAGCTGATTAATCAGAGAAAATCTGAGTCCTTTTTTAGTACTAGTTATATTAGCACCTAAGAAGAATGGAGAATGTGCACTATTCTAGAGCTATAAATAGAATAACAGTTAAGTGAAAATTTCCCTTGCCTAGAATGGATGCCATTATGGATCATTTTAATGGATAAAAGTATTTTACAAAATATAATTTGAAAAGTGGATATCATCATATTAGAATTAGACATGGAGATGAGTGGAAGACTACTTTTAAGACTAATGAAGGTTCGTATGAGTTGTTGGTGTTGCCTTTTGTGTTGACTAATGCACCTAGTACTTTTATGAGATTAACAAATGAATTTTTTGGTAAATTTTTGATTGTATATTTTGATGACATACTAATTTTCAATAAGACTAAAGGAGAACATGTAATGCATATCAAACAAGTATTGCAGAGGTTGAAGGAGGAAAAGTTGACAATAAACTCAAAGAAATGTTCCTTAATGAAAAATAGATCATATACCTTGGTCTTTTGATATTTGATGATGGATTGAAGATGGATCATGGAAAAGTGAAATCTATTCTTAAGTGGCCTATATCTGAGAATGCTAGAGAATTTATATCATTTCATGGGTTTCCAAGTTTCTATAGGAAGTTTATTAGAAATTTTAGTTTAGTAAGAAATGCTATGACATAGACAATTAGAGGCAATACATAGGAATTTTGATGGACGTATGGAGAAAATAAAATATTTGAAACACTAAAATAAAAGGTAGCAAAATTACTTATTATTACTTTACCTGATTTAACTGCAGCATTTCAACTTGATTGTGATAATAGTTGAAGTGCAATTAGAACTATTCTAAGCTAAGAAGGTAAGCCTATAGATTTTTATAGTGAGAAATTGAATGGTGCTAAGAGGAAATATTCACTCTATGCTCAAGAGTTATACAAAATTATTCAAGATTTGAAGAAATAGAGACATTAATTGATGCCTAAGGAATTTTATTTGTACACTGATCATAAAGATTTGTAGTATTTGGGAAATCAAAATAAGTTGAATCAAAGACATTTGAAATGGGTTGAGTGTATGAATTTTCTTTGTTTTTTTTTGAAACATAGAAGTGAACAATAAAATAGAGTGGCAGATGATTTAAGTAGAAGAAGAATCTTGTTGATGGAGATGAGAGTTGATTTTTTGGGTTTAATGAGTTGAATAAACTGTATGAAACTGATATTGATTTTGTAGAACCTTGGAAGGCTAGCAAGAGTCACATAATTGATGAAAAAGATAAGAGGGTTTATTATTTCATTTAGGAAGACATGTTGTTTAAGGGAATTTAGATGTCTATACCTAGAGGATCTATGAGGGAAAATATCTTTAAGGAGAAATGTAGTGGTGGACTTGCAGGACATTTTCGGATTGATAAGACAATGAAGTTGATTTCATGAGAGATTATTTTGTCCACATATGTATAAGAATGTTTAGAAGATGGTGAAGAGTTGTAGAATTTGTCAAATTGATAAAGGAACTAGTTAGAATGTGGGATTGTATACACATTTTCCTTTTCCTTGTAAACATTGGGAAGATATCAATATGGACTTTGTTTTGGGGTTACCTAGAACTCAGAGAGGTAATGATTATATCTTTGTAGTGGTTGACAAATTTTATAAAATAGAAAACTTTATACCTTGTAAGAGGACATCAAATGCAATAAACATAGAAGATATATTTTTAAAAATAGATTGCGAGATTACATGGATTGTCTAAGACTATTGTTTCAGATAGAGATACACAGTTTACTGGTATTTTTGGAGAGTGCTTGGGAAGAAGTTGAATACTAAGCTTAAGTTTAGTTCTACATTTCATCCACACATAGATGGAGAAATTGAAGTTGTGAACGAAATTTTAGGTAACTTAATAAGATGTTTGATTGGAAGCAAGCCTACTAATTGGGATTTGATTTTGGCACAAGCAAAGTTTACATATAACAATTCAGAAAAAAAAGTACTATGAAGACACCTTTTGAGATAGTGAATGGCATGAATCCTAGAGGAACTATAGAGTTGAGGAACTTGAATAATGAGTTGAAACATAGTGATGAAGCTAAGGAATTTGCATAGTTTATGAATAATTTGCATGGAGAAGTAAAGGTTAATATGAATAATAGTGATCAAGAATATAATGAAAGAGATGATAAGACAATACGAGACATTTTTTGAAGTTAAGGATGAATTAATGGTACATTTGAAGAAGAATTTTTTTCCTATAGGAAGATAAAACAATCTGAGCATGAAGAAACTTGAGCCTTATAAATTTTTAAGGAAACATGACAATGGAAATGCCTTTGAAGTTCAATTTCCCAAAAATGTGTATATTTCACCTATTTTCAAAATTTAGCCATCTATAAGTACTTTGAATCTAATGAAGAGATATCTGATAAAAATGTTACCTTAAGAAGAAGATAGAGGTAATTGACAAAATTTTGGATACCAAAGTAAGAACAAGTACTAGAGGAAAAGACTGCAAAGACTATCTCGTTCAGTGGCAAAATAAAGCAGTTAAAGAAACTTCTTGGATTTCTAAAGATGAGTTGTATCTTTATGGTACTTCTTAGAATATCAAGGTTTGTTGATGTGGACATCCATAATTATTTACCCCAAGTGTTTGATGCATGAGCATTTGGGTTCTTTGGAAATCTTACATCAACCAAATATATTTCCTATTTATGGTTCTTGTCTGTTGTTCATGTTCTTTCTTTCTATGTAGTTGAATTCTTAATGAGGACATATAGTGGATCTTTATATTATGTTCATGGAATTTAATTTCATCGTATGTGGGAGTTATCCTTCTCTTTAATTGAGGTGCATTCTTTTCCTGACATACCAAGTAATACGCAAGTTTTGGCTTTAGCAAGTTTTTTGTGAGATCAAGGATTTCCATGACATTGGGGATCTCTTCTGGGATCACATGTAGATTTATCTTGGTGCTCATGGATATTTTTTTTCTTATTAGTTGGTCTCTAATTTCTCCTTTGAGGCATGACCTATAGTTTGTAATAAACTATTTAACAAGCTGACTTGTGGTCTTGGTGGCTATATATTTGAGATCTAGGACTAGAGTAGGTAGAATGAAGATAGATAGAAGGAAGAAATTATGGATTTGGATATGTAATCCCAAGCTTCTAATATTGAAAATTATATTTCTATTATATAAGGCTATTACTAGGTAGGCCTTATGCTTGACATGTTGCATGAGAATTGTCTCGTCATATGTACATTTTGTATCAATAAAACTATTTTGGTTTCTTCCATATTTGTGTTGGATTATGTTTGTTTACTCTATTAAGGTAATTAGTGAGTGATCTTTGGTTCATTTCCCCATCCTACCTTGCATCATCTATTTCAAACTAAGAAACTCACAGACCAAGGGAAGAGAAGCTTGGTGGTCTAGTATTGGCCATTTTTACAATTGTAGAAAGAAGGAGAAAAATATAGATTCCCAATGAAAGAGAACACATAACATAAAATGAATTTCTTAGTGCACTATATGCATCATTATTAATAAACCTTACAATAGTTTCTGAAAGTGGGGTCTTGAACTTAGAGTATGACCATCTTGGTTTTGGGGATTGTGTATTAAGAATTACTATAACACCTATGGTCACTAGTACATAAACCAACATTCCATTTCTAAATGGTGGTCAAAATGATTGAAGATGGGGTGCTAACTCATACACAATAAAGATGCAACTATGAAGGAAGACATTATTAATCAAAGGATAAGGTAGAATTATAGTGAGGGGTATGACATGGATCCTACATATAACAAAAGGTACTAACTATAGGTTTAGGATTTTTTTTCGTTCCCTTTCTTTCTTGCATTCATATCATGGTCTCCACCTTCCTTGGAGTCCTTTTGAAATTGCCACAACCTATCTTATCATTTCCTATTTTCATCACAAAACTTAAAAAAATAGACTTAGAGGTTGTACCTAAGGGAACCCCTTCTATTTTCATTTATTTTCTCTTGTGAGTCCTAATCCTTTAGCCCTTCTCTTATAAAAATTAAAATTATTTTCCATATAAAAAAATATTTAAAAATTCTTTAAATTCCACCCACTCTCCTTCACTATCTCCTAATGACACTCCTAGGTTTATCAAGTTATCACTATGTGTTCCAAAACTGCAATCTATGAAATACACCTACATTTTTGTTTATTAGCTTTTATTTTCTAAACATGATGAAGGATTATTGGGTTTATTAGTCCAAAAAATTTAATAATAAGCATGTTCAATTCTTGGTGCTTTTACATTTAAAAATAAAATCTTCTATTGAACATAGTTGATAAACAAAGAAAGAGACTAACTACTTCTAAAAGAATTGAAAAGACACAAACTATTTTTTTAAAAAAATGATTGAGAACAACATGAATGAATGAATAGAGATACTTAAAATTATCCCCTCATACTGTTGGAAATATAAGAGGAGTAATTGAGAAGGGAGGGGTGAATCAATTACACATTAATATATTCACTGTAGCTCAATTAAAAAAGCAATCTAACATATTAATGTGTATTAACCTTCAGTAACTTAGTTGCAAAAAGATAAAGCAATAACTTAGTTTCAACTAACATAAACACATGAGACACCAATATTTAATATGGAAACCCAATTTGCAAAAGCCACCAATGCAATTAGTTATAACTTTTCACTCTTATGAAGTGAGCCATGTTAGGAGCCAATCCTATTAAAGGTTACAAAACACATTGTTAGGTGTGACCCTTTTATAGGATTTAAATCACCCTATTAGGAGTGGCCTTATTAGAGGTCTTAAGAAACTTCAATATAGAAATGACACCTAGTTAGAGGATTTACAAAATGACTATTAAGCAAACTCTATTAAGAAATTTCTTCACTGTTACAATTATTAGAGAGTAACAATAATTGACCTGATTTATGAAGCAACTAGATTTTAGATTTAGATCATTGTTTAGGCTTATCCTTTGGATACTCCCTGATCAAAATATTCTTTGTAGCTCCTTGGATACTTTTCTCTTAATCATATATCCTTCTCTTTTCACATCTTGTCTTCTTCACCAATTTCTTATACTCAATCCACAACTTGACCTTTCATATATATGAAACCCAATGTCAAGTCAACTTGAATACCCTTTCTTGAAAAAAAAAAAAAACATCCATTGAATTATCTTGCAGAAATCAACAAATGGATAAAACTAATCTGCTAAAGATCATCTAAAATTGGGTCACTTGGTTACCACTGAGCTCCTTGGTAACTGACCTGACTCAGTTTATATTGAACTTCTTTGGTAACCGACCTAACTTGGTTTACACACGAATCCCTAAACTTCACTTCTTCTAGACTTTTTCTCAGAGAATATTGGAGTCTTTTGAATTTGGTTCCAAATGACAATGCTCGGTTAGAGTATAACATTTTTGTAACATCAATTGCAATATGCAATTGAATAATTATTATCAACAATCTCCCTCTTTGGAATTGATGGTAACACAATATGTCATTAAGAAAAGTAAACTTAGAGAAATCAAATGATTTATAAGATTTTATAATATCCTTAGTTTTATTTTGATTCTCTATCCATGCATGAGAACTCCCTCTGAGATTCTCCCTCTACCATCTTATCTTTAGACTCCACTAGATTAAGTTCTCCCTCTTGTAGATTACTGCCTCTGATTCTTCTCGTATTACACCAATCTTTCTCAATGAGTATATGACATGATTCTCTCCCACTTTGACATCAAATGACAAAGACTTGACACAATGATTTTAAAATGTGCCTGATGTACTAATTGATATGCAATGAGCTCTGACTTCTTTGCATCAATTTGATAAATCTTTAACGTAGTCTAGTTAATGCATCACTAATCTATACTCTAGTGAGTATCAGGTAGGGGAATGACCCCTAGCTTTCCTCATTATAGATACAAAAATGCATCCTTAGGAAATGCTTTCGTAAATATGTCAAGAACCTTATCCTTTGTGTTAACATATTCTAATCTAACCTCTTTATTATGTTGAACTAATTCTCTCAAAATATGATACTTTATTGCAATGTGTTATGTCTTGGTGTGCATCACTAGATTTTTAAATATTGATTACATTTGTATTATCACAATAGATAACCACTAGATCCTTGATTTCTTCCTTCATTCCTGATAAAAATTGCTTAAACCACATTATGTTTGAGCAATTAACTACTACAACAACATATTTTTCCTCTGGTGTAGACTAAGAGATGTAATTCTACTTCTTACTTGTCCAAGATACTAACCTCTTTCCAAGAAACAATGCTCCCCCACTGGTTCTCTTCTTGTCATTAATGTTTCTAGCCCAATCAACATCACTAAAGGATTTCAACTCAAAGTTCCCTCCTTTCTTGTACCATAGGCCATAGTCTTGTGTCCCTTTTAGATATCTCATAATTCTTTTGATTTTCATCATGTGATTTTCTCAGGGATTTGATGAGAATCTTGCAACTATACCAATTGCTAATGCAATATCATTTCTTGTATGAACAACATACTGAAGTTTCTAGTCATAGATCTATAGGTAGTCTGATTTACTTCTTTTGAATCATCATTCTTGGATAACTTATGTGCAATAGACATAGGTTTTCCAACTGGTTTGGAATCTTCCATTAAAAAGGTCTTCAATATCTGCTTGACATATTTTGAATGAGAAATGTAAATGCCACCCTTCATTTGATGAACTTGTAAACCAACAAAGAATTTTATTTCTCCAAACATTGAAATTTCAAACTCTTTCCTCGTTTCTTCAGAGAATGACTTGCATAAGTCATCATGACCTGAAAATAGGATATCATCCACAAATATTTCTACTAACAAAATCTTGTTGTGTGGTCCCTCTTTAATATATAGACTAATGTTATCATTGGTTCTTTGAAAACCAATCTTCACTAGATATACATGAAGTCTCTCATACCATTCTCTAGGAGATTTCTTCAAACCATATAAAGCTTTGTGTATCTTACATACCATGTCTCTTTTGTTTGGATCAATGACACCTTTAGGTTGATCAATGTAGACTTCTTCTTCTAGAATTCCATTCAAGAAAGCTAATTTTACATCTATTTGATATACTTTGAATCATTTAAATGTAGCATATGCAAGTAATGTTATGACTTCTTCAAGCCTAGCAATAGGAGAAAATGTTTCTGCATAGTCTATACCTTCTTGAGTGTATCCTTTGCACACTAGCCTTGCCTTATTCTTGATACTTTACCATTTTTGTTCAATTTTTTTTAAAATAACCACTTTGTACCAATTAAATTTTTATCCTTGTGTCTAATGAACAAAAGTCCAAGTATTTTTCCTTTGAATTTATTCAATCTCTTCATTCATTGCCTCTATCCAACTTTCATTTTTAAATGCATCATTAACAATTCTAGGTTCAAATTCAATAAGAAAACATGTACCTTTTAGTTTTTTCCTTGTTATTGTGCCTCCTATCTAATATCCAATTATTTTCTTAGATCCATGATGCCTTCTAACATATCTATCAAGTATAGGTATCTTACTTCTAGATTCTAGATTGGATTCACTTGGTCCACCATGCTCAAAGGTTCTATGAATTTCCAAGTTCTTCTCGACTTTTGTTGTCTGAGACTCAGTTCCCACAAACTATGACTTGGGTTCCTCTATGTAAGCTCACTTTGAACCATCTCCAACTTGGGTTGTATTTGTTACAACTCGATTAACATTGAATGCAACTCAATTGACACACCAGACTTGGGTGACTCGGTTGGGGTAATCTGCTAAATGGTGGGTAAGGTAGCAAGTTCAAAGTAAAAAAAATTTATATAATCCTTAGGTTCCTTGTTACTTTGTTCTTTATTCTTTTATGTAAACTAATAAATTTTTACATGTGCACTTTCTATAACCTTGTGAGTAGCAAGATTAAAACATTTATGTTCTTTTCTCTTGTTGGAGTATCCTAGGAAAATGCCTTCATCAATTTTCCCATCAAACTTTCCTTTCCTTGACTCTTTCAAAATATAACATTTTCATCCAAATACTTTGAAATAACAAACATTAGGTATATAGCCATACCATAATTCATAAGATGTTTAATTTGTCCCTTTCTTCAGTTGAACTCGACATATTTGGTTGCAACATTTTTCTCTATCATTAGTATTCTTGCACAATCCATGATGGATCTATTTCTTCTTTCTGCTATGCAATTCTAATGAGGTGGTCCAAGTGCAAATACCTATCTCTTGATTCCTCTTTCGTTATAGAACTCATTGAATTAATTAGAGATGAATTCTCCTCCTCTGTTTGATCTTAAGAATTTTAACTTCTTACTTGTTTCTTTCTCAACTCTAGCCAAATACCACTTGAATTTTCAAAAATATTTAGATTTATCTTTCAAGTACATTACTGTCATCATCCTTAAATAATCATCAATGAACAAAATTAAGAATTTATCTCTAGTGTAGCTCTCTGTACCTATTGGTCCACAAAGATCTATGTGAACTAGTTCCAAGACTTATTCAATATTGAAATTCTTACTTTTGAAGCTAGTTTTTCTCATCTTGCCAAGATGACATTGTTTGCACATGGCCATTTTAGGTTTCTTTAGATTTGGAATACCTCTTACTCTTATGTTCTTTCTTATAATAACCAAAATATCAAAGTTTACATGACATATTATTTTATGCCATAGCCAAATTTTCTCTACATGTTCCAAGAAGCATGAAATATCACTAATAACAAGATAGAATAGGTTACCTTTTGTCTAATTGCTAGTTCTAACTAGGTTTCCTTTACCATCTAGAAGCCTGACCTTCCCATTCATGAATTCTACCTTGAATCCAATGTTGTTTAGTTGTGCCACACTTAGAAGATTGTGTCTCAATCCTTTAACCTAGTAGGCATTATCACATTTGATTCCATCACTTAATGCAATGCAGACTTTTCCCTTCACATAACATGGTTCATTGTTTCCACTTTTAACACTTTCACCATCATAGTGCTCTAAGTGTTCAAACTTAGTTTTATCACTAGTCATGTGATGAGAACAACCTCTATCTATTATCCATGTGTCATTCTTGCTAACATGAGAAATAAGTTCCATATTTTCATTATTCTCACCATTTGATTCATCTTTAATAGAAATATGTACCATTTCATCTTCATTATCATTGTCAAAATCTTTAACAATATAACAAGATTTCTTACCTTTGTCTTTGTAGTCTTTATAGCTCTTGAAATATTTATTTCCTTTGAACTTGTTGGATTTTTTATCATCTTTACTTTCCTTGTTTGGACACCTTGTAGAAATGTGACCAATCCCTTCACAAGAAAAACAAATCAATGGAATTTTTCCTTTATATTTACCTCTTTCTTTTGATAACCTCCTTGCAAGTAGGGCTTCAATGGATTCAAGATCAACATCAAATTCTTCTTCTTCTTCATTGTCAGATTATTTGCCTTTTGAGTTTCCTCCCTTTCTACCAAGAGTTAGTTTTTCTTTGAATGCTAATTCTATGTTGCAAGATCAAGGAAGATAGTCGACAAAGTTATCTAACTCAAAAGCTATTAACCTTCCCACTAGTGCATCCAAAGTTATATCACTTTTGGGATCAAATATCATCTCTTGAATAGCTGAAACTCTAATTGCATAAATAGGAAGAAGAGTTCTTAATATCTTGTTGACTACTATTTAATCTTTTATTTTTCCTCCTGAGGCTTGGAATGCACTCACACTTCCTTTGATTCTCTCACTGTATTTTGCAATGTTTCATCTTCTCTTATCTTCATCTAATCAAATTGATCAAACTAACTTTTTAAACTTTCTACTTTAGCTCTCCTCACATTGTCATATCCTCCATAGATATTTTGCATTGTGTTCCACATTTCATGAGTGGTAGTACAATCTTTGACTTCACCAAATTCAACATAATTGAGAGTAGAAGTAATGTCAATCATCATTGTCTTGTGATTCAATTTATCTACCATATGATCCATAGTCAAAGGATAAAAAGGTGACACATACTAGTTCTCTAGGAATTTTAGGCCTATTTCTCCAATGGTTCCCCAATGTAGCCTTATGAGTTCCTGCCATGCTTTGAATTTTTCTCTATTCAACTTGGGAATCTCTCTTCTATAAGACATCTTGATCTTTAGCTTAGGTCATTGAAACCTTTTCTATAAGCATCATAAACTTTGATACCAATTTTTGGAAATATAAGAGGAGTAACTAAGAGGGGAGGGGTGAATCAGTTACCCCTAAAACAATTCCAAATCCCTTAGATGTCAATACAAACTTCCTTTAAACTCATAGGTTCGTTATAACTAGATATTTCCTACAACTCAGTTAACAAAGCAATCTAATATATTAATGTGTATTAACCTTTAGTAACTTAGTTGAAAAATGACTAAGCAAAAAGAAAATAACATGAACACATGACACACCAAGATTTAATGTGGAAATCCAATTTTGAAAAACCACCAATGCAACTAGTTATGACTTTTCACTCTTTTGAAGCGAGCCCTATTAGGAGCCAACACTATTTAAGGTTACAAAACACATTATTAGGTGTGACCTTGTTAAAAGATTTAAATCATCCTATTAGGAGTGTCCTTGTTAGATATCTTAAGACACTTTAATCCACAAATACCACCTAGTTAGAGGATTTACAAAATGATTGTTAAGAATTTCTTCATCACTACAATTGTTAGAGAGTAACAATGATTGACCTAATTTATGAAGTAATTGGATTGCAAATTCATATCATTGTTATGGCTTATCCTCTAGATCCTCCCTGATTAGAATATTCTTTGCATCTCCTTGGATACTCCACTTTTAATAAGATATCCTTTTCTTGTCATAGCTTATCTTCTTCACCACTTTCTCATACTCAATCCACAACTTGACCTTTCATATATATGAAACTCAATGTCAAGTTAGCTTGAATACCCTTTCAAACAAATAAATAACATGCACTAAGTCAGCTTTCATAAACCAAAAAATGGATAAAATTGGGTCACTCAGTTGCCACTGATGTCCTTGGTAACTAACCTGAATCGGTTTACACTAAACTCCTTTGGTAATCGACCTAATTTTTTTTACATAGGAATCCCTAAACTTCTCTTCTTCTAAACTTTTTCTTGATGAATACTTGGAGTCTTTTGAACTTGGTTCCAACTAGAAATGCTCAGTTAGAGTATAACATTTGTATAGCATTAATGACAATATACAATTAAATAATTGTTATCAACACATGCATCATATTAAACACATTTATACGTCATTAAAAATATGTTTAAATGGACTTCTTTTGGATCTACAGTGAAGCATCTTGAAGTCTTCTCCTGGTTTCAAGAATTAAAAAATGTCACCATCTCCAAATTTATATCTTTGATAGTAGAGCACCTAGTCAATTTATTGAATATCTCTTTATTCAACATAAAATAACTCTATCTAGTAAATTTATAGTTTCCCTTTTTTCCATCCTTGTTTTTAAGGGGAGGGGGCATTGTTACAATGGGCTTATTTTTCCCTTGGAATCATTGGTTTTTAAAAATAATAATATTTGATTATATGTTATAACATCCTCCTATGACTTATATATGTCTAGCAATTTTGTCGTGCATTAACAAGTTGTCCTTTGGTACAAGAACAACCACTCTTGTAATAAATCAATATTCTAATAATTGTGTCAAACCCTCATTCATAGAGTTTTTTACAAGGGTTTAGAAATATTTTTAATTTCATCAAATGGAAATTTGAGATCCTTCATTCAAATTAATGTATATTCTCAAGGCTTTGAAATGAGCCTAGTTTGATGACAATGTTGGAATTTCAAGTGGGAAAGGTAAACTTCGAGAGGGGGGGGGGTGGTGAATCAGGAGTTTAAACTTTGACCCATAAAGCTTTCACCATTCATTAGATTCATTCAATATATAAACTAAAATAACATGTAAAGTAAATGCATCTAAAACATGTAAGTAATCAAACATGCATAACATGAGATATGGTCACCCAAAAACCTCCAAATGAGAAGGTAAAAATGGGGTGGGGATGATACCCACAAATCTTTACTCTTGTAGCAATAAATTTTAGCCAATTAAGGTTACAATGGTTTGACTATGAATCATGGTCTGACCTATGAAAGGCCTACCTTGTTAAAGGCTTACAAAGACTATTAAGTCCCACCTTGTTAGAGGATTTCAACACCTTGTTAGAAGTGTGCTTGGTTAGAGGACTTTAGGTCATTCACTAGGAATGCCACCCTATTAAAGGATTTAGTACAACTTGTTAGGACTACTCTACCTAGGAGATTTAACCAAAATCATCTATTAAAATGTCTTAACATAGATCTTGTGATTGAAACTTGCTTGCCTGATAAAAAATTAACTCTGCACAATGTAATTCTTGATCCTTCATGATCAGATATAACAATGTTGTATCCTTCTCTATCCTCTATTCTTCTCTAATTGATTTTGCAATACACTCTTACTACTAAGTCACCTTGAAAACTCTACAAGATGCCTTGTTTGTGTCTTCAATTCTTTCATTTACCCCTTGTACACTCACAAAACTTTTTAGGGCTTCGTACTTCTTAAAAAGACTTTGGTGGCTTAGGGTTAGGTATGAATCTACAACTGTGATTCATCCATATTGCTGCTTAAACCTTCCTATTTTTTGATTGGCTACATGCAATTACATAGCCCAAATCCAAATATAGATTCATCCTTATCTCTAAAAGATTGAAATCTATCCTTAAATTGGCTTGGAAATAGTTTACATAGTTGTTGTGCAATTACACACAAATATGTCAAAATTATGTCACTCAACATATGAAGTCACTGATGCTCGACATGCGTTGTGTTTCTTCTTCTGACTCGGCACCTACACTACTCGACATCCATTCTTTTCTCCTTACTTGAATCACTTGGTATGGTCTATCTGCTCGACATTTGAATGACTCGGCACATGAATGATTCCACACTCATTGCAACTCGGCACAGTCTAATATCTACATATTGTGCTTGGCATGTATTACTAGTTCGACATGAATTGAGTAAATGACTTAAGTGTGTTGACACTCGATTGTCAAAACCAATCTGAGATCAACAATCTCCCCCTTTGACATGAGTGTCAAAAACACTTAAATATACATAATCAGTCTTAATTTCTTCAAGCATAATATATCCATAACTTGGATAATATACAAAACTTCAAAATTTTCAAAATTTTTCAATAACCTATATACCTCAAAATTGATAACTCCCCCTAAGTTAATGTGTATGTTTTCTATCCAAAATTTGTTCTTTCTCCAACTTCAATTCCCTGTATCTGATACTCTTTCATCTGATCTTCTGATATGCTCTATCATAGCTAATATCTCTATCTATTTTGTTTCTTCCTTTCTCTGCTCTTTTCTTGCTCTCTGATTTGTTCATACTCTCCTTCTGTGGATATTTTCCCTTTTTTGTATCTCTCCCCCTTGCATTATTCTCCCCCTTTTATTTTTCCTTTACAATATTCTCCCCCCTTTTTAATTCTCTCCTCCTATCTATTTTCATCTTTGTGCTTTGTATGTCTTTGCTCTTTTTCTTTCTCTCCCCCTTTTTGACACTTATGTCAAATGGGCTATACATGTATAGTGTGTTTGTCCAAAAAGGATTGATGGAATTCCATTATTATTTTAAGAGTTGCATCCCAATTTTCACATGCTACATATAATGACTTGAGTTGGATAGCTAGCTTGACTACAAGGTGTACTACACCATCTAAAGTAGAAAGACTGGGATCTTTTTTCAATAGAGTTTTTGCATAACCTAGTTCCTTGTGGAGGATATCTATGTGTGGGCTAAGGGAAGCTCAAATATTTGTTAATTTGGCTCTTATGTTAGCCTCTTTTGCTATTAACATAGCTAATTGACTCTATGATTGAAGTAATGTATGAAAATGCTTCTCACTCTAAGTTTGGTTCTAAGGTAGTTGAGTACTTGATATGTTTAGATTCCTCTCCAAGCTTAGAATATGATGTTTGGTCTCTTGGGTGAAGTGTGTGGGGTCACACAATTTGGTGTATAGTGAGAAGATATTCTCGAGTACCTTCTTCACATCCCCAACCTTTGTTGCTAATGCAACTTGTGACTATGCTATCTCACCAGATATCTTTTCATTCACTTTGTTCTGAAATTTTCTTTTAGACCATTCTAAAAGTTTAGCATTAGTATCTAGGTCTTTATTGTTTATCTTTTCCACTATGTTTAAAAATTGTTCCAGTAGTGGCTTTATCTCTTCAGGAGTAGGGAAGCTAAATGCATCTAAAAAAATGTCTTTAATTTCTTGTAGTGCTTGCTTTTGCCTATACTCTTTCCTAAGCATTTCTTGATGGTTTTTCTTCTCTAATGCTTGTTGCAAAATGCTTATTTTCTCTATTGTCATTATGTCATAGTCAAATTTAGGTATTAATATATCTTCATCAAGAGTGATATCACCATAGTGAATTACCTTGTCAACTTTTGAAGAGCTTCAACCTTTCACTAAGATTTGCAAGGGTATAGCTTCCATGCTTGGCTTCTAAAGAACTTTTGTAGGTGAAGAGCCAGATGTTGGTAAAGTTACTAATACTTGGATGGCCTCTTGGTCTTTAGGCTTATCTTGATTTATGAAAATGACTTGAATTGAATCTTGTGCTTGTGCTTTAGGTTTAGATGTATTTATTTGTCCTATTTACTCTACTATTGTCCCTTTTTCTTCTTCTACAGTCTGCCTCTACTCAACTATATTTATTTTACAAATGCATCAACCTTAGTAAATGTGTCTACTATCATTTGAGTTAAAGATTGTACTTGAGTAACTAAAGGGATGGTAGAAGGTGGTTCTTGTGTATTCACCTTATCCCTTCTGACCTTAGTTACTACATTTCGAAGTTCTTCTACACTAACCAAGATTGGATTTTCACATAATTGTGCTTGGATTGTAGATTGGTCTAGAATCTTCTTCAAATAATCTATAGTTAATGGTTTGATGTTTTGAGCTGATGCATTAGAAACATCCTTGACATTTATGGTTTCTATAGTTACACTTGTGTCATGAGGAGGGTTGACACTTGACATTTGTGTGTCTTGCACACTCTATTCCTCTTGTTGTTGTTCAACTGTTGCCATGTTAGTATCTATCTTTTCAGTCTCCTCCTCATCTTTATTTTCTTCTTCTTTCTTATCATCTTCTTTGTCATCTACTTCTTTATCATCATTCTTACCCTCAAAGGGGTCCTCTTCTCCTTGTTTCATAGTAGTTAATCCATAGATCAATTTCCACATTTGTGTTGATTTTTTTACAACATCTTCAATGTTATTTTGAATAATGATGAAGGCTCTATACTTTGGTGCAAAACTTCCTCCATATTTCTTGTTTTCCTTGGCAATCTTCCCTTTTGTTAATTCTAGCATTACCTGGGCTAATGTTGATTCTCTAATCTATTTTTCCAAATTTAAACAATAATGCCACTTTTGTTCAACAATGTCATATAGGCCCTTTGATATAGTATTATAAAATTCAAGTGGAGTGTTCTTAAATTTAGACATCATTTCATACACTGCCTCTTCTACTAGATTATTTTCCTCTCTCCCAAGTTTCTCAAAATCAATATTCTTTAAGCCAGATAAATTTGCATTATTCTTGACATTTACATATATTTTCAATATCACAAAGTGGTTTGTGACTTACCATTGAATTGGCTTATGGCATTTGATTTAGTTCTTTCTTCATCTAAGTCGGGTTGTGCAATACATCTTCTTTGCTTCTTTTGTACTTGGGTACCTTGTTATGTTTGCTTGGATTTCTCCTTTGCCTTTTGTGTTATGGTGTATGTGGTGGCTCTAGTAGTAGGTGCACTTGGCTTGGCTAGACTAGGTTTTGCAATTTTCTTTGCCTTAGTAATAGGTTGTGCCTTAGCCTTTCTCTTCTTTGGCTCAGCATGTGTTGGTGCTTCCTTGGCTTCTTCTCCCTTAGCACCTTTTATTTCTTCTTCCTTGTCCTCTCCCATGCCTTGGGTCAATGCAAGAGGTCCTTATATTTGCTCTTGCTCTTCCTCGTCATCCTCTTCATCTTCTTCCTCTTCTTCCTCAGCTACACCTTCACCAAATTTATCCTTTAGCTTCTCAATTAGCCTATCCTTCTTCTTAAGTGTGGAGGTAGTCTTTAATTCCATTTGAAATTTTGATTTCATTACATCATAGTTCCCAAAGATTTTAGTAGTTTTATCAATTTCCTCTACTAGGAGTGTAGTGATTGCCACTAATGCTTCATCAACATTAATCTCATACCCAAGTAGCCTTAACCATCTGACCCTTGGTATGGTAGCTTGCACATATGTAGTAGCTACCAAGTGAAGGAAATATCAGTGGATATTGAGTGAATCTGACAATAGTTGATGACCACATAGACTTGGATCTGCATTCAAAATCTCTATATCCACATTTCTAACAATTGTAGCAATAGCCTTCAAATCTTGATACATACATGGTCTTGGTTTTGCATTCATGTGCCTGATGACCTTGTTTGTTGCACTTATGACAATGAGTCATATTCTTAGGCTTGACATTTTGATTTGCATTCTTGCTCTTGCACACATTAGCAGTGTGTCCTTTCTTAACATAAGAATGAAAAGTAGGTTTGGAGTGCTTACCTTTGATGTTCCTTTCTTTAGCAAGTTTGGATGATTCTCCTTCTTCAGTGCTTGAGCAGCCTAATCTTGATATATCATTTTTGGATCTAAGGGATTTCAATAGTTGCTCAAAGTATTTGATGGCTTCATTTGGCTTATTGAGACTTTTAGAAATTTCTTTTTCTCTCTTTAGGTCTTTTTTCAATTTCAATGTGGTTATCTCAATGTCTTTGACATTAAACTCATGATGAGCATTCATCATTTGACTTAGAGTATCCAATTGCATGTTGGAGATCTTGGTTAGTTCTGCTAACTCCTCCTCCAATCTATTTGCTAGAGTTCTCTTTCCTTCTTCAATCATGGCCTTGTCTTCCATGTCTTTCTTCTTTTGTTCAGTTATCTCACATAGAATCATGGCTTGAGATGTTGGAAATGATTGAAAAACTCATGAATGAAGAGTAATGGAATTGATAAAGAATGTTTTCAATCATTGTTTTATCATTGATGTCAAACTTACTACTTGCAGGAATGACAATTGCTTTAGTGATCCAAATACTATAAGTTGGTTGATTGACAAGGAGGTGGCAATCAATAAGATGTAACTAGAGTACCTAGAGAAAGGTTGAAGTTATGATGTTGTAATGAAGTATAAGGATCAACTAAGCCATTGATGGAATAGTGTATTGATGACATACTCTAAGACACAAAGGATGGACACATTGAGACACATGATGTAAGGATTAACTAAGTTCTAGTTAGTGCCAAACAGATTCTTAGTTGAAGCCAAGAAAAGTTCAATTTTAGTGTGTGCCGAGTAAAGATCAAGTGTCGAGTAAATATCAAGGTGTTGAGCAAGAAATAGGTGCTGAGTGAAGATATAGGTACTGAGTAAGATACAAGTGCTGAGAAACATAGAAGAAGTCGAGCATCAAAAAATCAATAATGCTGAGTTGCTGCATTATTTTGAAAATCGAAGATTTTCCAGATCTGAGCTGACATGGTAGTTATCTAGAATTTTGTGAATTAGATAGAAGATAAGAATAATGAGTTGGTGGCACAAAACACTATGTAAATTTTTTTTTACAAATACAACTGGATTCTAGATGAAGTTTTTAGATAAGAGCAAGATATGGGATAGATACATTGTATCCTACCTAATCTATTGAAACCCTAAAGTTGGAGAGGGAGAATTGAGTGGGAAAGGTATCCTAGATTTCTATTTAAGGAGTCATAAGGTCATGAAAAAAAAGGGAGGTCAAGCATGAAAGTAGGAAGTGCTGAAGAAGGTGCTAATGAGAAAGAGAGCACAGATACTCTATTTCGATAGATGACCACAGATATGATTGCATTGGTATGATGCGCAAGAAGACTCAAGGAGACGAAGCTTGAGATGACAAGCTATCAGAGCTGAAGTGATTAAAGCCAAGAAAAAGATTGAACTGAAGTGTGATATGTAATCTACAAGATATGTTGTAAGCTGTATCAGATCTAAAGACATTATTGTTACTCTCTAGCAATTGTAATAGTTAAAATAAATCCTATGGACTTAGGTCTGTTTAATAGCCATGTTGTAAATCCTTTAACAGGGTGACATTCCAAGTGAATGTTTCAAAGTCCTTTCACCAAGCCCATTCCTAACAGTATGGTGAAATCCTCTAAGAAAGTCACATTTAATAATGTGTTATAGCCTTTAACAAGGAAAACCATTAGAAATGGTTGAAATCAATTGCTTAGTTATTTTGTGGGTATCATCCCCACTCTAGTTTTACCTTCTTATTCCTAAAGGGTTTTTGGGTTATCAAATTCTTAGTGTCATGGTGTGATGCATGTTTACTTTTCATGATTGTTTAATGTTCAATTGCATGATAATTTCAGTTATGTGCCATTAAAGATTTGTAGAATAAGTTGCATTGGATATCATTGGACCTTGGATAATTGATTCACCCCCCCGCCCCCTCTAAGTTATTCTAAATAATTATAACAACTGGTATCAAAGCCTTGCTGTTGACTTAGTTTAAAGGGACTAGAAGCAAAAAAGATCAAAATGCCTAAGAGAGAAGTTTCCAAGCTCAACAAAGACAACTTTGTTGCATTGCAAAGTTTGATGAAGCTAAATCTTGGATCCATAGGAGATTATGCCCAAAATTCAATTGTTACTGAACATGTTGATCCAACTGGTACTCTTACTGTAGAAGATTTGAAAAACAAACAAGAACACAGTCAGACAATGCTGGAAATTGCTTCTACACTCAACTATGCTGAATTAGATGATATCAAAATATGTGACACTGCATTCAAGATGTGGAAAGCCCTATCAGCCATTTATGGAGGAGATCTAAATGTCCAAAGAGAAAAAAGAGAAAGCCTCAGAGAAAAGTTTGATGATATGAAAATGGAAGAAAGTGAGAATGCTTCTCAGTATGCCTCTAGATTAAAGGAAGTGGTAAGTACAATAAGATGTTTGAGTGGTCAATTAGATGATGATACTGTTAATAGTAAGTTCTTAAGAACCTTTCTCCCTGTCTATGCTATTAGAGTATCATCTATACAAGAGCTAAGATGTGTGCTAAGGAAAAATCTAAGTTTTGAAGGTATAGTGGGTAGACTCACTACATTTTAGTTATCTAACTTTGACAACTATAGACCTGAGAATGTTGAATCTACTTTCAAGGCCAAGCTATCATTGAAAGATGCTGAACAGGTGAAATTAAAGAAGGGAAGAAAGATGAAATATGTATCCAGTGATAGTAGCACTGATGAGGAAGATGTGGAACAATTGGAAGCATTACTAGCTAGAAAATTTCATAGAGGCAAAGGAAAATTCAAAGGTAAGCTACCTATCATTTGTTTCAATTGCAATGAAGTAGGACATATTGCTGCAAGGTGTACATAGAAAAAGGAATACAAGGAAGGCAACAAGTACAAACAAAGAAGAGAATATGATAAGAGAGATTACAAAGACAAAGGCAAGAAGTGATATATTGCTGAAGAGCATTCTAATGATAATGATGATGAAGTTGTTTATGTGGCCATGAAGGACCAACCCAATGAAGAATAGCCTACATCACTAGTAACATGTATGAACAAGAATGGCAGATGGATCATAGATAGTGGATATTCACATCACATGACAGGAGACAAAAGTAAGTTTGTTAACTTTACTCAATATGATGGAAATAGTGTTAGATTTGGTAATGATTCTCTATGTCAAATCAGAGGAAAAGGCTCCATTAAGCTTACAGAACAAATTTCATGTGATAATGCATACTATGTTGAAGAACTAAACTATAATTTGCTAAGTGTCTCATAGTTAGGCAATGTAGGGTGCAAAGTAGAATTTGAAAATAAAACTACAAAAATCTATGATACTGATGGTAAATTGATAGGAAAAGGAGATCAAACAAGAAGTAATCTGTTTTATCTTGATATGGAAAATGCTTCTTGTCTTGTTGCAAAATTTGATGATGTGTGGTTATGGCATAGAAGGCTATGTCATGTCAACTTTGATAATCTGGTCAATATCAGTAAAATGAAGAAAGTTAGAGGTTTACCTAAACTAAAGAAGCCTGACAATAGCATGTGCAAACAATGTTAGCTAGGAAAGATGACCAAGTCAAGTTTCAAGAGTAAAAACTATACATCTAAAGAAGTACTTGAGTTAGTCCATACTGACTTATGTGGTCTAATAGAAGTACAAAGCTACAAAGGAGATACATATATAATGTTTTTTGTTGATGACTATTCTAGGATGATGACTTTTATGTTATTAAAGAAAAAATTTGATGCTCTTCAAATGTTTAAGTGGTATGTGGCTAGAGTTGAAAAAGAAATAAGAAAGAGTTTGAAATGCCTGAGATCAAACAGAGGTGGTGAATTCACATCAAATGAATTTGAGGCATTTTGCAATGACAAAGAAATCAAGAGATAAACATTAGCTCTTAGAACTCCCCCACAAAATGGAATTGTTGAGAGAAGAAATAGATCTATGATTAACTGTGCCAAATCATTAATGATGGAAAAGACTATTGCTCTAAAATATTGGAGAGAAGCTGTAAGTGTTGTTGTTCATACACTGAACCAAGTACAAGTCAAGAAAGGTACAAGTGCAACACCTTTTGAATTATGGTATGGTCACTTTCCCAATGTAAAGCATTTCAAAGTATTTGGTTGCAAATGCTTTATCCTTAAAGATGCTAGAAATGGAAAATTTGATGAAAAAAGTGATGAAGGCATATTCCTTGGTTACTCCACTAGAAGTAAAGCATATAAGTGTTTAAATACTAAGACTGTTAAAATTGTGAAAAGTGCAAATGTAAACTTTGATGAGCATGCAGATGTCCAAGTTGAAAAACCAAAGAGAATGGATGATTATAGAAACTTTGTGTATTCTTATGAAGGAATGCCTATTGACGAGGATGCTATCAATCAAATTGGGATTCAATAAAAAGTTTCAGTTTCAGCCGAGTCATAACCAGTAAATGTCGAGCTACATTCAGGAACTAAGTTGCAGAATGAAGGAAATGCACATTCTGATTCTGAGGTCAGTACACATGAAAGAGATGTAGAACTACCTGATAACGAAGTGCATAGCGACCCTGAATCTAAAAGATCAAACATGGAAACAAGGAAAGAACCAATATTATCCAAATATGTGAAGAGACATCACCCTACTGAATAGATAATTGGTGATAAAGATGCAAGACCAATAACAAGGAATAGACTAAGAAATGAATCATGTTTGTTAAACAAATTTGAACCTAAAATAGTGTATGATGCATTACAAGATGGTGACTCATATAAAGCTATGGAAGAAGAGATTGATCAAATAAAGAAGAACAAAAATTGGAGTTTGGTTCCCAGACCAGTTGACAAGAATGTGATTGGTACTAAGTGGGTGTTTAGAAACAAGCTAGATGAGAATGGTGAAATTACTAGAAATAAAGCCAGACTAGTATGTAAGGGTTATGCTCAAGAAGAAGGATTAGACTATGGGGAAACATTTGCCTCTGTTGGGAGAATGGAAGGAGTAAGAACTTTAATTGCATATGCTACATATAAAGGTTTTAAAGTCTATCAGATGGATGTAAAGTCTGCTTTTCTGAATGGTATATTAGAAGAGGAAGTCTATATTGAACAACCAGAGGGATTTGTTGATGAGAACAATAGGGATATAGTTTGTAAACTACATAAAGCACTTTATGGTCTGAAACAAGCACCTAGAGCATGGTCTTAGAGACTTCACAAGTATCTAGTGCAAATAAGATTTGAAAGAAATAATGATAACAACAACATGTACATCAAATCAGAAGAAGGTAAGGATATTATTGTATCTAAAATCTTTGTGGATGAAATAGTTTTTGGAGGAAAGGAAGTGCTTTGCAAAAGTTTTGCTAACAAAATGAAACATGAGTTTGAGATGTCTATGTTTGGAGAGATCAAATTTTTTGTTGGATTGCAAGTACATCAACTAAAACATGGTATATTTATGACACAATCAAAGTACATCAAAGAGATACTTCAAACGTTTGGATTGGAAGACTCCAAACTAGTTAGCACACCAATGGAAATAGAACATAAGCTATCTAAAAATGATGTATCAGCTGAAGTTAATATAAAATTGTACAGATCTATGATTGAAAAACTACAATATGTTGTACATAGTAGACTAGACATAGCATTAGTAGTTGGAATAGTGGCTAGATTCTCTGCTAATCCTAAAGAAAATCATCTCATAGCAATAAAAAGAATAATGAGGTATCTCAAAGGAACTGATGATTTTGGCCTCTATTATAAAAAGAATGAAAAGTTTGAGCTCAATGCATACACATATGCAGATTGGGGAGGCAACATTGATGACAGGAAAAGCACAAGTGGAGGAGCATTATTTTTAGGTAAAATAATAGTTACTTGGACTAGCAAGAAACAAACATGCACATCTCAGTCCATTGCAGAGTTAGAATATGTGGCAGCAACAGTCAATTGCACAAACATTGTGTGGCTCACAAATCTATTGAAAGGAATGAAAGAAGAGGTAACCAAACCTGTGATATTGTATTGTGATAATACAAGTGCTATAAACATATCCAAGAATTTAGTAATGCATGCAAAAACCAAGCATATTGCAATCAAGTATCACTATGTCAGAGAATTGGTAGAAGAAAAACAAGTGAAGATGGAGTACATTCACACAAAAGAAAAAACTATAGATATCTTCACCAAGCCATTGCTCAAGGATGCTTATGAATATCTTAGAGGCAAGTTGGGGGTAATGCTCCTTACTCAAGTAGTTTAAAGCAACAAAGAAGATGCCTTGCATCAACAGGAACAAATTATTAAAATATCAAAAGAATGATGCAGAGGATGACAGAAGGAGTAGGAACTCCAAATCAGTCACAAGCATGGTGACAGAGGGAGAAAATATGAGATGCAAAGCTTATATTTCACATGTTAAAGATGCTACATCTTTGGCATTTATGTCAAAGAGGGAGATATATGCAAAAAATTGATCAATACAAAGTAAGAGGGAAATTTATATATGAAAGAGGGAGATTTATGAGAAACTAAAAGGTAAAGATATGGAGATATATGTGATCAGTAATAAAGGATGCAGTAGTCAAGAAGGAAGCAAAAAATAGCAGAAAATGCATATAATTTAGGTGGTAACTAAGTTGATCAATTGATCAGTTTGGTTTGACATTAATGCCAAAGAGGGAGATCATTGGAAATGATTGAAAAGCTCATGAATGAAGAGTAATGGAACTGATAAATAATGTTTTCAATCATTGTTTTTTCATTGATGTCAAACTTGCTACTTGTAGGAATGGCAATTGCTTTAGTGATCCAAATACTATAAGTTGGTTGATTGACAAGGAGGTGGCAATCAATAAGATGTAACTAGAGTACCTAGAGAAAGGTTGAAGTTATGATGTTGCAATTAAGTATACGGATCAGCTAAGCCATTGATAAAATAGTGTATTGATGACATACTCTAAGAAACAAAGGATGGACACACTGAGACACATGATGTAAGGATTAACTAAGTTCTAGTTAATGTTGAATAGATTCTCAGTTAAAGCCGAGAAAAGTTCAATTTTAGTGTGTGCCGAGTAAAGATCAAGTGTCGAGTAAAGATCAAGGTGCTAAGTGATCTTTAGGTGCCAAGAAATCTTCAAGTGTCAAGCAATCTTCAGGTGCCGAGCAGGAAATAGGTGCTGAGTGAAGATACAGGTGTCGAGCAAGATACAAGTGTCAAGTAACATAGAAGAAGTTGAGCATCAAAAAATCAATAATGCTGAGTTGTTGCATTATTTTTAAAATTGAAGATTTTCTAGATCTGAGCCGACATGGTAGTTATCTAGAATTTTGTGAATCAGATAGAAGATAAGAATAATGAGCTAGTGGCATAGAACACTATGTAAAACATTTTTTACGAATACAACTGGATTCTAGACAAAGTTTCTAGATAAGAGTAGGATATGGAATAGATGCATTCTATCCTACCTAATCTCTTGAAACCCTAAAATTGGAGAGGGAGAATCGAGTGGGAAAGTTATCCTAGATTTCTATTAAAGGAGTCATAAGGTAATAAAAAAAAAGGGAGGTCAAGCATGAAAGCATGAAGTGCTGAAGAAGGTGCTAAGGAGAAAGAGAGCACAGATACTCTATTTCAATAGATGACCACAGATATGATTGCATTGTTATGATGAGCAAGAAAACTCAAGGAGATGAAGCTTGAGATGACAAGTTGTCAGAGCTGAAGTGATTAAAGCCAAGAAAAGGCTTGAACTGAAGTGTGATCTATAATCTATAGGATATGTTGTAAGTTGTATCAGATCTAAAGACATTAGTGTTACTCTCTAGCAATTGTAATAGTTAAAATAAATCCTATGAACTTAGGTTTGTTTAATAGCCATGTTGTAAATCCTTTAACAGGGTGACATTCCAAGTGAATGTTTTAAAGTCCTTTGACCATGCCCATTCCTATTAGTATGGTGAAATCCTCCAACAAGGTCACATTTAATAGTGTGTTGTAGCCTTAATAGGGTAGGCCTTTAACAGGGAAAACCATCAAAAGTGGTTGAAATCAATTGCGTAGTTATTTTGTGGGTATCATCCCCACTCCAGTTTTACCTTCTTATTCCTAGAGGGTTTTTGGGTTATCAAATTCTTAGTGTCATGGTGTGATGCATGTTTACTTTTCATGATTGTTTAATGTTCAATTGCATGATAATTTCAGTTATGTGCCATTAAAGATTTGTAGAATAAGTTGCATTAGATATCATTGGACCTTGGATAACTAATTCACCCCCCCGTCTAAGTTATTATAAAGAATTATCTAGCTCAAAATTTCTAATTTCCTCAGCTTGTACTCTACTCTTTTCCATGAGATCTAAAATTATTGCATCAAATTCATTTGAGTCTCCATTTGCAATAGCTTGGTGATGTCTATCTCTTTGTATAGTGTGTCATTCTCTACAATATCAATTTCTTTCCTTCTCTTCAAGGATTTCTTTAGTTGCTCTCTTGTGTCATTCAATTGATGTAGTATGAGATGTATTTCAATATCCTGGTTCTCAATAGTCCTTCCTAGCTTGTAGACTTCCATTTCAAGATCTTTCTTCTAAGTTGCAAAGCTTCTCCTTTGAGAAGTCTGCTCTAATACCAATTGTTGGAATTCTAAGTGGGTTCCCTCTAAGAGTTGGCGGGGGGGGGGGGGGGGGGGGGGGGGTGGGGGTTAGGGGGTGGGGCGAGCATGGTTGAATCAGGAGTATAAAATTCAACCCATAAAACTTTAACCATTCATTAGATGCATTCAATATATAAACTGAAATAACATGTAAAGTAAATACATCTAAAACATGTAAGTAATCAAACATGCATAACACCAAATATGGTCACCCAGAAACCCTCCAAATTAGAAGGTAAAACTGGGGTGGGGATGAGACCCACAAATCTTTCCTCTTGTAGCAATAAAGTGTAGCCAATTAAGGTTACAATGGTTTGCTCATGAATCATGGTCTGCCCTATGAAAGGTCTACCTTGTTAAAGGCTTATAAAGACTGTTAAGTCCCACCTTGTTAGAGGATTTCAACACCCTGTTAGAAGTGTGCCTGGTTAGAGGACTTTAGGTTATTCACTAGGAATGCCACCCTATTAGAGGATTTAGTATAACTTGTTAGGACTACTTTTCCTAAGAGATTTAATTGAAATCACCTGTTAAAATGTCTCAACATGGATGTTGTGATTGGCACTTGCTTGCCTGATAATAGATCAACTCTGCATAATGGCCTTCTTCATCCTTTACAATCAAATATAACAATGTTGTATCCTTCTCTATCCTCTTTTCTTCTCTAACTGATTTTGCAATACACTCTTACTACTAAGTCACCTTGAAAACTCTACAAACTTCCTTGTTCTCTTCTTCAATTCTTTCATTCACCCCTTGTACACTCACAAAAAGTTTTAGGGCTTCATCCTTCTTAAAAAGACTTTGGTGGCTTAGAGTTAGGTATGAATCTATGACTGTGATTCATCCATATTGCCACTTAAACCTTTATATTTTCTAATTATCTACATGCAATTAAATAGGGAATCCAAATATAGATTCATCCTTATCTCTAAAAGAGCGAAATCTATCCTTAAGTCAGCTTGGAAACGGTTTACATAGTTGTTTGTGTACTTACAAACAAATATGTCAAAACTGTGTCACTTAGCATATGAAGTCACTAACACTCGACATGCATTGGGTTTCTACTTCTGACTCAGCACCTGCACTACTCGACATCCATTGTTTTCTCGACACTTGAATCACTTGGCATGGTCTATCTGCTTAGTACCTAAGTGACTCAGCACTCATTGCAACTCAACACAGTCTAATATCTTTATATTGTGCTCAGCATGTATTACTAGTTTAGCATGAACTGAGTAAATGACTTAAGTGTGTTGACACTCAATTGTCAAAACCAATCTAAGATTAACAGACAAGTGATTTGTTATATTGCTAGTAAAGTGATGCTCCAACGAGAAGAACAATTAAATTTCCTAGTTTGAACTATATATTACATAACTTGTTTGTAAGAAATTGTTAGAAGGGTCTTGATAGGTCAAACATTTGTATAAAAGTATCATGGAAGGGAAAACATGATGTAAAATTTTATATTTATCCTATTGTGTTAATAATTTCTATGAGAGGTTTGAATAGGTTTGAGCAAAGAATCCAAGAAATGTAAATTATGACAAGTTGTTGTGAAGCAAAAAACATGGTGTTAAGTGTCAAGAAGTTGTTGTCTAGGATTAGGAGGAAGTTATAACTATAATGGAGGATGAATTTTTTTATAAGAGACTTGATATGGTCAAATTTGAGTAAGTGGACATATTATAGGAGAAACCTACAAGGTTGTTCATGTTATAAATTTTACTATCATTCTTATTTCTATAGGTTTTTAGGATATTCATGAAGATTAGACTATAAGTTTAAATGTGGTTATGCAAGTTTGATGTTATTAAGGGAGCAAGAAGAGTGAAAAACTTATTACAAGTCAAGTAGATTGATAGAGTAAGATGTTTAGAAAGTATTCTTAATTTCCCCTACGGAACAATAAAATTTCTCTATTTCTTGCATGATTGTTATATTAAAGAAATTGAGTGTGCTCTTTCTTTGATTGGAACTAGTAGAGTGATAATATAACATTATTTTACATCAACTTTGCATTGAATATTGTGAATTATACTAAGAGATCAAATGGTTTTGGTATAATTAATACAAATTGTGTTGCAAATATGATAGTGCGTATGTTTTTATGGCTAGTTGATTGGTTATTGTGTTGTCATTGATGTCAACTTGAAGATTATTTTTTAAGTGTTTATTAGGAAGCATTGTTCTAGTATCTATTGAGTAAAAATCCAATGTATAGTTGATTTGTATGTTGGGTTAGAGTACATAGTTGATATGCGAGACTCTGAGATGTCTCAAGGTGATGTATGTATAGTTCCATGTACTACACACTAGTATGAAAAAATATATAATAGATTGAATTGTGATAGTTTACTGGGTTGAACAATTTCTAATGGATAATGGACTTGATTAGTTTATCAAATGTATGACGATTCAAATGTTGCAATTTAGGGTTTATGATCTATACTCAATTACATGATCATTGCTACAATTGTGCATGATTTGGTTTACAAGAAGATATATTTTTGACTTATTGAATTATCTTTAGGAGAAAATCCAATAACACTTAGAATAATTTAAGTTTGGTCCTCAACTGGTAGTGTTTTGGTTGACTTTGATAGACTTTTCATGATAGAGTTGTGACATGTTATAGTATGTTCATGTGGAGCATGTTATCTCTTTAGTTGAGATGGTAAGATCATGTTGTCATGTTTATGTTCCTGAGGCCATGGTTGGAACTTTGACATTGATCTTGGTTTAGTTTCTTGGTATTGAGTACACTGATCATAAGCTGGATACTTCATGATATTGCTATGTTGCATTTGGAGTTGGCATGGATTGATTGGTTACAGGTGCTCATGGATACTTAGAGAAGGTGGTGACGCTGATTTCTCTTGGATTAGAGAAGTATTTGTTGGGACGGTTGATGGTTTCAGCAGGAAGTCCGAGGGGCAGTCACCTGATATGGACTTGAGAGGAGATTGTTCTTAGATGAGTCTTGGTTGGAGACTTGGGTATCTTGATGAGCATTCTCATTCCCCACTCTTGGTCTACTCGGCGGTTTGCTACTTGAGAGGTATAGCCCATTGTTTCTCTCAGTTGCATTATATTTATGCTTGTCTTTCATGGATATGGATCTTGAGCTATGGTACATGAGTTAGTTCTGGAGGGTTCATTTGAGAGATGGTTTAGCATTGGTTATCTCCATGTGCATATGTTGTTATGCTTGTTGAGTTTGGGAGATGGTTTTATATTGGGCATATTCCTTGGTTTAGGAATGGGTTTATTGAGTTTGATCTTCTTGTGAGAGGCTTACATCCATGATGAGTTATATGGTATGGTTTGGGTGTTGATGAGGCTTCTTGTTGGGGTTTTATGGAGGAGATCATACTTGCACAGTTTACATCTAGAGGTGTGTGTAGAAGGACATGATACAGGTTATGATTTGCATGGTTTCTCTAGTCATGGTTATCTTCCTGGATGTTTAGTTTTTCCTATATTGGATTTGAGATTGGTTGGAGATTGTGATCACTTGTTTGTGCTCATGTATGTCATGTGAGAAATGACATGGTTATTACTTTATCTCTTTCCTCTATTGGTTGTGGAGAAATTTGGGAGACTATTGGAGACTTGTTATGAGAGTTATTCTTGCAGGATATTGGATTATGTATTGTGGATGTCCTTGATACTACATGGATTCACTTCTTTGAGATGTGTTGAGTGGATTGGTTATAGATTTGACATTATCTTTTGCAGTGGGAGCTTCTTGGTATATATGTGGTAGGTATTGCTCTTGAGGCTTGTGATTGTAGGTTAAAGATTGGATATGTCAGTGATATGAGATTCACTTGTTATACCTTTGAGGTATGGATAGTTGGATGGGTTTGGCACTTTTTTGTGGGTGCTATTTCAGCTATGGATATTTTGACAACTACGGATACATGTGATTACCTTTGGATCAGATTTTTTTTGTGCTTGGAATTTTAGTTGGTACAGGATTTTATGATCTTCTAATGTGACAGGTTGGGTGGTTTTCTCTTTGGATGGCTTCTATGTATGTCCAGTGGGAGTGGCATAATAGGAGGTGAGATCATTCATGTTCAAGATGCTGGATACTTTGATTTTTTTTGCGAGTACTAGGATGGAGCACTTGGTGTATTTTGATCCATGATGGTGGATGTGCTGGGAGGGATTGTTCCCTTGTTCATTTATGTGGCTACGGATTGACCCTATGCAATGTATACAACAAGTGGGAGATTTTTGAGATAATGGGTGTTGCACACATTGCATAATATTGTTATTTTATTATTTTATTTTATTATGTAATGTTGTACCTAGATGGATGTGCAACATGTAAAGATTCCCATGGAATATTCTTGATAAGTTGTATTGTAACATTGTGATAATATTTTATGTAATTATTTAATATTGGGAAAAAGAATTAAATGCCCAATATTAAATGGGGGGTCAGTGGGTTAGGTAGCACATGGTTTTAGCACATGGTTTATGTAATACCACTTAGTGGTTTTGTGGGACTTGCTACTATATAAGCAACCACAAGGGTAGTTGTTGTTGAGAGAGTAAGAGTGAAAAAGGCAAGAGTCAAGTGGGACAAGGCTTGACAGGTTATCCAAGGGAGCATTTGTGAAGGTTGGAAGCATGGCATGGGATGTGTGGATTCATGCTTGTTCACATAGTTTGCTCGGTTGTGGCTATGGCCATGAAGGCTTCCATGGTTGTATGGCAATGATATTTTTGTTGAATAATACATGGTGATGGATGCTTTTGGAGGCTGGGTTTTTTTTCCCTCAATGAGGGTTTCCCAGGGTATATCTTGTGTCACAATTTTGTGGGTATGTTGTCTATTCTCTTGCATGTGGATTTTAATTCTATGTTTATTTTAGATCTATTATGGGTTATGTGGAAACGGTTATATTCTTTCTTGCCAAGTTTCCTTACATATTTTAGTTGTTTCATTGATGCATAGTGAATTCATAGGCAAAGTTGTAACCATTATTTCTATCTAGTGCATCACCCCCCTTTCCCTTCAACAATTTTATTTTCTACATTCCTTCTCCCTTTTCCTCTCAAGTGGTAGTGTAGGTGCATTATGATAGTAAGGAAGCTGACCTTCTCTAGAGATTTGACTTCAAAGTGTAAGTCCCACACTTGGAGATCATTTCCATGTTACACAAGCTTTCCTAAGAAGTAGTTCCTTAGGCAAGGGTACAAAATTTTATGTCAATAGTTTTTGGCATGCCTGGTGGGGCAAACATTTTCAGCTACATAAGTTTGCAAGAAGCCATTCTGAAATTCATTCACTAAGAATTTGGGTGTTATTATTAGTGCCATCAGCCTTTGGAGGAATTTTATCTAACACCACGGTGATTCTATGCATCTTTTGGTTTCAATAGATCAAATGCTAATTTGTGTAAACGTCTTTTGATCTTTTTGTGTTTCATGGATCCCCTTCATGAAGATGAATTTTTCAATCCTTTGTATTATGAGAACAAAAGGGATTTTGTGGCTCTCATCCACTCTCCAGACTAGGAGGTGCTTACGACTCAATATTAGGAGGACCTTGATAGAAGGTGGGTTGTATATCAGGAGAAGACAAGGCTCAAGCTTTCCTAGTTGCAAGTGGCTGAAGCATAGGATCCCCCAAGGAGGAAATTTTCTTACTTCATGCAGAGCAGTCCTCACCCCCTTTTTAAGCAAGTGGAGACACACAAATTACCAGCCATACCATCAGAGCTAGCCCATGCTAGCCATGAGGATATGACTATTGTAGAGCATAATAATGAGGTCAAGGCTAATTGCTTCAACACAAAGGCATCAAGAGGATGCCCCATCAAGCATCTAGCTCTACAACAATGCAAGTTGCCCCTAGCCATGCTCATCCTAGAGCATGATGGAGAAGACCACAAGAAAGAGCAAGTATGTTTTTCTCAAGTTGACATCATCTCAGTGTTGGAGAGCTTCATTGTCTTCAACATTAGGAAAAAGGCATTCCATGCAGTAGTATGCTTGCCATACTTGATAATTCAGTTGATTGACCTTATGCACGGAACAAGAAATCAACATGTGAGGAAGGGAAACTATTTTAACAAGCCAATCAATGGCTTTTTTTGATTCTTGTAAATTTTAAATATTTGTACATAGTAGAGTAGGAATTTTCTACTTTCCAAGAAGTGCACGAGCACATCTGCTCCTTTTCTTAGAGTTGTTCTAAGCTTCTTGGAGCTCCTGGGAGATTTTGTTTTTAGTTGGTTACAAGTGGGATAACATGTCATTTCTTTTGGTGACTATATTCCCAATGGATTGATTAAGGCCACTGGTATATGCTTAGTAGGCAAGCATCCCCTCTAAGTCTTCAAGAATGTTGGCCATTTTTGCCCCCCATTTAGCCCATTATTGATAACTGATCTAAGAGATCTTCAATGGGATGGATTCTTTGATGTGGGTTAACACACTTTTTGGTTGGGTTAACATCTCATTTTAACTCAATCTCTTCATAAGCTAAGTTGGCTCAGTTTCTTCATTGGCTAAGCTCGTTTAGTTTGTTCATTCACCGAGTTGGCTTATTTTCCTTCATGTGCTGAGTTGCAAGTTAACACACATTTTCTACTAGGTTAACATTTTGCATTAACCATTTTCACCACTTTGGAGAATGACTTTGCTACTCTTTCTAAAATAGTGAAGTTCGCTATTTTGGAAGGCTTACCTTTTTGCTTCCATGAAATTGTAAAATTGTTGTTGTCTCTTAAACCATGCGTTTTGGAAATGTGTCAACCAGAAAATTTATGCCATGTGGTAGATCTTTCTTGTAGTAGGCTGTAGATCTTTGGATACTTTCTAAATACATCTGGGCCACCCATTCTTTTGAAGAAGATTTTGGATCTATGGTTGTGTTTATTCATCTATTGGGGAGACTTTTTGCATCATCTTGGCTGTCCATATTTAAAAGAAGATCTATATCAATGACTCATCTTATTGGGGCAATTCAAATTTATTCCACATAGTTCAACTCTAAAATTTATGCAGTAGGTTAACATTGTGTGTTATTCCATCCCACATTTTTTGATAGCAGTGTGGATTTATTTGTTGCAGCCATGGAATGTTACAAGGATTGTTCTTTAATGTTGAATGAAATTCTTTGGCCTTGTTTGCACAAAACCTTTGCATCTCCATGCCTCATTAATGATTGTAATGATCAAACCTCATGGGATTTTATTTCTTATGACTGGGTGCATTTTTTTCCCCTTCCTATCACTTCATTACAAAAGATTGTATTTTCATGATCCAATTTAGTTATGATATTCATTTATTTCTACTCTCTGCAACTTGACTCCATCTTGTGGGGTTTGAACTCCAAGTCAACATCTGAGTTATGATTGATCTATAAAGGTAAGTTGTAAATACTTTTTCTAGGTTCTTCTTTGTTTGTATTTTGTAGCAACATGAAGTGATGCAATTTTTACCTTCCATTAATGAAAAAACCTTGTTCTTACCTATTCAAGCCATTCTTTAATTTATGCATATTTATTGTTCTATTTTGAATGCTTCTTTTTTATTTTCTCAGATCTGCATGTTGTGTCAAGTCTATTCACAGTTACTGCATAGTGAAGTATCTTTTCCTTTCAACACTTACATTAGTTCCAAAACTACATGTATTTCCTTTGAAGATAGATTAGATTTTAGATAGTGTATTCTGTTTATTTCATTGATGTGTACTGCATTCATAGGAAGAGTTGTAACTGTTATTTTTATCTGGTGCATCACCCACTTTCCCTTCAACAATTTTATTTTGTACATTCCTTCTCCCTTTTCCTCTTAAGTGGTAGTGTAGGTGTATCCTGAGAAGCCAACCTTCTGTAGAGATTCAACCTCAAAGCACAAGTCCCATACTTGGAGGTCATTTCCATGTTACACAAGGTCACTTGAGAAGTAGTTCCTTAGGAAAGGGTGAAAACTTTTGTGTCAACATGTATTTCACTAGCTCAAATCAAGGCACACACAAAAACTACATTATGTAGTGGAAAATATTGAATCCCTTATTCAGAGCTCAAAGAAATCAAATAAGAAAATAATGGATGCCTAACAATGAAGCTCTCACCTTTATTTATTCTTTTCCTTCACCCTTCTATAAGGAATTAAAATTTTATTTAATTTTACTCTCTAGAAGCTTTCCCTTTCCAATAAAATAATTAGTTGTGCTTCTAGAAAATGCCCTCTCAAGAAGCTTCCTCCTTTCCAATAAAATAATTAGTTGTGCTTCTAGAAAATTAAATTAATTAAATATAAAGTCACCTTTAGATTTATTTATTTATTGACTTTAATTTAATTTATTTCTCCTTATTTCTCCACTTAGCCTTCAGAGAATAAAAAGATAAGAACTCCATTGAGGGCCTAAAGATGGGGGACATTACAGTCAGCCCTCCCTAAATTTGTCGGTCCTCAAGAAACATCAACTTTAGGTGCTACAAAATCTCCTCATTCTCCCATGTCACATCCTCTACTAGCAAGTCCTTCCATTTCACCAGATAATCCCTTATAGTATGCCACCTCAAGTTCCTTTCCCTAAAATCAATGATAGCCTTTGAAATCAATACCAATTTTCCCCCATCATCCAAGGGTGGAAGCACTATAGAAAGAATAATATCATGTCCTAACACTTTTTTGAGACGTGATACATGCAAAAAATTATGAAATTTTCTTTCTGTTGGGAAATCCAACTCATAAGCCACCTCTCCAACTCTCTTGATCACCTTGTGTTGGCTCCTGAATTAACAACTTTTTAATAACCTAGTGATAAGAACACATACACCTAGGGGCAGTTAATTCACATGTTCAATGCACCCATTTAGACACCAAGGCCAACTACAAGGCTATTTAATCCCCTTCTCTTTAGGCTTTGCAAGACCTAGATGGGTGGACCTCAAACTCTTTATATGGTACTAGTGTAAAGGCATATAATTGAATCTAGATAATAGATAAAAGCCCTTGAATCTTATATGTTTATTCAAACATTCATGGACATGAAATAGATAATGACATAACACATGAATTTGAAAAACTAAGTGAGGAAAATTCTTTTCAACTCTTAAATAGAAAGGGTAAGATATTCGATTAAAGATTGATATTAGCAAAATCCAAATATGCAACAATAAGAACATGTTAATCTCACAATTGATCAATGCCTTATCTATTGGGCAATCCCATGACTTACATACACACATGCCTAGAAATCATTGACACATATCATGTATCAAGACTCCAAATATATCCTATCACCTTGTGAATAAGACATCAATGTTCATGAAAACTCTAATACTTATGCAATATCCTTCTGATGAAACCTGCAACCCTGTCTAGATAAGTAAGCATTTACTTGGTTCTTTGTTCCAATAGAAAAACCTAACATGACATACAAATTTAAGGGGTTGCAAATGGGTTTAAACTCTTTTTCCTAAACCACAAAACATTGCAAATAATAAAGGAAGGAGATGAGAATCAAAATGAAACTAAAAATTTGACTATTCATTGTATTCATCTCTTTGAAATAATACATTTAAGATGCATGTAATAAACTAAGAAATAACTCAATATGCTAGGACTATCCACAAGACTTTGTTACTGCTATTCATATACAAAGAAAACTAAAAATATGGTATCATAATCATGAAAAAATTCTCTAGAACTAGAGCCAACAATTTGGTATCACAACAATGACAGAAAGTTCAACCAATATTGGAACCCTTACAAAGAGGTAAAGAAAGAGAGATATAGACAAGAAGAAGAATCCCATATTGGATCTGCTACTACCAAGTGTACAGCTAAAACTCTTACTTCCTATTGCTATTGAAATTGTGTCTTCATTCCTCTACTGGAAATCAAAACTCATTAATTGCTGTTGAAAAATATTCTTTAGTATAATCAGAGAAACTCTCCCATAAAGGAAAACCTGATATGCATCAAAGATATAGAAACTTCAATTAGATTTGGCTTGACCTCATCTTCCTTTGTCATGAATCCTCAACTACCTATGTTGACAAAACACTTCTTACTTGTAATTGCCCATAAAACATTCAATTCTTCCATTATGGTCATGAACAAATTGAATCTTATCAAAAACTAGTCATAATTTGATCTTATCTCATTTTGAAAACATCAAATCTACACTTATGCTGAGAATGCCCTGAAATCACAAAATTTCCTATAGCTTCTGCTAGAGAATACTTGTGCATATTCTAACTTCAGATTTGGAAAGTTCATCTTTTGCCGATTTCAATGTATATTGTACTATACATTTTCAATAAAAATCACCCCTACATCATGCATTTGAAAATTAGGTTCCCAGATCAAGTTCAATCATTTTAATTAAAAAATTTAAAATTTTTTATAGTCAAAACTATAAAAAAAATTTTAAATCCATTAAATTTTCCATTTCAGGCCTTAAATGTGAAAATCTGACATAATTATTAATATTTCAATTTCATATTTTTCTACTTCTTTTCATTCAGGTCAACCCTCTATTGACCACTTGGGCACCACATGGTAGCCTCCTATTGGTTGGCTCCTACCACCTCAGTGTCTCACTTAGGCATCTTGCCACATGTCATCTTCTCACTCTTTTATGGGATCAACTCTGAGTTCCATCTTAACTCCTATGAATGGGCACCTCCAGGCTTATTGCACCTTTAGAACCCGAACTAACTAATTGTGGTTAAACAGTGTGACCATGTGAAATAAGAATTTTTGCACCATTGTGTCAAACTTTCAACTTAGCATTTTATGTCTGCGATCGTGCGTCTGCAATTACATGACCATTTTTGCACCATCGGGTGGTTAACCTCTTACTTCGTGGTTAGCCTCGTGAGCACACAACTGGGCACTATGTGGTCATTGCTGATGCCATCCTCATTCTTCCTTCAAGTGTGGTTTCATTCAAAATATCGCTTCTACTCATGTCTAGTTGGCAATCTGGGCACATGAGCCCCCCACAATTCTTCGCTTCTAAAAACCTTGTGTCAAAGTTGCTCAGTTAAAATTATCTACAAATAAACATGTTAGAAAATTGGAAAGTGCATTTGGATTTGGCTTCAAAAACAAGGCAAACAGATACTTGAGGGTACAAAAACTGGGGAAATAGTTCATTTCCATGGGGAGAATATAATTCTGTGATTTGGGCTCATGACAAATTATAGGGTACATTTGGCAAGAGTGCAAAGTGAGGTACTCAGAAATACAGAACTGGAAACACCAACAGAACTATGGCTTTCACAAATGGAATGGACTTGGGAAAGTGTGCAAATAGATTCATCAAGACTTGAAAATTGGCACACTTGAAGTATTTTTGAATTAGAACATAGTGGTACAAATAATTTTATCTCATAAATCATGGATTTAGAGTTATGGTATCCCAAACAGGGGCACTGATCAATCTGTGTTTCTTGATACTAGTAAAAAGTTATAAATTGCATTTGAAAAATGATCAAATAGATCCATCATAAGCTTAAAGGTGGAACATAGAAAGTATTTGACCCATAGAATACAATGGAAAAGTAATTTTATTACTAGGGTAAATTGTGCTAAAGTTATAATTGGTCAAATAGGGCTTCCTAGATTTCTAAGAAATACACATCATCATGACAGAGATAAGTAACCAACTTCAAGGGATTCAAAAGCTAGTCAAAACTTATTGAAATGACATAAAAATTGAAACTTAGGTTCTCTAATATGAATACTAAATACTTCCAAGGTGGCGAGTCATGAAATATAACTGAGTATAAGATATTCAAATGCAAACTAGGCCTTTTGTCACTGTTTGACACTTACGCAGAAATGCGAAACTGAACATTGCTCAATATGGAACTTTGTGAAATGACTCAAAATGATAGTTTATCATTATAGGATACATGGAAATACTGAATGAAAGGTGTTAGAAACATTAAACACCTCTTAGATCTCAAAATGATAGTTGGGTACACATGCAAGAAAATGCATTCATAGGGCTAAAAATGACTCAAAATTTTGGAATGGTACTCAAAACGAGAATGCAATTTTGAGTCCCATCACCTTGAAAGACCCATAATAACATGGATTAATTTCCTTGGCACCACTCTTTTTGTGAGTGGACTAGTGGTAAGGTTGCAACATTAGATATACCATATCACCTACCTTGAAAGTTTGCTCAGTCCTCTTCTGATCAACATACCACTACTGTTGATTTTGTGCCTTTGTGATATTCTCCTTAAGAGCCTTTACAATATCTTGGCTCTCTTTTAATAAATCTCACACACTAGGTACTCTACTATATGATAGCAAAAAATCCATGAAACTAAGTGCCTCATATCCATATAATGTCATAAATGGTGACATATGTATAGATACGTGATAAGTGGAATTATAATAATACACACACACACACACACACACACACACATCCACCTAACCCTAGCCTTTTGCTACTCTGGTATGCAATTCCTGAGTATTTCTTCACCTTTTTGTTCACTATCTCTATCTAACCATGCGTCTAGGGGTGGTAGCTAGTACTTAGAGTGAGTTCTACCACACACAATCTGAACAACTCCTGCTAAAAGTGACTGATAAAACTATTGTCCCTACTTCTGATGATGCTTCAAGGTAAGCCACATAACCTAAATACCTCTCTGAAGAATAAATATACCACCTACATAGCAGTGTATGTAGTGTTGATCAAGAAGAATTGAGAAAACTTCATAAGCCGATCAACAACAACATATATGCAGTCTCTACCCTGGGCTCTCATTAGTCTTGTGATGAAGTCCATGGACAAACACTCCCACTTCCTATCAAGAATTAGAAGTGGTTGAAGTAAGACAACTAGGTAAGAGTTCTCCTATTTATTCTACTAGAAAGTAGGACACTCTCTAACATACTACAACACCTCAACTTTGAGCCCTTTCTAAGAAAAAATGCCCACAAATATGTCGGTAGGTTTTGTAAAAACTTGGATGTCCTATCATAGGTCACTAGTATAATAGGCCTCCATTTTTGACCAAAATGTTCGACAACAAGCCAATTGGGCTTGTCAAATTCACTATTTTTTAATATGATCTTTATAAGGTCAAAATTTTGAAGAAATTGTTAGCCAAAATTGCCCCTCTGCAAAAAATTCAAATTCAAATGATAATCTATTTTAACGATCACCTAGGGTTTCCATGAAATGATTTATCATTGGTCACATTCATTATTTCATGTTATTATTTAAGATATTTTCAAGTCATGATCATGCGATGCACCTAGTCACAATTGGTTGATGTTGACTAGGGTCAAGTTGGTGAAGGTGTGGTTTGTTTCATTTTTTCTCGATTGCATGGCTATATTGACATGTTCTGGTTAAGTTGCAACAATGCAAAAAGGGGAAAGCCTTCCACATTCAAGATACATTTTATGTTAATGGATCTTTTAGATCTACAATAGGTGCATGATTGCAACAGGATAGGGGATGACCAAGTTTTGAGTTACAATTGAGTAGTTCCATTTGTTTTGCTTGATCATAGAGGTGAAACTATAACATCAATTTAAGGTGGGACAATGCAAATATGGTTAGATCTTAGCCTTCACTAGGTTGTGGTAGTTAGTAAGGAATGCCAAGGGTAGGTTGTGAGATAGTGACGAACTAATGGTTGCAATTTTGTAAGCAGTGATTGTTATTTAAGGAAGGAAGTGGCGAGGTTGTGATTTTGAATGGTCAAACACAAAGCATAAGGGTTGAACTAATGGTAGAGTGGCATAATGGTAAGAGATGTTTGGTTCATGCAGTAGGAATCAATGGTTAAAACTCATTTGACCAAGAGTCATGATCAAGTTGGAAGTTGATGGTAGCAGAAACAATTCTTTGAATGATGAATCTGATCTCCCTGATCTCCTATAATCACTATCATTGATCCCTAGGCTTGATAAATGTAAAGAGGTACTCCACCACTATCAATTGATCTATTCATCTAGTTAGAGATTAAATAAATGTCACTCTTGACCTCTTAGAGATTTTTTTTGGTGTGGAAGTGATCCCTTCATGTATGGATTTAATCAATGACTAGATCTTTTCAGTTTTGCAGTAATTATTCTCTAAAGATTCAATTGTAGTGGTTGAATTCTTTATCTTGTAAGGGAAGTCATCCAAGTTATGCTGGCACTATAAAGGTAGATATTGTACTCTTTTTAATGGTTAGATCTTCTTTGTTTTCCCTAGTATTATCTTGGCATGCTACTTTAATTCTCTCTTTGCCTTTGAGTTATATGACTTTTGCCTTATCTCCTTCAATCATCATTGTATTGTGAAAGCTTGTATACCTCTCTTAGAACTACTGTGAATGTCTATAATATGCATTTTTCTATATTTCTTTGGCTTATGAATGATAAAAAGTGAAGCAATTTTCCTTGTGTCACTCATGTGGTTGTCTGATCTTTGTGTAGTTTATTGATTAAAGCAAGTTTAATTCATATATCTTTGGACTACCATAATAATAAAATTATGAATGTATGGGTAGAGACTAGTCTGAACACCCTATTTTGGTGCATCACCTCCATAGAATAGATTAGGTTGTTACTTTCATGTATTCCTTCTCCTTTTTCTCTTCAAGAATAGTTTAAGTGCATCCTAATAGTTGAGGAAGATAACCTTCTCTAGAGACTCAACTTCGTAGTTCAAGTCCCACATCTTGGAGGTTGTTTCCATGTTTCATGACGCTATCCTTGGGTAATACTTTGGACAAGGGTGCAAGCTTTTGTGACAACATAAACTTTTTTTTTTTTTTTTTGTCAAAATTTTGATGACACTTAACTTTTTTGTTGAAATTTCAAAGACACATAAGTTTTCTCTCAAATTTTGACTTTGTCTAGATATAAGTTTATTGCCAAAATTTTGACATTGTTGGGATATATAAAAAAAAACAAACATTTCATTTTGCATGCAACCATTTGGAAGTGCGCAGGAGGGTTTTTGTGTGCAATTCATAGGCAAGTTAAACCATGATCGACACTAATTGACTTAGGTAAGAGTTTCAATGGTCACTCTTATGGCCATTTATGGAGAATGGAAGGGAAACTAAAAGTTATTAAATTTGAATTGATTGTGTTTTAACTTCTTCCCCCACCAAAATCTTCCATCCATTCATTAATTTAGGATTAAGTATTCATTCCATCTTATATACATATTGAACGAACAAAGTTCCTTAAGGTTGACATGAAACCGACTAGTTTATCAATGCTAATCTTAGATTATATGGATGCTCAAAGAGAAATCCCTCTTCTTGACCACCAAAGATGTAGGTGTTATTGGAGGTCGTGAATGGAAGATCTTTTGAAGTTGAGCACAATAGGAAGAATGAAAGAGAGACATAGACATAGATCACATGGGTACAATAGAGACATGGATCACAAGGGCACAACAGAGATAGATCACAACCAAGGCACAATAGATACATAGATCAATAGGGCACAATAGAGATATAGATTACAACTAGAGCATAGAAGAGATACAGATCACAAATAGGGCATAAATGAGACATAGATCACAAGAGCACAATAGAAACATAAATCACATACTAGAGCACAACATAGACATATATCACAAGTAGGCACAACAGAGACATATAACACAAGGGCACATAAGAGACATAGATCACAACTTGGGGCACATCAAAGAGAGAGATGTTTTATTGTACTAATTATACACCTCTATAAATGAATATTTTATTTTACTAATTATATAGATCAAATAAATAAAAAAATATAACTTTTGTAATGAGATAGATTGTAATGCAACTAGATGTTGAATAAATAAAGTAGTTTTTGAGTGTTAAAATTTGTCAATGTTTATGTAGACTTTAATACTTAATTGATATAATGTTTGGATTGCAAGGATTATCAAACCATGATATATCTAGCTGAAGAAGATATTAAAAATAAACAAAAATAGGAAATAGAAAGACGCCCGAAGTGTAGACCAACCAAAAATGAAAAAGCTTGTGTTCAACCTACATGACATTAGACCAACCAAAAATGAAAAATCTTGCGTTCAACCTACACAACATTCATAGAAGATAGAAATAGGAAATACAAACAATAAATATCACTTTGTACTGAAACAAAATTAACCAGGGTCCAAATCATTATCGTAGTGAAGCAAAACATTAAGTCTATAGTTGACGGAAGAATCCCAAACTAACTTGTGATTTGTCACCTGATATAAACATAAAACTTGAGAGTATAAACATACATTAAAATATAGATGTTCCTTTTATTGGATGTAGTGCCTGCCCCTAGTTTACACTTTATTTTTATTGCCGAACTCTTTTAGGCTAGTTTATGCTTGATGATTAGTAACATTATCTTTCAAATTATCAGATATTGTTTCATATTCAATTGATTTTATGATGAAACTACTTGGTACTATTTAATTCATGTATGCATGATTATACCTTGATGATGATTATTATAGTGATTTCAATGATTTGATGATGATTAGTTAGATGGTTTATTAAATGTGTTTTCTTATGGATAATTACCCCATAATGCATGTGTATGGTGTGCATGTATATTTTCTTTATGTATGACATCTATGATGTTGTTAAGGAAGGGAGTCATAGTCACCTGGTAGTCGAGATCTAAACGATGCACCACTTCTTGCCATTGCCTATTTAGTTTACTATATATGTGTTTGTACATGTGTGAAATTAATGTAGATTGCAGGTATTGGGTATCAACATCCCTGAATTTCCAAGATGAGCATACCCTATCACAATATGTCAATGGTAAAAGAGGGGAGATAAATTCTTGAGTCCAAATCCTAAACCTTTAGACCAATTGTCCTAGAAAATTAGGACAAGTATCTAAGATGACTACCCTTTCGAATGCACTGTATGATGTAAATTCATGATTATAACATTAGAATTTGATCTTGTATTTAGTATTTTATGATGGGTTTTCGTATTTCATCTTATAGGTCTTTGGTAATTTTTCTATTAATTAAGTCAAATTAAAAGATTAAATTAATGGTTTAAATTAATGGTTTAATTTAATGGAAAATTATTATGATATTTTTAGTATTTAATTATATTTCATTAATTGAGAAATTAATTAAATAAAAGAATTAAATTTAAAGAGAAAATTATAATCTAGTTTGAGAGTGTAATAATATTAATTTAATATAATAATAATATATTGAGGAGATCATTTTTAAATAAATGCTAAATATTATTACTTAAGTTAATAAATATTTTATCAATTAACAATTCAAAAATAAATTAAAGAGTGAAAGAGTAATTAAATTATTAAAGATATTTTAATTTGCATAAAGTGTGCATGAATATTTGAAAAAGGTTAATAAAGAGTTAAAGGGTTGTGATCAAGGAGTTCCCTCGGGTGATCACACAATCAAAGCCACAAATTTAGGAGAGAACTCCTTATCAGCAATTAAGGGTATATTTTCTAGGGATTGGGAATTTTGGAGAAAAGAATTTTCAGAGAGAAGAGATTTCTCTCACAATCTTCGAGTGTTTGCAAATAAGCATTAGAACTAGGTAGATCCTTGTGTTTTGTTCACCCAGTTAATTATGTAATTTAATACTCCTACCTTCATTGTGATTGTGAATTGTTTTTCCAAATTGTGTTGTGATGAACTCTTCAATCCTTCATTAGAATTTAATGGTATTCTTATTGTTTTCTTTTGTATATGTGAGGATTGAAATTTAGTAGAGCCCTCGTTTAGTAGATTTAAAATTTTTAAATTAATCCAGGAAGGGTTTTGAAAGAAATGGAAAATTTTGAATATAAATTTACTTGGTTTTTCGTAATTCCTCTATCAGAGTATTGATGGAATTATTTATAAATATAAATATATAAATAAATAAATAAATAAATAAATAAATAAATATATATATATATATATATATATATATAAAATTTGATAATATTGGTGCGGAGGACTGTTATTAAAATTTATTTTAAAATAAATAAATAAAAATAAAAAATATATAATATATTGGGTGGGGTGGTGAGGCCATCAAACCCTCCACCTCCTACCATACTCCCCACCATGACAACATACTTTTAGCGGCCATTTATGGTCCACATAGCAGACCTGCTGCCGTGAACAACAGGTACACCTGTCGTCATGCCAATAAGGCTATTGCGACAGCAAGCTTGCGGGATTTAGATTATCACAAGGTTTTTTTTTCAAAAAATTTATTAAAAATTTAAATTATTATTTTATTAATAATTTTTTATTAATATTTTATTAATTATTAATTTAATTAATGTTTAATATAGTTATTAATAATTTTATTTATAGTTTTGTTAATTATTATTAATTAATAATTAATAATATATTAATATAATTTTCTTCATAATTATTAGTTAAATTTAATTAAATATTATTGAATTAAATTTAACTTTATTCATTATGTTATTATTTAATGATTTTGATTATTAAAATAATCATTATTTATTAAAATAATCAATTAAAATAATTTATTTATTAAATTATTAAACTAATGAATTATTGATAATCTCATAAGATAAGGGTAATTGTGCATTTTATTCAAATACAAGAAATGGGTTAAATAGTAAGGGTTAAAGTGTAAATCTTATGTACTCGAAAACTTACCTTAAAACAAAAACTTGACCTCACTGTTAGCTTAAAATATGTGTTTTTTAAAATCAAACCAAACTATGAGACTGCACTATTATCTATATGTTGTCTATGTTTTGGGTTGACTAGAGTGTTGACCAATTTAGGACGTCTTCCAAGGGTTTGGGATTTCTATGTTTGTGATATTATGATGATTTGATCTTGATCTTTTAAACTCAACCATGGTAATGTGTTTGGTATGCTCTATGATGAGTTTGGTTATATTATTCGTTATTGCTTTCAGTTTCCTTGTGTGATTATGACATGAATGTTATGACATGATTATCTTGACCTTGAGTCTTCGATCAATTATTTTGGGATACTTTCCAGTTGCTTGTAAAGGACTGAGGGGTTATTGTGAATTATCTTTTGATTCTTTCCAATCACTTGTATAGGATTGATGGTGGAATACTATGATTCTTTTATTTGCACTTTTATGAGCTTAGGGTAGGTTATTGATATGTAATGTTGGGAAGTGGCTTGGAATGGAGGTTTTGGCCCAAAGTGGCTACCAGGGTAACCCATTGTAGGTTGTTTAATAAGTGAAAACACTACACTAAATGAGAGTAAAATGAACCTAATAAGAGTCTTTATATGTTCTTTCCCATGCCTTGAGTGCTAGTATAGACTAGGATGAGAGTAGAGAGGATGCTTGGTTGTGACCATGCATCATTAGTATGCCTTGTCAGTACAAAAAGATACTAGTGCTACATAGAGTCACTAGGGGGCTGGGGTAAATTTAGACTACCAAGGTAACTCTAGAGTTGATTCATGCAATGACACTTTCCTACTTACATAGTAGATTCCCTACATGTCTTTGTTTGCCTCTGGGTTTAGATGTTGATTTATCTTGGAACCTTTTAGTTAGATTACTTTTGGGGTTTCCTTGACATAGATATTACTTTTGATTTTGGGATTGATATCCTATTTGGGACCTAAGACTATCTCCTTAGCATGGTGGAAGTGGACCTTTTTAGGTTACCACGAGGTCGGGTGGTAGTGCTTTTTAGTCTTACCATTGAGATCTATCCGTTGATACCATGGCTAGAGTTCCATATTCACTTTCCTTTCATTCTCTCTTTGTGTATTATGATGGATGGTTATATCTATATGATGGATGATTTCACTTATTGTATTGTAATTTGTTTCATGGATCCGAAAGGGATGATGTAATCTATTTTTATAAATGTATATTCTTTTAGCCTTTCATACCTTATGCAATGTACAGTGGATGATTGTACATTCTAAATTTCATTGCAAAGTGGCATTTGGAACAAATGTATATTATTTAAGTGGAATGGACTTGTAGTTGCACTTTCATATGGATGTGTTATTTATTTGACTTAGTATTATTTAAATTTAAATGTGATTCAACATCTTGGGATCCTTAGGGAATGTAATCTATTGTGCTTTCTTATGTATCATTGTATGTTATTGCTTCCGCTACTTTATAGTTGATGTGTATGTTATCCTTTCAAAAAAAAAAGTGTGGAAAACTTAGTAAAACTTTAGGTCAATTCTTTTGGATCCCTTGGTGGGGCGTTACATCTAGTATCAAGCCTAAGTTCTACATTGGGAGCTCTAGGCATATTGGAATGCCACTAGTTGTTAACTAGTTGAACTAAAATGGAATTTAAATTGTTATGTATACCTATTTCAAACTGAAACTTGAACTAGTTAAACTAAAATAGAACTTAAACTTTTAGTTGTATATTTTCAAACTTGAACATTTATACTTCAAAACTGAAATATACTTAAAACTAAATTAGCTAAAATTGAAAATTGAACTTATACTATTTTCAAAACATGTATCTTCTATTTATGCTTTACATTAGTTTTTTTTATGGTTATTATAGAATCTTGTATCTTGGACATTATTGTAGGATGGTATCTGGGACAAGATCTTCAGATAGAGTCATATCCTAGGCCATGGATGAGGCAGAAACATCAATGTACATGAGTCTATCCATGAAGGCCCTAATCAAGAAGAGGATAGGGGAGAACATGTTGGTGAGCATTAGGAAGAGAACCATAAAGAGCAGTAGTCCAACTCAGAGGAGGTTGACCTAAGGAAAATGATGAAAACCATCATTGATCACCTACCTCCTCTTCATGGTTAGGATGGAGCACGTTAGGTAGGGAATGATAATAGACCTAGGTCTAGGAGCCCTCAAAGGGATTGACAGAGATCAATTGTAGCTACTAAGATGAAGGACCTACAGAGTTCCAAGGTCAAACCCATTGATGGGCATGGTTCAGGTTATGTAGCTAAGCAGTGGCTTATTGCTCTTGATAGGGTTTATGCTATTCAAGACTTTGACACTAATGTCAAAGCAAAGTTTGCTATTACCAACTTGGAACTCTTTGGAGCCACCTATTGTACTATCAAAGAGAAGAAACTGGGTATAAACATGAATAATATCACATGGGAGTTATTCCTAGAAAAATTTTGTGAGTGATTCCTACCAAAGGAATGGAACTAGCATAGAGCAGATGAATTCCACAACCTAAGATAGTTCACAATAACCGTAGCAGAGTATGAGTGCAGTTCTATGAGCTCATGCCCTATGTGGGAATTAGTGATAACCCAACACAGTTGGCACAACATTTCATCAAAGGCTTGAACAACCATCTAGTTGGGGGTGTTAAGGTATTTAAGCCTAAGACCCTCTAAGATGCGGTACATCGAGCCTTTCTTGTAAAGCAAAGTGTTAGCCTAGGACATGGGGGTTTTGTGGGAGCACCTATAGTATCAGGATCTAAGGGTAACCACAACTCAGGTGGGAAAAGGAAACCCCCTTTCCTAAAGGGAATCAGAACCAACAAAAACCTTAGTAAAAATAACAACAGAAGGGATCATACCCTCAAGCACAAAGTGGTGGTAGTGTTTCTAACTCTAAGAACTATCACAATGCATAGGGCAATAGGTAAAATTAGAACACTTAGCCTGTGTAGAGAAACTAGTCTTTTGCTAGTAGGGATAGCCACTAGTAGTTGAGTGCACCTCCAATAGGGAGGGGATCTTGTAGAGGCACTAGATGTTATTATTGTGGGAAGTTTGGATACATTGTAGCTCACTATCCACAATGTGCATCTCAGTATTTAGGTTCTAGGCCAGTAGCATCTGAGCCCACAGTCAAAGATGTAGGTAGAGCTCACAGGATATTTGTGGTAGTAGATCACTATCAAGGAGACCATCATGGGACTCTGGTTGAGACTATGAGAGCTATCTAAGGTACACCTCTCTCTATATTGTTTGATTTAGGTGCTATTGACTCTTTTAATTCACCATCATTAGTTGCTATTGTAAGTTGGAAGCAGTTAAGTAGGATTTGGGTTGGCAAGTAGAACTAGCCTCAAGCACTAGGGTTTCCACATATTTCATAGTTCTAAAGTGTGAACTAAGCTTAGGAGGTTTTGTGACATCAGTTAACCTTTTCTTAATTCCTTTAGGCTCTTATGATGCGGTCTTAGGTATGGATTGGCTTGGTTCTCATAGAGCTAGTATAGACTACAGAAAGAAGACCGTTGTGTCTTAGGATGATCAAGGGAAGGATGTAGATATTGTGGGGATACAAAGACCTATATCTCTATGGATGATATTTTCTATGCAATTAAAGTAGAGATCTAGAGATATTAGGTATTTGCTATTATGGTAAGTGAGCTAGAAGAAGGAAACCCTATGAGAAAGACTATAGACCACCCTATTCTACAAGAATATGTGGATGTCTTTCCTAGTGAGATTCTGGGCATGGCCTCAAAGAGAGATGTTGATTTTAGCATTGATCTCATTGTAGGAGCAAAGCCTATTTCTAGATCTCCTTATCGTATGACCACTCAGAAATAAAGTGAGTTGCACCTATAGCTTGATGACCTTCTAGCGAAGGATAGTATCCAATCGAGTGTATCACCATTAGGAGCTCCAGTGCTCTTTATGAAGAAGAGGGATGATTTTTTGTGCCTATGTATTGATTATAGATAGATGAACAAGGTGACAATAAAGAATAGGTATCCTTTACCAAGGATCGATGATTTATTTGATTAGATTAAGGGAGCTATGGTGTTCTCTAAAATTGATCTTAAGTTAGGATATCATTAGCTTCACATTTGAGATACTGATATTCATAAGACTACCTTTCAAACTCTCTATGGGAACTACAAGTTCATAGTAGTTCCCTTTGGATTAACGAACACTACATCAATTTTCATGTGTATGATGAATGGAGTCTTCCATTCCTATATTAACATATTTGTACTCATGTTCCTAGATGATACATTGATATATTCTAGATTCAAAAAGGAGCATGAGGTACAACTATGTTTGGTTTTGTAGTGCTTAAGAGATAATCAACTTTATGCCAACTCAACAAAGTGTGATTTCTTTCAATCAGAGATATAGTACTTAGGACACATCATATAAGGTGAGGCTATCTCTGTAGATCCTATGAAGATTCAAGCAATGGTAGATTGGCCCACACCCACTACCATGTCAAAAATTCATAGCTTCATGGCTCTAGCTAGTTATTATTGTAGATTTGTCCAAAACTTCTCTAGAATATCACATCCTATCACTTCCCTTCAGAGGAAAGGAAAAAAGTGTTTATGGATAGAGAAATGTGAGGAATCATTTTAGAACTCAAGGATCTTTTGACCAGTGCACCTATCTCATTAGTACTTAATCTAGTAGGTGACTTCATGGTGTGTACAGATGCTTCCCTTGAGGGGATTGGAACAATATTGATGTAGGATGGATGGGTGATTGCTTATGAATCACACAAACTCAAGGATCATGAGTTGAATTATCCTACAGATGATCTTGAGTTAGCTGTGGTATTTCATGCCCTAGTGATATGGAGAAAATTCTTTCTAGGACACATATTTGAACTTCATAGTGATCATCATATTCTATAGTACATATTCATGTAGCCTAATCTGAATGCTAGGCAAAGGTGTTGGATGGAGTTTCTTTGTGAGTATGACTTCAAGGTGAAATATATTCAGAGAAAGGAGAATGTGGTAGCTGACACTTTGTGTCATAGGAGACATGTGACACTATCTATGACTCTTAGTGTGATTTGAGGAGTTGTATACTTTAGGAACTTCCTACAAATATTTGGTATCGAGAGGTGAGCAGAGAGATAGATTTAGGAAGACCGTTAGAGGGAAGGTTTTTAGATTATGTTTTATAGTTAGATGGCCTTTTGTGATATTTAGGAAGGATCTATGTACCACTACTAGATGATCTCCGTGCATTGATCATATTAGAAGCTCATTGTGCACCTTACTCAATACATCTAGGTGTTAAAAAGATGCATGTAGATTTGTGACATCTATTCTATTAGACAAGGATGAAGTGTGATATCATTGATTTTGTGGCTAGGTGTCTTGAGTGCCAGAGAGTTAAAGTAGAGCACTAGAATCTTGCAGGGCTTTTATAGCCAAATCTCATTCTTTCATGGAAGTGGGACATCATCTCAATGGATTTCATAGTAGGATTGCCTATGATTGCTCGTCGACATGATGCTATCATGGTCACTGTTGATCAGTTGACTAAGGTGATACAATTTTCACTAATGAGGTTATCCTACACTACAACTTCTATAGCTAATGTCTTCATGCATGATATCAAGAGACTACATGGAATTCCTCAGAAGATCATTTCAGATAGGGATCCTATATTCACTTCTGCATTTTGGACATAACTACAGCATTATCTTGGAGCACAGTTGAACTTCAGCTTAGCTTATCACTCAGAAATTGATGGTTAGACTGAGAGAGTGAATCAAGTTTTGGAGGATATGTTGAGGATGTATGTGATGGATAGACATACTCTTTGGGAGGATTATCTTTACCTAGTGGAGTTTTCTTATAACAGATATCACAATTCTATTGGCATGACACCTTTTCAGTCCTTGTATGGTCATTCCTGTCTTCCACATTTGAGTTAGGATAGTCTTCAGGATAGCATCCTATTGGGTCCTAAGATGCTTTGAGATAAGGAGCAATAGGTAGTGTGCATCCATGAGCATGTGTCTACAACACGGGATAGACAGAAAAAGTATGCCAATGCTCATAGGATGGATAAGTAGTTTTCTATGGAAGAGAAATTTTCTTGAGAGTGCATCCATGGACGAGTTTGATCCATTATGTAAAGGGTTCAAACCTAGCACCTCGCTTTGTGGGACCATTTGAGATTCTTGAGAGGATAGGTCTAGTTGCCTACCATCTTGCATTGTTGCCCAACCTAGCTCATGTTCATGATGTTTTCCATGTTTCTATACTTAGACAATATATTCCTGATGTGGTACATGTTCTTGATTGGAATGTGTTATAGGTAGAGGACGAGTAGTTGGCTTTGGAGTTGGTTCACATTTTGGAGCAACGGGAGTTGACCCTTAGGGATCGAACCATAGAGTAGGTAAGGTTCCAATGGGACCCTACTAATGAGTCATCAGCTACATGGGAGGATGCATCTAGTCTATAGGATTTATATCCCTACTTGTTTATAGGCTTCCAAGAGTAAGCCTTGTAGACACTTAAAATTGTCCTAAACACTATATTAATTAATTTTAATATTGCCCATGACATTGTAATTGATTATTTATTAATTAATTATATTTCTCACATTCTTTTACTAATTTAATTAAATTATTTTAATTAAATGAGTTCATTCTCCTAAGTATTTAAATTTAATTTAAATACTCCTAGCCTTAATGTGTTAAATTAATTTAACACATGATTCTCCATCATCCCCTTTTAAAAATAAACTTTGTGTATTTAATCCTCACATCCTATTAATTCCTCTAAACTCATGATTAAATTAAATCCTATTTAATTTAATCCTAATCCTATCCTAAAATCTAGTCTACAACCATCACTCTCATCCTTCTAAGCCTACCCACTACTTAAACCCACTTTATTATCCTAAATCCCTTTCTAAACACCTTTTAGCTCCTAAGAGTTTGCTTACACATGTGTGAGAAGCTCATGATCTAATAAAGCTTCCACCTCTTACACCTCTTACACATTTGTCCCCCACTCCTTCCCCCAAGGTTGCTCACACATGTGTGAGCACACCTTGAGCCTCTCAAACATTAAAGGCTCTTTTTGAATTTTGCATGGCTTTTCCTTTTGCCCATGTTTCTCCCTTGTGGCACCTATGTGGATGCCACATAGATGCCACCTCCCCAAGGCCTCTCTCAAGCTTATAAATAGAGCCCTTGTCTCAAGCATTTTCCATCTCCTCCATATGCATTGTTATCATGCCAATTTAGAGTTAGAACTTTCTAAAGATTTTATGCATAGTTACTAACCCTTTGGTAGTTGTTTATTTCTTGCATTTCTTTTTATATTCATGATAGTATTACATTCTTAGATTTTCTTTCTACATCCATTTCCATTATCGATTGAGTGCTCTCAAGAATGGTTGCTTCCATAGCCATCTCTTGAAGTATTCTTCATCATTTAGCTTAGTTGCATATTCATTATTGCATCTTTCATCATCTTGAGATTCATAGTTGTGTTTGGGGAGAGCACACTCACATCCCTCCAATCTAAAACACACCAACATGGCCTCTCATGGGTGCCTTTGTTGAATTGTTTGAGGTTGAATGAGGACTTGATTTATTGGTTGCTTTGAGTTGCAAAACTCAAGCATAATATTAGTTGTGTTTCATTTTGTTCTGAATATCTTAATATCTATGTCCAACTAATGTTTGTTTGTTAACTCTTGCTTCCAATAGGTCAAATTCTCTTTCATACAAGCCTAAGTCTAGGGGGTGGATGTAGTGCCTACCCCTAGTTTACATTTTATTACTATTGCCAAACTCTTTTAGGCTAGTTTATGCTTGATGATTAGTAGCATTATCTTTCAGATTATCAGATATTGTTTCATATTCAGTTGATTTTACGATGAGACTACTTGGTGCTATTTACTCCATATATGCATGATTATACCTTGATGATGATTATTACAATGATTCTAGTTATTCGATGATTATTAGTTAGATGTTTTATTATACGTGTTTTCTTATAAATACTTACCTCATACTACATGTGTATGGTGTGTGTGTATATTTTCTTTATGTATGACATTTCTGATGTGGTTAAGGAAGGGAGTCATAGTCACTTGTTGGTCAAGATCTACACAATGCACCACTTTCTACCATTTCCTATTTAGTTTAGTATATATGTGTTTGTACATGCATGGATTTTATGTAGATTGTAGCTATTGGATATTGACTTCCCTGAATTGCAAGGATGAGCATACCCTATCGCAATATCTCAATGGTAAGAGAGGGGAGATAAATTCTTGAGTCCAAATCCTAAACCTTTAGACCAATTGTCCTATAAAATTAGGACAACCATCTGAAATGACTACCCTTCTAAATGTGTCGTATGACATAAATTCATGATTATAACCTTAGAATTTGATATTGTATGTGGTATTTTATGATGGGTTTTTGTATTTCATCTTATAGGTCTTTGGTGATTTTTCTATTAATTAAGTCAAATTAAAAGATTAAATTAATGGTTTAATTTAATAGAAAATTAATCAAATAAAAGAATTAAATTTAAAGAGAAAAATATAGTCTAGTTTGAGAGCATAATAATATTGATTTGATTTAATAATAATATATTTAGGAGATCATTTTTAAATAAATGCTAAATATTATTATTACTTAAGTTAATAAATATTTTATCAATTAACACTTTGAAAATAAATTAAAGAGTGAAAGAGTAATTAAATTATTAAAGATATTTTAATTTGTATAACGTGTGCATGAATATTCGAAAAAGGTTAATAAAGAGTTAAAGGGTTGTGATCAAGGAGTTCCCTCGGGTGATTGCACAATTAGTGCCCTGAATTTAGGAGAGAACTCCTTATCAACAATTGAGGGTCCATTTTCCAGGGACTAGGAATTTTGGAGAAGGAAATTTTCAGAGAGAAGGTTTTGAGAGAAGAGATTTCTCTCACAATCTTTGGGTGTTTTCAAATTAGCATTAGAACTAGGTAGATCCTTGTGTTTTGTTCACCCAGTTAATTCTGTAATTTCATACTCTTGTCTTCATCGTGATTGTGAATTATTTTTCCAAATTGCATTGTGATGAACTCTTCAATCCTTCATTAGAATTTAATGGTATTCTTATTGTTTTTTTTTTCATATATGTGAGGATTGAAATTTAGTAGAACCCTCATTTAGTAGATTTAAAAGTTGCAAATTAAACTGGGAAGGGTTTTGAAAGAAATGGGAATTTTTGATTATAAATTTGGCTGGTTTCTTGTAATTTCTCTATCAGAGTATTGATGGAATTCTTTATTTTATATATATATATATATATATATAGATAATTTGATAATATTGGTGGGGAGGACTGTACTATTATTAAAATAAATAAATAATTTATATATATATATATATATATATATATATATATATATATATATATATGGGAGGCAGGGCCATCAAACCCCCACCTCTCACCATACTCCTCGCCATGGCAGCGTACTGCCAACAACCATTTATGGTCCACACAAAAAACCTACTGGCGTGAACAACAGGTACACTTATTGTCATGACAGCAGGTCTGCCACGGCAGCAAGCCTGTGGGCTTTAGATTATCCCTGTGTGTTTATTATTATAAATTTTATTAAAAAATTTAAATTTAAATTTTATTAATAATTTTTATTAATAATTTTATTAATTATTAATTTAATTAATTAATAAATTTTTAATATAGTTTTTTAAATTAGTTATTAATAATTTTATTTATAGTTTTGTTAACTATTCTTAATTAATAATTAATAATATACTAATATAATTTCCTTCATAATTATTAGTTAAGTTTAATTAAATATTATTGTGTTAAGTTTAACTTTATTCATTATCTTACTATTTAATAATTTTGATTATTAAAATAATCATTATTTATTAAAATAATAAGTTAAAATAATTTATTTATTAAATTATTAAAATAATGAATTATTGATTATCTCATAAGATAAGGGTAATTGTGAATTTTATTCAAATATAAGAAATAGGTTAAATAGTGAGGGTTAAAGTGTAAATCTTATGTACTCAGAAACTTACCTTAAAAAAAAAACTTGACCTTACTATTAGCTCAAAATATATGTTTTTTAAAATCAAAGCAAACTATTAGACTACACTATTATCTGTATGTTGTCTATATTTTGGGTTTTCGGTTGACTAGAGTGTTGACCAATTTAGGACGTCTACTAGAGGAATGGAAGTTTTGTGTTTGTGATATTATGATGATTTGATCTTGATCTTTTAAACTCAACCATGGTAATGTGTTTGGTATGCTCTATGAAGAGTTTGGCTATATTGTTCATTATTACTTTCAATGTCCTTGTGTGATTATGAGATGAATGTTATGACATAATTGTCTTGACCTTGAGTCTTCGATCAATTATTTTGGAATAGTTTCCAGTTGCTTGTAGAGTACTGAGGGGTTATTATGAATTATATTTTAATTCTTTCCAGTCACTTGTATAGGACTGATGGTGAAATACTATGATTCTTTGATTTTTACTTTTATGAGCTTAAGGTAGGTTATCTATATGTAATGTCAAGAAGTGGCTTGAAATGGAGGTTAGGGCTATCAAGGTAACCCATTATAGGTTTTTTAATAAGTGAAAAAACTATACTAAATGAGAGTAAAATGAACCTAATAAGAGTCTTTGTATGTTCTTTCCCATGCCTCGAGCGCTAGTACAAACTAGGATGGGAGTAGAGAGGATACTTGGTTGCAACCATGCATCATTAGTATGCCTTGTCAGTATGAAAGGATACTAGTGCCTCATAGAGTCACTATGGGGCTAGGGTCAAGTTAGACTACCAAGGTAACTCTAGAGTTGATTCATGAGATGACACTTGCACACTTACATAGTAGATTCCCTACGTGTCTTTGTTTGCCTTTGGGTCTAGATGTCAATTTATCTTGGAACCTTTGAGTTAGATTACTTTTAGGGTTTCCTTGACATAGATATTACTTTTGATTTGGGGATTGATACCTATTTAGGACTTGAGACTATCTCCTTAGTGCGGTGGGAGTGGACCTTTTTGGGTTACCACAAGGTCAAGTGGTAGTGCTTTTTACTCTTATCATTGAGATCCATCCCTTGATGTCGTGGCTGGAGTTCCATGTCTGCATTAACTTTCATTCTATGTTTGTGTATTATGTTGGGTGGTTATATCTATATGATGGATGATTTCACTTATTGTATTTTACTTTGTTTCATGGATCCAAAAGGGATGATGTGATCTATTTTTATAAATGTATATTCTTTTAGCCTTTCATACCCTGTCATATGTACAATGGATGATTGTGCATTCTAAATTTTACTGTCAAGTGGCATTTGGAACAATGTATATTATTTAAGTGGAATGGACTTGTAGTTTTACTTTCATATGGATGTGTTATTTATTTGACTTAGTATTATTTAAATTTGAATGTGATTCAACATCTTAGGATCCTTAGGGAATGTAATCTATTGTGTTTGCTTATGTATGATTGTATGTTATTTCTTCTACTACTTTATGATTGATGTGTATGTTATCCTTTCAAAATAAATTTTTTTTTGGTAAAATTATTAAAACTTTAGGTTAATTCTTTTAGATCCCTTGGCGGGGCATTACATTGGAAATTTAGTAAGAGCCTCATAGTAGGAAGAACACATTGGAATTAAATGTTTTGATACACAAAAAGTACTATAAAAGAGCTATAGGTAAGATACAAGGTCTATGAGAGAGAATCTCATTAAGGAAACATTAATAATCCATGAAATCCTATAGGCCATCCAATAGATATCAAGCATCATCTTCTCATCGAGGATTTTAGAGATCAAGGAGTCACACCCTATGAAGGAGCACATGGTAGGTGTATAAGTGATGCATGTTTCAATACATAGGGCATATTTTGTCTAGTATCGACTATGACCCAAATATTCTTTATGTGTGTCCACATACATGTGTGTGTGTGTGTGTGTGTGTGTGTGTGTGTGTGTGTGTGTGTGTGTTTGATGTTTCATCTTTATTTCTTCTTATAATGTCTCTTTGATTGATTTTCATGTGAGAAATAACATAATACTTAAATTGGTAAACATTTGATGAAAGAAATGAATACTTATATAGAATATATTTACATGTCCTTAAATTTGAATCTACTATAGTATATGATTAAATTAAAAGAAGACATGTCTCAATATCCTCTAACAAATACCTTAATCATAAATAATTAATATATTACATATAATATTCAAGCCCCAAACATGAATTTTTTTGTCAGGAATGAAGCAATATATGAAAGAACACATAATGCTTTAAATGTAAGGAAAATACAAGGATGCAAAAATATGTGCATAAGGAGAGAAAAAGAAAAGAAAAAGATAAGGTTAAAAATAGTATTGACACAAGTGCAATGCATATATAGGATCTTTACGTGGTACACCATCCATTTTAGCTATTGTGTATGCATCAATTCCATAGGATTCCATGATAATGTAGGATAGAAGCCAATTTGGACTCAAATTTATTTCCATAGCATGTAGAGCATTAACATTATGTTGATTCTCATAAAGTATTGTCTTAATAAAAATTTATCATTTAATCGCTTTATTTTTTTACCTTTGTTGAAGAGGTTTATGATATGATTTGATGCATCCAAGGGTATTAATTTGATGTTCATCCAATATTTAATGGAATGAGTTCAAGATCTATCTTGATTACCTATCCCCTATTTTTCTTCATTTATAACTCTCTTCATCATGATAAAGAGCCTAGGTGGTGTTGTACACCTATCCTCTTGTGACATCCTTGATTAAAACACCCTACATTTATGATTCAGTGTGCTATATCCCCAAATGACACTTCTAAATAGCCACACATACCTATACTCCAATAGTTTTTAAATTGTTGATAACACTATACATAAAGAATGGCTGTTGCTAAGTAGAATTGACAAGTTTTTCTCTTATTATCAAACATGACATTGTTGGTGAGATTCAAGGAACAAATCTGAATCCCTACTTCTGATTGCACAATATTGTTTTTCTAATTATGGTGTATTAACACTAGCATATGTTTTAGGGAACTAACATTTATTTGTTCCAATGTTTCAAAAAAATTATTATTGATGCATTGAAGAAAAACAATAGTAGACTCATATATTGAAGAGTTGAAATTGGTTTTATTAGAGTCACTATGGAAATGGATGTGCAAATAGATAGAACACAAATACTTCATTTAGACACCTTTTCACACTATTCAAGAATAGTAATTTTATTTCCGTCAATTCACATTATTTTTATGATAATTTTGTATATTCACCAAAGTAGGAAAATCATGATTGGTGTATTAAGATGTCTCAAAAGCATACAAAGTAGGAAAGCTCAATGATCTCTTTTATAGGATATACAGCTTGACTTTGAGAATATATTTGCTAATCTACATAAGTATTCCTTATTTGATGGATTTCCATTTACTCTTCATTCCTTTCTTCCTCTCCAACATTGCAATTCTACACCTTACCTTCATGAACCCTTGTACATGGAAGAAAGGTGTACTTCCACAACTTTCTATGCTTTAACCTTCCACATATTCATCTACAGATTGTATTACTAGAAGCCCAAATGAATCCTTCACCATTAAGATGTCTTTATGCTAACATAGAGAGAAGACCTAGTTCCTTTCTTCCTCTCCAACATTGCAATAATTTCTTCCTTTCTTTCTTAGTAAATTTATTTTGCACAAACCATGTGATCATTATATTCTAATTTAAAATCCTCTAAGGTTCATGCTAGAGATGCAAGAAGGAATGTAAAGCTAAAGTGGTGTTATTATGCCCCATAGGACATTTTATCATTCTTGCATTATTAACCATACAATATACCATTAGTGTCTCTAAAACATGCCAAGTAACTTTAATTGGTTGTTGGAATTACAAATGGGAACCATACACTTCTGAGAGGTGGGGGGGTGAATCAGAAGTTCAACCTTTAACTACTAAAACTTTAACCATTTCATTAGATGCATGTAACATATGAATCGAAAGTAACAAGTGAAGTAAAATGCATCAAAACATGTAAGCACATACACACTTGACACTAGATATGATTACCCAAAAATCCTCCAAATGAGAAAGTAAAACTAGGGTGGGAATGACACTCACAATTCTTCACTATTGTAGCAATAAAGTGTCACCAATTATAGTTACAATAAGTTTGACCATGAAACATGATCTGCCCTATTAAAGGCCTACCCTATTAAAGGCTTACAAGGATTTTTAGGTCCCACCTTGTAAGAGGATTTTAACACCCTATTAGAAGTGTTCCTATTTAAAGGACTTTAGAACATTCACATTGGAATGTCACCCTATTAAAGGATTTGATAATGATTGTTAAATCGGCCTTAGTCCTAAGGATTTATCCTTACTGATTACAATTATTAGAGAGTAATAGTAGAGCTTTTGATCTGATACAACTTACAACTTTATCTTGCTAATTTCATATCACAATTATGTCCTTCTTGATCCTCTTTGATCTGATATATCAATGCTATATCTTCGATCCTCTATTCTATAAATTGATTATGCAATTCTTTCACACTACTAAGTCACCTTGAATGTTTTTTCAACAATTCATTCATTTAACCCTTTGATATCTATACTCTCTTGATCCTATGTATATATTTAAAATGATGTGGCATTGTCTTCCTTATAAAGACTTTGGTGGCTTAGGGTTAGGTATGAATCCACAACTGAGATTCATCCATTTTGCCATTTAACTCTTCCTATTTTCTGATTGCCTACATGTGATTCCATAGGGAATTCAAATAGATTTGTCCTTATCTTCAAAGTTTTGAAATCTATCCATAAATCAACATAAAAATGGTTTACATAGTTGTTTATGCCATCGCAAACAACTATGTCCAGACTATGTTACTCAACACTTGATGTTACTGATGCTTGACACATACTATAATTCTATTTTTGGCTTGGCACTTAAACTTCTCGACATCATCTATCTTTCTTGGCACTTGAATCACTCGACATGGTCTATCTACTTGGCACTTGAGTGACTTGAGACTCATTGCAACTTGACATAGTTTGTATTTACATATTATACTCAGCATGTATTACTAGTTTAGTATGAACTTAGTGAATGTCTTAAGTGTGTTGACACTCAATTTTCAAAACCAATCTGAGATCAACAATCTCCCCCTTTGACATGAGTGTCAAAAACACTTAGCTATACATAAAAAATCTAATCTTCTCCAGTATAATATATTCACAACTTGGCATATATACAAGATTTCAAAATTTTGTAACTCTCTATGAGTTAATGTGCCTATATTGTATCCAAAAATCTATTCTCTATTTTGATTAATTTTTTCTCTTGCTAACACTCTTTGACTTCAAATATGCTGATATGCTTTGTTTCTGCTCTTTTTCTCTGTTTCTTTTTTATTCTCCCTCTTTATGTTTTCTCCCCCTTTGGTTGTAACTCCCCCTTTTCTTTGTGTATTTTTATCCCCCCCTTGTTTATTTATCTCCTTCTTCTTTCTATCTCCTCCTTTGCATATTTATCTCCCCCCTTTTGACACTTATGTCAAAGGGTCTATACACTGATTCTGTATTTGTTGAAAAAAAATGTGTGGACCTCCATTATGATTTTTAGAGTAGCATCCCAATTGAGACACACAAAATCTAATGACTTTATTTGGATTGCTATCTTTGCTGCAAGGTAAACTAGTCCATCTGATGTAGAAAGATTAGGATCTTTCTTCAACAAAGTTTCTGCATATACTGGTTCTTTATGGAGTATCTCCATATGAGGGGTAAGGGAGGCTTGGATGTTAGTCAAATTGGCTCTTATATTAGCCTCTTCTATTGTTAGCACATCTAGTTGATTCTATGAGTGAAGCAATGTGTGAAATGCTTCTCACTCTGAGTTGGGTTCTAAGGTAGTTGCATACTTGAGACTTTTAGATTTCTCTCCAGACTCAAAATTCTATGGCTTGTTTCTTGTGTAAAGAGTGTAGGATCACACTGTTTGGTGTATAATGAGAATATGTTCTCAAGTACCTTCTTCACTTTCTCAATTTTTGTAGCCAATTCAACTTGTGCTAGTGCTATGTCACTAGATATCTTCTCATTGACTTTCCCTTGAAATTTTCTTTTTGACCATTCCATAAGTTTAGCATTGGTATCTTGGTCTTCATTATTCACCCATTCCACAATATTTGATAACTATTCTAATAGTGGCTTTCATTCTTCAAGTGTTGGAAAACTAAAAGCATCTAAAAAGATATCTTTTATTTCTTGCAATGCTTGCCTCTGTCTATACTCCTTTTTGAGTATCTCCTAATTTTTCTTCTTTTCCAAGGCTTGTTGCATTATGCCTATCTATTCTAATACCATGGTTGCATAATCAAATTTAGGTATCACTATTTCTTCATCTAGAGTTACATCTCCATAGTGGATTACCTTTGCAACCTTGGATGAACTTGAGCCTGGTGCTAAGATCTGCAATGGTACAACATCAATGCTCAGCCTTTGAAGGAATTTTGTAGGAGAACCAAATGTTGGTAGAGTTACCAATGCTGTAATGGCCTCTTGTTCTTTCTCCTTAGGTATAACCTTATTTTCTTCAAATATACCTTGGTCAATCATAATTATTAGAATTGCACATTTTGTTTGTGCATTAGGTACAGATGTATCTATCTGCCTTGTTTGTTCTTCTGTAGTCTTCTCTTCTTCTACTTGCTTTTGATCAACTATATCAATTTTAAAATTTTTTTAACCTTTGCAGATGTATCTTCTAATGTTTGGACTAAAGGTTGAAAATTGGTAGCTAAAGGGATGATAGAAGATGGTTCTTGTGTATTCACCTTGTTGGTGTGATTTTTCATAGTATAGAAAAAATTCTAATATTTGGGTGAAAAATCAGTTAAATCTTTGATTCTTCCAGATTAGGGTTTTATCTTGTGAAATCTTGAAAATTGTTAAATTACCCTAGTTGTGCCATGTTCTGTGGTTTGTTCTTTCCTTTTAAATTCTCAGGGTTTGTCTCTCAAATTGTCCTTGAAAAGGCCCTAAGTGTGTAAAAACCCTTATACCTTTGTTTTGTGTTGCCCTAGTTTTCAAATTTTCAAAAGGTATTGTTTCAAATAATTTGGTAGGGCATTTTATCCTAAAAGATTTGTTTGCATTAGAATACCTTTTTATCCTTATGATAAACCTTTTATGCACTTTAATTGTGATATTTTAATTTTAAAGCAATGCCAAGTTGAAATGTTTTTCAACACCATTGATTTTCTCAACATCAAGAATTCCCACATTCCCACATTATCAAGTTGCGAGGTCCTTAAATAATGCGAGGAAATGAATTTGTGGCACGTAGCCCCTGATGGTTTTTGAGATTCAGTGCACCGCAAAAGGTCTTGTATGTCAGCATGGGTTAGCACACTTTTAGCAGATTTGTCAGATTTGTCAATTCACGTTTTATTTTCCTGCACTATCATTGGTTTTTCAAATCAATGAAAACTTTAGCTTATGATCAATATTCATCAATCATGGATCTTGTTTAGATCCATGGTTCCTACATTCTTGCATTATCAAGTTGCGAGGTCTTTAAATAATGCAGGGAAACGGGTGCACAACGTGTGATAATGGTGACATCATGGGCCTGCCTTTTTCAGAAAGGTAATAATAGTGTGTCCTTTGTGGTGGTTTTCAAATGACATGGAATGATGAGGAAGCATTTCATTGGTCCATTCAAATTGATTAAAGTGCACAGTCATTGCAAGATTCTAATCGCCGTTGATTAAAGCAAGATCAACAGATTGCACTTTCTCGCATTATCAAGCTGCTCAATTTTTAAATAATGCGGGCAAGCGGGCATGGTGGGTCCTAAACCAATCTTTAGGAAATGTGCTGAGTCATGCCATGCTAGAAGAGATTAAAAGTAACAAAATATGCTCATGGGTGGAAAGTGACAGGTTCGCCAAGTTGGAAGCAACGATGTCATGGATACAAAAACTTTAATTACTGCAATAAAAATTGTCAGAGCACATGGATTAAAGGGTAACATTTTCATTGGTCAAGTTGGTTTAGTGGGCTGCCAAATAAAGAGATCTTGATTCACCATTGATTAGGGTAAGATTGACAGTGCCTGCATTCTCGCATTTTCAAAATGCGAGGTCTTTAAATAATGCGGGCAAGCAGGCTTCTGACACGGGGCTAGAGATCCCAAAAGTTTTAAGAGACTTTCTATTTTTGAAACAAAATTGTTTGATCAAAGGGAGATCAACGGGTAGAATTCAAATTCAAGATACAACATGGAAGTAGCGGTTGTAGAAATAAATATGATATAGAGTTTCCTTCGTGCGACCTAAATACTCTGATATAGCATGCGAATTTTCCATTGTTGAAGCATAGTTACAGATTTCTCAGTGCAAAAGAATTTCCAAAGCTAGGGCATGGATTTTTTTAAGGGTTTCAGCAAAATTCGTAGAGAAAACTGTAGAGAAAGGAGGGAAAATTTGGCGAGTAAGTGATCTGTAACCAGTAGAAATAAAAATTTGATGTTACAAAGGTTCTAAACTCTTAAAGATGCCTCCACGAAAGGATTTTTTTGAGCAAACTAAATATTCAAAAAGGGGTGTGCATGATGATTTTCTAGAACAATTGCCTTTTTTAGTTCATGAGATAACTAAGGGGAGGGAGTTGATTCCTAAAAACCCTAGAATAACTATAACAGAGGGTTTCTATGACAAGGCCAATTGGGTACAAGATGCTCAAGTATCCATGGGAGGTTTGGAATTATTCAAAAAGTGGTTTTCAAAGTGAAAATTGGATACTCCTTTGAGCAATGCCTGGGAGTTTGATATTGGAAAGTTGACAATCCCTACAGTTTTCTTTGACAGTGATTGATTAATGGATTTGGCCAAGAAGTATGACCCAATTATAGGGTGGATAAAGAATCATGTTGGAGTAAACCTCTTTAGGGTCTGTCCTGAACTGATTAGAGAAGTTTTCAATCTTAACCCTAATCATGATGTGCATGAAACTATTGACATGGGTAACCTACAAGCAAGGTATGATGCACAAAAAACCTACTTGAAAAGAGGGCCACTACAGGAGCATGCTGCCAAGGTTGGTAATTTGTCTATGATTACTATCAGCACCCCAAAGCCACTATTGAAAAGACATTTTAACATTAGGGCTAAGGCATTATATGTTTCTCTTTATAAGATTTTTGGAATAGATGAGGTAGAACAAATTCCTGGCTCAATTGTCCTCATCATGGCACAAACTCTTCAATTTGGAATGAGCTCTACTTTGGATTTTGTAACATTTCTCACAAGAGAAATTCATAATGGTTTGTTGGGATAGCAAAGGGAAAAGTAGATAAACCATTATGTTGGTATTAATTGCTTACGCATGTGTGCTTGTACAAGGGATTTACATTTTTCTCCATAGGTATGGAATTGGAAACAACCAGGGAGGGGGACAAGAATCCAGTACAGTTGTGGAGTGTAGATGTGACCTCAAAAGCCACAGGTGCCAGTTATGTGAGGTTTGATAGGTATTTTGCATCAAAGCTTAGACTGCTTTTAAGAGGAGATAGCCCTAGAATCCCACAAGCATTGTTAGAATTGGTCATACCCAAGGACCATGCTAAAGGGCTACTTGTCAGCCATAACTAGGGGGATATAATTCCCTACAATCTTTCAATAGTGATAAGAGTGTATGGTTTTTTGGGAAAACCTCATGTGCTACCGTTTCATGTGCCTTTGAAGATAGGAATATCTGAGCTGTTATGGGAGATAGGTACCATAGATGAGAGGGAGTTGACTAGGAAGGGCACATTTTTTCCAATTGTCACTATCACCCATGATTTTGTTTTTGTATGGAAAGGTTGGAAACATTTGAACTTTTTTTTAGACAAATATAACATGGCAGAATCTAATGCCAGATTTATTGATCCTAAAGGTTTCTATGATATCTTTAGATAAAGAATAAAAGTTTCTTGCATGGTCCAACAAGTCTACTATCCCGAAGATGTGATTAGAAACATTTTCACCTTACAAGAACAAGAATTTAGAAAGGAGAAGTGGATGGTGTTTAGCAAAACCCTTGAATTCATTAATGCTTTTGATCCCCACTATGACCCATTGAAAGAAAAGAAATATTAGGGAGCCAAGATAAAAGCCTTGATGAATAATTTTGCTGAAATAACACAAGCTATGAATGAAAAAAGGGCTACATATGTTAGGGCATACATAGAAAAGGCTGCAGAAGTGCAAAAAATAATCAATAGTAAAAACATAGTAGCTCCTATCCAATATACCTTGCAGAAAAGGTCAGGATATGTAATGATTCAGAGTGTGCAACAGGGTCCTCTTCATCAAGGAAAAAGACCAGGAAGTCCATCTACAACTAGTGCTCCAAAAAGGTAGAAGTTAGAATAGTGATCTTCTTCTTCTTAGCTAGAACAATACTCCCCGAGCCAATCCCCAATCAGGATAGATGATGAAGCATTTTTAGGGGAACAATTGAGACAAATTGGTGGAGAAGGGGATAAAATTGTTACTTCCATAGATCTGGAGATTAGGGAACCACAAGAACCCCCTGCACCTTCCTTGGAGCTTACTGTTGCTGATTATAAAAGTAAGGAAATTGATCCTATAGTTGCCCAAGCCTCTCAGAGGTTTGTAAATGATGAAAATTTTGTGAAATCTAGAGCATTTGTACAATTTTTGTGGAGATTGAATATAGGCAATTTTGAAAATACTTGTGAAAAAATAAAAATAGAGCAACTAGATAAACCAAACTCTGTTATTAAAGAAGAGGTAAAATCTAAATTTTTGAATGATTTTGCCCAATTTACACTTGAGGTCGGGAGGCAATTAGCTAAACAATTAGGAGTCTTTATCTTACCTAAATGGGATATAGTGAATGCTATGGTTTTTGATTCAGTAAGAAAAAAAAGGATGTCCAGTTACAAACTGAAGAAGAGATATTACAAGCTCATAGAGGAGTCAAATTTAGTGATGATCACCAAGCCCTTGTAATTTGGTCAATTGAGAAAAGGGATAAAACTAGGATGCAAGAAATCTCTACTGTAGAGCATATTGGTACATTGATAGTATACAACGCTGGTGAAGTAAGTAGTAAGCAAATAATGGGAATGGCCTTAGAAGTGCTAAAATTTGGTGGTGTTGTATCTGGCCAGGAAGAAGATAGATTTACCCAACTCAATGCTAGGTTTGAAGAAGTTTTGAAAGCATATGAGGAAAGGGGTATACAGATACAGTCACTGGAAAACAAAGTGTCTCAAATGGAGAAGATACTTGGGAAGAGAAAGGTGGGAGAATCTAGTGCACCTAGAATTGCATATCCTCCATAGTCATTTGATAGAGCAACCCCTATTGTTGAAATACCAGACACCCCTGAAAGGCCCCAATTCTGTACTGCAGAGGACTTTGAAGAAGAAAAAACCAAACTACATGAGTTGTAGGTAGAATTAAAAAATTAATATGAAGGAAAATTAAAGCAGGGTGTGATGTATTTAAGGGATAAAATACAATGGTCAATCTTCTTTGATCAGTTGACAAGAATTACAACCCTTATGGATGAGTTGAACAGAGATGAGGTAAAATTGACTCCTCTGGCACAGAATTAGAGGGAGAGAAATAATGATATCACATTCATGTGTATATCTACCATCCAAATGCCTTGTCATCAAGTAGAGAAATTTTTTGATTTATTAAATAAGCTAGAAGATTTTTATGATAAAAGGGATTCTTTGCAAAAAAGATTAACAAATTGTTTTTCCAAGTATATTGCTGAAAAATTCATTTTATTTCCTTGTGCTTTAGAATCTGTTGACACAATAAAGTAAAAGGAAAAGTGGAAAAAAGAGTTGGATGAAATATTTTATGAAAGGATCAAGAACATCATAAGTGAAACTGGTCACTAGTTTTGGGCAAGGACAAATGAAGAGTTGGTAAAGATATAGTTATTTTATAATGCCATCAGAAAAGAGCTTGATGATTTAGAGGAATTGGAAAATTCTTTAGTGATTATACAAAGAGAGGCTCTAACTTTTGATTGGCCAGATGATGTTGCTTATAATGAATGGAAAAATTAGTTCTTAGTAAAAATGTCAGAAGATGATGAGGAGGAAGATACAAAAGTAAAAGTTACCCTCATAGTTAATAATGAAGACATGGAAAATCCTCAGATTAAAGTAAGTTTGCAGGTAATTGAAGATGATACATCACTTTCAAACCTCATGGCTATTTACTTCAAGGATGAAGAATAAATGAAGAATCAAATCATAATTTCTTGTCTCAACAATTACAAGTATAACAGAAAGGGACCCACCAAAGAGTGTTCAATGTAGTAGCCTTTCTATTATTTGCTTTTGTCTTTTGTGATAGGTGTATGTAGGTATCTTTTAGAAGACACCTATCACTTTCTTTTAGCCTGAAGCTTGTTGCATCTCAAACTATTTAAGTGAGATTCCAAGGCTAGAGAATGGTCCAAATTATATTGTTTCTAAGTGATATGCTTAGTCTGTCTTTGGTCCAAATTTTTTAAATCAAATTTATGATGTATTTTCTCTGTCAATTCTCTAAGAATACATGAATATAGAATGAGTTGTGTTTCTTTCTAAAGGTCATTCTGAGTCTATTGTAAATGATATACAATTTTCAAAGAAAATGAATACAAATTGTGAACTATCCCAATATCAGTTCTTGATGAATCTTGTCTCCTTCTAATTACTTGGTTATCTTGATATTGTGTAAGTAAAGGCTTGTGCAATTGAATGCAATCTAGTCAGGTTGTATATCTATTTATCACTACTATTAATTTAATGGATTAAATAAAAGCTTTGGTGAATGTGATAAGTTTTCTTAAGTAGTGGAAAAGGGTTTTGAATGATATATTCTGAGAAGAATTGCTTATAGAATTTGTTGTAAGGAAACAAGTTAGATCTAAGAATTTGCTATAGACTCTGAACCCCAATGGATTAGGCACTAATAAAATTGATTCAACTGAAGGAGAAGTATGTCACAAATGGTTGTCAAAAATGCAGAATTAAATCAATTTTACTTTTTTTTCCTGTAGATCTTCAAAGCGGGCTAGTACTTGTCTACATGGAATGTTTTAGCTTTAGTTAGCCACTATTGTTAAGAACATCTATAGATCTATAGAAGAAATTTTGGCCGTATATATTATATGGGATGTGTTTATCAAGTTATTAAGAATTATGTATGTGTTTGAGGATTTTGAGATGAGAATCAGAATGAAACTAAAAATAATCCTCATACAGTTTTCCCAGTCTTGAATCATCCCTAGGTATACCCACCCTGGTTTTGCAGAGCCAAAAGAGTAGAAAAAAAACTTTTGGTTTTGTTGAAGTTGGGTCCAAATGCTTTGCACATGCAATTGTTAACAAGAATAGGCTAACCTTTAGATTGTATGAGTATTATCATTTTGATATTAAGCATTTTGTTGCTTAGTAGTTTTAGTCCTTTTAAAACTCCAACACACCTTATCCCTTATAATCTTAGCTACTACCTTTTGAAGTTCATCAACACTAACCAATATTGGATTCTCACATAATTTGGCTTGCAATGTGGATTGGTCAAGGATCTTCTTCAAGTCTTCTACAGTTAAGGGGTTGATGTTATGAGCTAAACTATCAGGAACATCCTTAATAGTTATAGTTTTTGCAGGCTTGCTTGTGTCATGTGGAGGGCTCATACTCAATATTTGTGTGTCTTGCACACTCTGTTCTTCTTGATGCTCTTTAGCTGTAGCCATCTCATCTATCTTCTTTTGTGTCTCCTCCATAGTATCAATATCTTTTTTTGTATCTTCCTCCTTGTCGTCATCTTCTACTTCATTGTTTCTCCCTTCAAATGGGTCTTCCTCTCCTTCTTTAATAGTTTTCAAACCATATATAAATTTCCACATTTGTGTGGATTTCTTCACAACATCTTTAATATTGTTCTAAAAAATGTTGAATGCCCTGTACTTTGGTGCAAACTGTCCACCATATTTCTTATTTTCTTTGATAATTTGACCTTTGGTCAGTTCTAGCATCACCTATGCTAGTGTTGATTCTCTTATTTGTTTCTCTAGGTTTAAACAATAATACCACTTATTTTAGTATACAAATCCTTTGGCATTGTATTATCTAATTCAAGCGGAGTATTCTTGAATTTAGACATCATTACATATATGGATTCCTCAATCAAATTTTTCTCTTCTCTACCAAGTTTTCGAAAATAAACTTTTTTCAAACCTATTAAATCTACATTTTTCTTAACATTTTCACAGATATTTTCAAGATCAAATTTAGGTTATGACTTACCACTCTAAACTAACTTGTACCTTCAAATTCTATCTTTTCATCATTAGACTTTGGTTGTGCAATGTATTTTCTCCTCTATTTCTTTTGCTCTGGCCCTTTCTATTTAGTAGCCTTTGTCTTCTCTTTGGCTTGCTCTTTGGCCTTTTATGTAGTGGCCCTTTTGTTTTCCCTGGTTGTAGGTGTTGTTGGCTTTGCTGGGCTAGGCTTGGTAGTCTTCTTTCCCTTTATTTTTTCCATAGGCTGTGCCTTGGCCTTTCTCTTCTTTGGTGCTAATGGCATTGGTGCTTCTTTGGTTTGGTCCTCCTCAACACCTTGTTCTTCTTCAATATCTTCACCATGTCTTAGGTCAAAGCTAGAGGTTCTTGAGCTTGTACTTGTTCTTTCTCTTCATCATCATCTTCTTCTTCATCTCCTGCACCTTCTCCAAATTTTGCCTTCAATTTCCTCACTAATTTGTGTTTCTTTTTCAATGTGGAAGCTATCTTTAATTCCATTTCAACTTTAGACTTCATTACATCATAGTTACCAAATATCTTGGCACTTTTATCAATTTCCTTTGCTAGGAGTGTAGTGATGGTAGTTGAGGCTTCATCAACATTGATTTCATAGCCGAAGGGTCATAGCCATCTAACCCTAGGTAGAGCAGCCTGAATGTATGTGTACTCAATATCAACAAGAAAACATATGTTATTGTAGTATTATTCAACTAGTGAGATAGGTATTCTTAACCTCTGCTTCATAGACTTCTTAAAGTCTTCAAAATAACTTGTCATAACTGTTTCAAAATTCTCACCCATCTACTCAATATACTCATTAATTTCTGCAACCACTTATCTATTTGTTTTCCATCCAACTTTACTAAATGATGGAAATTCATTTTGTACATAGAAGAATATGCAATTAGGATTGATCCAAATTTGAATTGGGCACTTTTTGTCTTCCTAATTGCTCCAAGATTTTCCAGTATTTGTTATAGCTAAAGCTCTACTAGATCATAGGTGTGATCTTTCTTGACAATTTTGTATCCAACATCAATAATAATGCAAGGTACACTATTTAACCTACTTGACTGATAAAAATTATGAGAAATAACCCTAATTGCAAAGTCAAGTAGTGGTTCTATTATGGTATCAATGGTCATTCTTCACTTATTCCATTTTGCACCTTATTCTTCTCAATTACCTCTTTTGAATCACTATGTAGGGTCTTTGGCCGATCTAGGGTTGGAAAACTAGTCACCCTATGAATTTTTGTTTTGAAATATTTATAGGTCCAATCTTTAACCATAGACATCCATCATGTATTCTACTTAGTAATATCTTGATCCATTTAGTTTTAAACACCGTGGGAAAATCTAGGGCATGGGTCAAACCCTTTCTCTCTACAATCTTAAATTCCTCCTTCAAGACACCATTTTCACACAACTTATCATAAGTTTGTCTTATCTCCATGTAACCTATGCCTCCTACTTTTTAGTTGTACCATTTTCTCACATCTTGGACCATTATTACTTTAGGTGGAATCATGGATAATGTGTCTAACAGGTCTTGTTTATAGGCAATGTTTGAGATGGACTTGAAATTAGGTTATTTGACCTCATTATTGACTAATTGGACTTCAAATGCCTCTTTCTCCTTCACACTTTTTGAACTAGAAGACATTTAGCCAAACTAGGGTTTAACAAATCTAAATTGTGTAACTCAACTTATGAGGAATACCTCAAAGATTTGATGAACTGGTGCTTGATCTTTGCTAGGATCCTTAAAAATGCTTCAAATTGGTTTGTGAAATACCTCTTCACTCTGATCATTCTTGCTTTGAATTTGTACTGATGAAAAATAGGTGAAAATTGACCTTATACCCTTCAAAACTTTTTATTTAATGCTTGGTGCTTGTACAAGTGTAAACTTAGCATCAACATGATTTCTATTCCACTCAACTTCTATAGAGATTTCCTTTGTTTGACAGCTACTATAGACTTAACTTCAACTGACTTTGACTGATAGCTCAACACTTACTAATATTTTACTTGGCATCTGTAGAGGACCTTCCACACTCGGCAATAACATGAAAATTTGAAGATTTAACTTTGAAATTTTCTCATCATCTTGCATCTTTACTTATGCTAATCTATCCTTTTTAGCACTAACCTTTTTAGGAACTGATGTATGATATAACACTTTTGAGTATCAGTCCCACATATCTCTTTTTCTTAGTTTGATGAGGTGTGACCACTTGACCTTTTAGGTGAAGTGATCTCTTCTTCATTTGATGTACTGCAACCATCTTTCTTTTTCCATATCTTGTTCATCTCATTCCTGATGTGTTCAACATCTGCTTTGCCTTTACCTTTATCAAATTCAAAATTGGGTTCGTTTGACCTTGTTGGAAAATGCTTTCTGATATGACCGGTCTTGAAACAACTGAAACATGTAGTTTGACTCAACCACCTCTTGCAATTTCCACTGAAGTGAGTCCTAATGCAACTTTCAAGTACATGTCCATATTCTTGATAATAGTGACAACTATATCTTGTATTGTAATCCTAATTATAAGAGTTTCCATAGCTTCTTATCTTTACTGGCTTATTTGATGACCACATAGACTTGGATCTACATTCAAAGGCTCTATATCCATATTTCTGACAATTGTAGTAGTAACCTTCAAATCTTGGTGCATGCATGGTTTTGCTTTTGCATTCATGTGCCTGATGACCTTACTTTTTGCACTTATGACTGTGACTGATGTTCTTAAGTTTTTCATGTTGATTTTCTTTATTGCTCCTATACACATTAGTAGTATGTCCTTTCTTACTACAATAATGACAAGTGGGTTTGGAGTGCTTACCTTTGTCATTCCTTTCTTCAACGGTTTTGGATGATTCTCCTTCTTTATTTCTTGTGTAACCTAATCTTGATGTATCATTATTGGATCTAGGGTATTTCAGTAATTGCTCAAAGTACTTGATGGCTTTATTTGGCTTATTGACACTTTCGACAACCTCTCTTTCTCTTCTCAGATCACTTTGTAGTTGTTCATTCTATAATTTCAATGAAGTTATCTTAATGTCTTTGACATTCAACTCATGATGAGCATTCATCATCTAACTTAGGGTATCCAATTGCATGTTAGAGATTTTGGTAAGCTTAGTTGACTTCTCTTCTAGTCTGTTTGCTAGGGTTCTCTTGTCCTCTTCAATCATGACCTTATCTTCTATGGATATCTTCTTTTGTTCAGTTACTTCACATAGCATCATGACATGAGATTTTTGTTCTAGCTTGAGATTTATAATCTCCCTAGCTCGTACTTTGTTCTTTTCCATCAGATCTGCTATTGTTGCATCAAACTCATTTGAGTCTCCATTTGTAAATAACTTGGTGGTGTCAATTTCTTTATATTGTGTGTCATTATTTGCAATGGCTATCTCTTTCCTTCTCTTTAAGGATTTCCTTAACTCCTTTCTGGCCTTGTCTAGTAAATGTAGAATGAGCTGGATTTCAATTTCTTGGTTCTCAATAACCTTTCCTAGTTTGTAGACTTCCATTTCAAGATCTTTTCTCTAAGTTGTAAAGCTTCTCCCTCTAAGAGCATAGCTCTGATACCAATTTTTGGAATTACAAATGTGAACCATACACTTCTCAGAGGGGGGGGGGGGGGAGAGGGGTGAATTAGAAGTTCAAACTTCAACTACTAAAACTATAACCATTCATTAGATGCATGTAACATATGAACTAAAAATAATAAGTGAAGTAAAATGCATCAAAACATGTAAGCACATACATACTTGACACAAGATATGATTACCCAGAAACCCTCCAAACGAGAAGGTAAAACTAGGGTGGGAATGACACTCACAATTCTTCACTATTGTAGCAATAAAGTGTTGCCAATTATAACTACAATAAGTTTGACCATGAAACATGATCTGCCCTGTGAAAGGCCTGCCCTATTAAAGGCTTACAAGGATTGTTAGGTCTCACCTTGTAAGAGGATTTTAACACCCTGTTAGAAGTGTGCCTATTTAAAGGACTTAAGAAAATTCACTTGGAATATCACCTTATTAAAGGATTTGATAATGACTATTAAATCAACCTTAGTCCAAAGGATTTACCCTAACTGATTATAATTGTTAGAGAGTAACAATAGAGTTTTTGATCTAATACAAAATACAACTTAATCTCACTGATTTCAAATCACAATTCTATCCTTCTTGATCCTCTCTAATCTGATATATCAATGCTATGTCTTTGATCCTCTATTCTGTAAACTAATTCTATAATTCTTTCACACTACTAAGTCACCTTGAATGCTTTTTCAACAATTCAATAATTCACCCCTTTGATATCTCTATTCTCTCAATCCTTTGTATATATTAAAAATGATGGGGCATCATCTTCCTTATAAAGACTTTGGTGGCTTAGGGTTAGGTATGAATCTACGGATGAGATTCATCCATTTTATCATTTAACTCTTCCTATTTTTTGATTGGTTGCTGATTGCATAGGGAATTCAAATAGATTTGTCCTTATCTTCAAATTTTTGAGATCTATCCATAAATCAGCATAAAAATAGTTTACATAGTTTTTTGTGTCATCACAGAAAACTATGTCTAATCTATGTTACTCGGCACTTGATGTTATTGATGCTTGGCACATACTATAATTTTATTTCTAGGTTAGCACCTAAACTGTTTGACATCCACTATCTTGCTCAACACTTGAATCACTCAGCATGGTCTATCTTCTTTGCACTTGAGTGACTTGGAACATGAGTGACTTGACACTAGTCCAACTCAGCATAGTCTGTATTTACATATTATACTTAGCATGCATTATTAGCTTAGTATGAACTTAGTGAATGCCTTAAGTGTGTTGATAGTCAATTGTCAAAACCAATCTAAGATCAAGATTGGTGTATTCATGCCTTCTTCCATGTTGGGAGCCTTCAAGAGGTCTTTGGATTTAAGAGCTTTGAGGGGCACCCTTGCACCACAATATTTGAAAAACTATGTTGCTTTGGGAAAATAAATCAACATATATTGAAACCTATAAATTTATTAATCATTCATTATATGTACATAAGTAAATAATAGAAATATAGCATTCTACACACAAGAATAATAATATTTTTAAATTAAAAATATTCAATGTGGAAAAAACTAGAGCTCTAACTATATGAATGCTAGCTACACAATTTTAGGCTCTAGACCAAGGAATCTCATTGATCCTAACTAGGCTTTTGAGCTAATGTGTGCAACCTTAGGGAAAGATGCAATAGAGTTGTAGACTAAACATTTCTTCTTCAAGATAATATATAACACATTCTTTGAAATGATAAGTGTAGTGCATTTTTGTAAACATATGAAACTAACTTCACTAAAAATCATCTAGAATTGTGGATCATCATACACCATAGAAAAGAAAACCTTATTCAATTAGGATTCAACAATACACACACACACACACACACATACATATACATATATATGTATGTATATATATATATATATATGTATGTATGTATGTATATATATATATGTATGTATGTATATATGTATATATGTATATATATATATATGTGTGTGTGTGTACATATATGTATATATATGTGTATATATATATATGTATATATGTATGTGTATATATATGTATATATGTATGTGTGTGTGTGTATATATATATATATATGTATATGTATATGTATGTATGTATATATATATATATTCAACTCTTACTGAAGAGATAGTAATAGTTAATTATTTTATTATTTTTTATTATATACAAGATACTACTAATGCTTGTATGTTTATATTTGATATAATTTTATAGCCAGGATATTTTCTTGTAAAGAAAGTCCAAACCTAATAATATGAACTTAGAAAAAAAAGGTGAAAATTGCTAGATTGTTGTCTTAGTTCAAAAGAAAAGGTGATGGAAAATGTTATTTTCCTTGCAAAAAATGCAAGGACTTAAAGAATCAAAGAATTGTAATCACAATAGCTTAGAGACATTGTAGGCAACATGATCACATTGAAGGGGGAAAGGATTTTGTACTTTGGTGAATGTGGATTTAGAACTGGTGGAACATGGAGGTGTGACTATTGAAGTAAAAGGTAATGCTCCCATGGAAGGAGATGATCCGAAGGAAAAGAAAAAAATTGAAGATATTTGTATTGACACAACTAATAATGTGCCGAAGAACAAGATTGAAGAAGATGTTACTGGCACAACTGATGAAGATGATAATAGTAGTGCATCTAATGATGATGATGATGAAGACAATCTTGATATAGTTGTAGTTGAAAAGGAGTACGATCCCCTATACCAAGGTTCCCAAACAAAACTTCTCTCCATTGTATTGTTGCTAGTAAACTTCAAGATTATGAATGGTGTATCCAATGTAGCAATCTCACATATGCTAAGGTATAGAGTCACTTTAGTCATCTTCCATATTAGCATACCATTAATTTTTTTTATATTAACATTTTTTTCCATAGTTTTATAGGTGAGTATTTGTTACCACCATCAAACATTCTATCTTGCTCTTACCAAGAATTATTGACCATTATGAAAGATATTAGAATGGAGTATCAAACAATAAATGCATGTCCCAATGATCATATTATATATCATAAACAACATGAATTTGCAACACAATACCCTTATTTTCACATTAGTAGATATCGATCAGATCAAATAATCAAAAAGTTCCTCGCACGGTTCTTCGGTACATTCCCATTATTCCACGTCTCCAATGATTATTCAAGTGCACTAGCTTGGCACAATTTAAGGATTACCATGCATGTAATAGAAGTCAAGATGACATTATGTAAATGCCTATTGATGGTTCCACATTTAAGGACATAGAAGATAGGTGGCCAGTATTTAAAGAAGAACCTCATAATCTAAATCTTTCATTGGTAGCAAATGGTTTCAATCCATTTGGTGAGATGAAATATGTTTACTCGATCTAGCTTATTTTTGTTATTAACAATAACATTCCTCCTTGGATGTCCATAAAGAGGGAGCACATAATATTGGCAATGATTGTACCAAGTATTTTTCCATTTAATAGTCATATAAATTAATTTATAAACACAATATCAAAATGGCCATACTAATTATATTTTGTTTATGATTATTCAACTAGGTAAGTACCAAGTGAAAGATATGAATGTATATATTGAGCCCTTGATTGATGAGTTTTTGGAGTTATAGAATGGGGTCACTATGTACAACATCTCAATACCAATTGGTGAAAGATAATTTCAATTTCATGCAATGCTTGTATGGGCAATACATGATGCCCCTAGAATAACACATTTCTATGGCATGTAAAACTATTAACACATATTTTTGGTATGTAATAGTGCTAACGCATTTTCTTTGTATGTTTAAGTTTCTTGTGATAATTATAAATATGAATCTTCTAGTACACATTTCATCCAATTATACATGATCTTGTAGGTCTTCAAAGAAAGGAAAAATTTACGTGTCCAATTTATGGTCCAAAGATGAAATCTTGTCATTCAAAAAGTTTAGGAAAAAAGGTCTTTGATGTGAATAGAAACTTTCTCTACAAAAATCATAAGTATCAAATTATTGAAAAATATCTTTTCAATGGGAAAGAAGAGACAATATCAAATACATGATGAATGACACCTCACATATGGAAGTTGGAATACAATACAATAAATTATCGAGGTAATGTCATTCCATCTAATGTAGATTTTTATATGAAATTAAAATTTGGATACTATATTTTGTTTAGTAATGATGTAATTGATGTTCATGAAGGTCATCAAGGCATTGATGAGAAACTTCCAAAAGGTATTAAAAGCTATCCTAGACAATTTAGTAGGTTGATGTACTAAGAGCACCTCCCAATCATACATTTGTTTGATGCTATGCATATTAGAAAGAATGTAATAGAGACACTATGGAAAATATTGAATAGAAGGTCTAACAAAGAAAAATTGGTCAAAATTTGTAATGACATTGATGAATCCAATTGTGCATTGAAGTTTTTCCTTGAATCAAATAGAAATAGAAACTATATTAATTCAAGTGTCATTCCTTGGTTATTAGCACAACAAAAAATTGATGCCATATTTGAAGCCATAAACAAACTAAATTTTCCATAGGATTTTCTACAAACATAAGCAGTCTCATATTAAAGAAAGGTGATTTTGGGTCAAGGTTGAAAATGCATGATTGGTATACCTTCATCAAGGTAAGTCATGTTCTTCTCTATTTACAATAAATTTGTAAAACATCATGTAATTTTCATTGTTTTATTTTATAATATATTTAAAAGATCATTTTATTATTATTTTAGTACATTCTACCTCTATCTCTCCCACACAATTTTGACAACATGAGTGTCAAACAAGTTATATATGATCTTGGAAAATACATGAGGTTAGAAGTGTTATTTGTTAGATTTATTGTATAGATATTATTTTTGTGTCTTTCTCTTCTTTTTCTCTAATTTATTGTATATTTTTTTGTAGAGTCTCATTAATATGTTGTTGCATGATGAATATCTTCTAGGTAGTTTTCATCTAAAGAAATTGATAAAAATAGAAAAAAGTATTGGAAGAGAAAATTTTCTCATCTTTTGTGTGAGATGCAAAAGTGTCTACCTCCAACTTTTTTCAATACACTAGAACACTACCTCATACGTCTAGTTGAGGAAATTGAATTGTGTGGACCTGTACCAACTAGGTCAATGTGGACGGTTGAGAGGCACTTGAAATTTTTGAAGGGCTTGGTTCAACAAAGAGCACATCCTGAGGGTTCCTTGGTTGAGGGATATATGGTATAATAGACCATGGTGTACATTAGTGAATATCTTCTTTAATTTGCATCAAAGATCCATGTAGATCACATTTGGGATCCAAACTCCATTAACAGATTTGAAGGGGAGTACTTGATGGGGAAAGGTAGATTGAGGAAAGTGAGAGGTAATTATAAGATGTTATTGTAGTTAACTAGTTCTTAGCTATCACCACTATAAGTTGTTTCTAACCAATCTATTTGTTTTATATAGTTGCTTGTGAGTGGGATGTACTTCATTTGTATATTGTAAACAATATTGATTGGATGATGTTATGGATTGAATGATCTCAACAAAATGGTTGCTCATAAAAATGGAAAGGTGTTTCTTCATTGGTTAAATAAGCTTAGTGTAATGGAGATTCCAATGATAAACAAATGGTAATTGATCTAGCAAATGGTTTAAGAGGTGGAAAGTTACACATATGATAATCTATCATGAACCATTTGTTTAATATAAAATCATGTATGGATGCATAATTTTGACATGTTTGAAAAATAATAGTCAAGCAAAATAATAGTCAAGCACCACAAGCTATGTACTACAATGGTCATAAATTTTGCATAAAAGAGGTGGAAAATACTAAGAGAACTTGTGATTCTAGGATAACAATAGCCTTTGAGGTCACCAATATTTCATCTAGAAATGACATGAATCCTTAACAATATAAAAATAGTGTTGGAAATGATTGAAACAATCACGAGGAAAGTTGTTAGGATGATCATATGGAATTGGTAAAGAATGTTCTCAATCATTGTTTTGTTATTGATGTCCAACTTGCTACTTGCAGGAATGATAAATGCTTTAGTGATCCAAATACTATTAGTTAGTTGATTGACAAGAAGGAGGCAATCAATAAGATGTAACTAGAGAAAGGTTGAAGTTATGGTGTTGTAATGAAGTACAAGGATCAGCTAAGCCATCAATGAAAAAGTGTGTTGATGACATACTATAAGACACAGAGAATGGGCACACTAAAACATATCAAAGATGTAAGGTTTTAGCTAAGATATCTGTAAAGCCTAACTAAAGTTCATTAGAGAGAAGGAGCCAAGCAAGCTAGTAGGTGCTGAACAGATTCCTAGTTGAAGCCAAGCAAGATTAACTTCAGATGTCGAGTGATACAAGTGTCGAGTAAACTTTAGATGTCGAGTAATACAAGTACCGAGTAAACTTCAGATGCTGAGTAATACAAGTGCTGAGTAAACTTCAGATGCTGAGTGATACAAGTGCCGAGTAAACTTCAGATGCTGAGTGATACAAAATTTATCAAGTGCCAAGTGAACTTCAGGTGCTGAGCTATCCAGGAAACAGATGCCGAGCATCAAAAAACCAATAGTGCCGAGTAACATAGAGGTGCCCAGCACTAGTAAATCAATGATGCCGAGTTGCTACATTATTTTGAAAATCGAAGATTTGCTAGATCTAAGCCGATAAGGTTGTTATCTAGAAGTTTGTAAATTAAATGGAAGATAAGAATGATGAGCTAGTGGCACAAAACACCATGTAGAACATTTTTAAAAGATACAACTAACCAAGAACAAGATATGGGTTAGATACATTGTATCCTACCTAATCCATTTGAAACCCTAAAATTGGAGAGGGAGAATTGAGCAAAAAAGGAAAATCAAATTTCTATTTAGGGAGACATAAGTTCATGAAAGAGAGAGAGAGAGAGAGAGAGAGAGAGAGAGAGAGAGAGAGAGAGAGGCGATCAATCATGAAAGCATAAAATGCTGAAGGAGGTGCTAAGGAAGAAAGAGAGCATAGTTACTCTGTTTCAATAAGAAGACCCCAAATATGGATGCATTGGTATGATGAGTAGGAAGACTCAAGGAGACGAAGCTTGAGAAGAAAACAAGCAGTTAGAGCTGAAGTGATTAAAGCCAAAGAAAAAGGTTAGAACTAAAGTGTGATCTAAAATCTGCAAAGTATGTTGTAAGTTATATCAGATCAAAAAGCCATTATTGTTACTCTCTAGAAATTGTAACAGATAGTTTAAATCCTATGGACTTAGGTTGGTTTAATAGCCATCAGGTAAACCCTTTAACAGGGTGACATTCCAAGTGAATGTTCAAAAGTCCTTTAACCAGGCCCATTGCTAACAATTTGGTGAAATCCTCTAACAAGGTCACATTAAATAGTGTGTTGTAAGCCTTTAACAAGGCAGGCTTTTAATAGGGCATCACTTTAGAAGAGTGAAAATCAAGTAGCATGTTACTGGTGGTTTTTCCCAAATTGGGTTTCCACGTAAATCATTGTGTCATGTGTTGATCTTTCATGTTTTATCTCTGCATGTTGATTTACTGTAACTTTCTAATATGGTTGATTTAAGTTTGGATGGATGAAAAGTGTATGGATTCATTAAAAGTAGAGAAAAAGTATTATTAGGGCATTTGGACCTTGAATAACTGATTCAACCCCCCCCCCCCCCCCCTCAGAGTTATTCTAAAGAATTCTAACAAATAGATACTATGACATTTTGGACAATATAATTGAGTGTGACTTTAATTCTTTCAAACTAGTTCTATTCGTTGTCAAATGGTACAAGCTACTACTAAATCAAAATGATCTTTATAGAACTATTATTGAACATGACAATGAATTTGCAATGATTAATACAAGGTCACTTGAGGTAATTAGAAATGAGCCCTATGTTCTTCTAAGCCAATGTGACAAAGTTTTTTTTACTTTGGTGTTCCACATAAACTAGGTTGATCATTTGTCATTAGACACAATCCAAGAGGAGGATTAGTAAATTACAATGTGATCGAAGAAGAAGATACTAAAGAAGTGGAAGATGAAGTAGATGATGATGATGGCAAAGATGAAGAAGGAGATGATGATGATGATGATGATGATGATGATGATGATGATGATGGTGAAGATGTTCATGATGATGGTGATGGAATTGATGGTGGTGCTGGTGGTGGTGATGGTAATGATGATGATGGTGGTGGTGGTGGTGGTAGTGGTGGTGGTGGTAATGATGATGATGGTGGTTGTGATGGTGGTGGTGATGGTGATGGTGATGATGATGATAATGACAACAACAATGATGATGGTCATAGTGATGATCATGATGATAATGATCATTGTGATGATTTGGATGATGATGACAATAATGATGATGTTCATGATAATGAGATGGACAAAGAAGATGATCAATGATCAGATGTAAATATTTGTTACAATGGTCAATTCTTGGTGTTGATTACTTATAATATATTTTTTAGTAGAGGCAATGAATTAAAAAGTATACAATGATTATGATGTATTTATATTTTTCATGTTATGTTCTATGCAATTTTTAGCACAAGTATCATGTGATTTGTAACTACCTTAAGACAAATGAATTACATATACATGAAACTATACCCCTTTGATGAGGATCATACACTATGACATGGATTGAGAGCTATAAGTTTATCAGATGCTTTCTTTCTCTTTACCTTCAATATTAACTTTAGGAAAAATTGATCAATATTAGCCTCATTTTATAGAAAATTATTTTGCTCCTTCAACTATATCTCTTATTTGATGGGCTATAGGTACCACCAAATAGGTATTTGTCAAATTTGTCTTTCTTGAGTGAGGGAAATGCAGGAATAAAAGTAGATAGTGAGACATGTCGTAGGTCTAAAAAAGAGAGACAAAATAGAGGTCAAAAGATTAGAATAAAATTCAACAAACACATTTTTTATACAGGTCAATAATGTAAACATGGTGCATTTTTTCAACTCCACCTATTGTCCACACATATGGAATACTGGTGCACATGCATTCTCAATTTAGAGTGGTTAAATATTATGTTGGATGGGAGGGAGAGAGGCTAAAGATATATGGATGCTTTAGTGGTTACATACAATGATTCTTTACTATTTGCATTGTAGTTCTATCACTGAGTTCCTTATGTTGACTATTGCGACATTCTACATTTTAATGTTATTAAAAGTAATATTTTGTTTCCTTTGTTGAAATGTGTCATGCCTTCATTCACAAAAATTGATCTCTTCTAATTGCAACCATATTGGTAACATGACATTCTTATTCATCTTAAAAAAATTCTTGTAACACTATAGATCCTAATATGCATATAGCACACTCACCAATGCAACAAAACTAGAACATATCTTGAAACTTTTCAACATCTTTTGTAATGCTAATTGATCATAATTTCATTGTATTTGGTTGTTGGGTACCAAGCAACATAATTGAATGAGAAATTGAGGTTTTAGGGTAAAGAAAGAATCTCTGCATAATTAGAGGTTAATTCTAGGTAAGGACTACATCTATTTATGGTTTGAATCTAGAAGGAAAGTATCGATGAAAATATTTTTCTAAGATTCCTACATAATGTTGTTTTATTACATGTTTGGTGTTGAATGAGGGACATCAATCAATGATCTTCTCCTTATTCCAATTGGATAGAATGTTATTAACGCTACTCTAATTGTACTAATTTGTAAAGGATAATATTGTAATATAAAAATATCTAGCTGATCCCCCCTTGAAACGAGTTTGTATCCTATCTTACATCTTGCAAGGATGTGAAGAGACTCACCCCTCCAAGCATAGATTGGTTGGTTATAACTGGGTGTTATACACAATGTTTATATTAAGGATAAGTTCTCAACTATTTGAAGATACAACTTCTCACATCATCTACCAATTTCACTATTCAAAACTCAACTCCTTAAACATCAAGCACTCAAACTTTGATCAGTCAATCAATTGTTGATCATATTGCAAGGTCCAACTTCTTATCTCAATCAAATTTTTTAATCACACTCCCATCATGAGACATCTTGTCCTTCCCTATGTCCATGCCCTTGGGCTGTTTAAACACAATGTTTTCCATGCTTAATTCCCATTGACAACTACCTTCAAAGTGTCCACACCCTTAGGCATGTAGACAACTTTCCCTCTCTCCCATCCAACCCACATTACATCTTTTCATTTATCCAGTCCCTAGATCGACCCTTGACACTTTAGTCCTTGACTCTCTTTAGGCCTAAGGATATTACTTGTGACATACCCTTGAACTAATATCTAATAGTAAACCCCCAATAGCATCCTTAACTTTTTCAAACTTATGTCAAAAATCTAAACATGTGGAATGTCACTCACCTATCAAACTAGAAAATGTATTCCCCCAATCTTAAATTAATAGGGACACTTACTCCCCATAGACTAAAAATTTCCTTACCTTGGATCACCAAAAAAATAGGACTCTTATGATCGTAATGTTTCCAGGATGACAGTCACCAATTACCTTGGATCACCAAAAAAATAGGATTCTTATGATTAAAAAAAAACATAGGGCTATTGTCGAAGTTTTGATGACCATTAGTTGTACTATTGATGTTTTTTGTCATCAATGACATGAAAACATTTCATCAATGTTTCAATGAGGCCTACCATCAATGGCATGGAAAGATAGTCGATAAAAAACTCCTAATCATCAAAGTTTCAATGAGGCCTATCATCAATGGCATGGCAAGTTCATCAAAGTTTTGATGTTTGCTAGTAATGCTCTGATGCCACCTCATGATAGAGATTGGGATTATTTTCAATGGGGTTGTGAATCAATATATAGAAAACCTTGTATTGCATCAAAATTTTGAAAAAATTATAGTGACAATTTTTTTGACCATTGGCTATCAAAATATCAACCAACCCTCATCAGAAAATAGGTGCAAATTTACTAGTGGGTGAGTCGTGATAAACTCTCAACACTACCCTCCTAACCTCTGACCCTAGAACAAAATAAATGCACACTTTTTAAATGATGAGCTAATTCACAAGGGTGAACTCACTATTATGGACTGATCCATCTATGAATCATGATGCCCCTGTATCCTTTGCATACTCTACAAGGATCAAATGTCTCCAATCCTTTGATATATATGTCATCAAGCTCAAGTGGGGTCTTCATTACAAGTTATCTACTACTACATTCTATGTCCCCTTAAAATAGATAATATCAAAGTCATATGCCTATAATTTACTTACCCATTTTTTCTACATGTCATTAAGATTTTGCTTCCTAATTAAATGTTTTAGGCTATTGTGGTAAGTTTTTATGCTAAATTGGTTACTCACTAAATATTGCTTGAATTTGGACAAAGCATGCATTATGGCCAACATTTCCTTATCATAAATGTTGAAGCTTCTCTTAGGCCCCCTAAGCTTCCTACTCTCATAAGAAATTGGGTGCTTCTCCCACAAAATCACCACTCCAACACCTTCACCAGATGCATCACAATGCAGCTCAAAATGTTTTCAAAAATCAAGTAGTGCTATCACTGGACAAGAAGTCATCAACTCCTTGAATTTATCAAAACACTCATGTGCCTCAAGAGTCCATAAGAAAGCCCCCTATTCTCATCAAGTCCATAAAGGGTGCTTCATGTCTAGAATATCCACTAATAAACCTCTTATGGAACCCACACAACCTTAAGAATCATCTCAACCATGTCAAGGTCACTGGAGTAGGCCACTCGATAATAGCACGAACCTTTTCAGGATCCATGTGTACTCCATGAGGATTGATAATGTGACCCATATATAATAACTATGATAATCCAAAATCACATTTGGACTCCTTTTCATACAAGGACACCCTGCTCAGAATGCTCAACATAGTGTCTAAGTATCTCGCATGCTCATCCCATGTCCTACTACACACCTAGATGTCAGCAAAGAATACTAACATAAATTTCCTTAACTAATGTTGAAAGACCCTATTTATTGTGGATTAAAAAGTAGCTGGAGCATTAGTTATCCCAAATGACATAGCTACAAACTCAAAATGGACATAATGACAGTTGAATGTCATCTTATCTATATCCTTCTCTGTAACATAGATTTGATGATAGCTTGATCTCAATTTTTTTTTGGAGAAGAAACATATTCCATGTAGCTCATCTAATAACTCATCAATACATGGGATGGAGTACCTATTTTTGATAGTCTTCTTGTTTAGGACCTTGTAATATATGCACATCCTAAGAGTTCCATCCTTCTTCTTCATCAAAACCATAGAAGAAGTGAAAGGCGACTTACTTGGTCTAATGTGCCCCATAGAAAGTATTTCCTTGATGGTTTTCTCAATCTCATCCTTCAATATCTTTGGATGCCTATAGGGTGTGATCTTGATGGGTCTAGCACCCTCCTCTAACTCAATAGTATGCTCAATACCTCTATCTAGAGGTCTACCTAGTGGTATGTCACTGAAAACCTTGTAGTGCTTGATTCTTAGTTCTTGCATGTCTCAGTGATATTCTAATTTTTGCCACCCCTGTGATGGCATTAAAGTGCAACATGCTGCCCACTTAGCCTAGTCATGTCTGAGTAAGCTCTCCATGTGTTTGCAAGACATCATCCTAAACCCACCATTATGAATGGCTTTAAGTATATGGGTCTTCCCATCTGACTGAAATTTCATCTCCATATATCTCAAATTGAGAGTGAAATACCCAATATCATGTAACCAAGTCATACCCAAAACTAAATTTGTATCAAACATATTAACAACATGAAAATCTTCTTTGAAATAAAAGTTGTTGATTCTTAGGGGTAGACCAATAATCTTCCTATCACATTTGAGGGTGTAGTCATCAACTACCCTCACTCTTAGACCCTCGAAGTTCTCTTTTTGTATCCTACACCTCTCAGTCAACTTGGAATCAATAAAATAGTGAGTAGCACCTATATCAATAAAAGTGATAACTCACTGACCATCCAATACTCCTATCATCCTAAACGATCCCCCTTGTTGTACACTAGTGAGATGAGCTGCCTTAAGTCTACCCTTAGTCTTCTCATCACTTGTATCCATTTTGTTCAACTTTTCATCATATGTGCCTTCATTTTCTTCAGTTGATTCCTCATTTTGAGATCGTTGGTCTAAATTTTTAGAATCAAAATCATTATAATAAGCCCACATAACCTTGTTGGCTTTCCTCTTTAACCTCAAAGGGAAGCCATGGTTCATGTCATAGGATCATTTGCAATAACAATTTTTTTTTGCTTCCTTAATCATTTGATGTCTCTCTATCCAAGGGAGAAAATGATTAATCTCTATTTTCAACCTTTTTTTTCATTCCTTTCAGGTTTCTTGAAGAATGGTTTGTTGTCTTTGCTAGATGGTGCACCCTTTGACTAAAATTTATTTACTAGAGCTTTTTTCCATACTTTAGGCCTTTTTAATTGCTTCTTGCAAATTGAATGGATCAAAATATTTTACCCAACCCTTCAATGGTTTAGATAATCCATCAGTGAACAAAACAACGAATCTCCTATTTGAGATATATGGCACCATAACATATAGTCTTTGAAAGTCACTAATGAAATACTCTAATTCACCTATTTGTCTCAACTGTGCCAACTTCTTAAAGTAAACTTTTAGATCCTTCTTATCAAACCCCTCTACCAGCCTATCCATGAAGCCTTGATATGAAGTCACCTAGTTATGTTGAATGGTAACCATCCTAAAATACCACCAATCATGTGCAACTCCCTCTAAATGTAGCATAGCATATTTTATTACATTCACTTCTATCATAGGTCTTTGTACTAAGAAGGCATCAAGCTTGTGAATCCAAGCTTGTGTTGTCTTTCTACTACTACCATCAAATGTAGTCAAGGAAAGCTTCCTTGTAGCAAAATTTAAATCATTATCCTTGCCACGAGGTGTCCTATCTTCTCTTTTTTCATTGTAATGCTCTCTCCTCATATTAAAAAATCTCTCAAATTTCATCATCCCTTGCACCTATGGAGGTAATAAATCTCATTCCTCATTCATAACCATGAGGATATTTGCAAACATCTCCTCTCCAACTTCTTCTTTAGGTGTTATCTCAGGCTCATCTCTCATGAAGGTAGGATTTTTAGGCCTATTTATTTTCCTGGAGTGCATCCTATGATCTCTAGGAGACCCTACTACACTCTTGTTATCCCCATTCTATTGATTCTATCTATTCTATGGGTTAATGTGCTCAAGCATGGTAGTGAGTGCCTACAAAGCCCGAGCCATCCACTCCTACCCTATAATGTCATGTCCCCTATTCAAATAATTAAAAAAATAAATAAACTTTGTTAAGGCAGGCAGGCTCCAAAATGGTGAAATTTCGGAAAAAGGGGTTAATCTTTGGAAACCAATGGACTAATAAATAAAAATTATTATTAAATTATATTTTATTAACCCCTCTTGGATGTGATTTAGGGTTATTCCCTCTTTAAAAGGGGTTTGGAGGCGTTTTGGGCTCATTCTACATCTTGATTCTTGCTAATTTTCTTGTTGTTCTTCAGAGGCTACCAAACCTGTGGAGAAGGAGACCCAAGAATGGGAGTTTGCAGGTTTCTAGGAAGGCTAAGGATGGGAGTTTGAAGCCATTCCATGTGCATGCTCATACAGAGTTTGCCTTTGTGCTGGATAGTGCCGATTTGGGTGTTTTCGGAGTTGTTTTTGGTTTGAGTTTGGGTTTTCAGTTGAGTGTTTCATATCAGTTTGGTTTGCTGCTATATTTTAGACTTTATGATGTTAAAATAGAGCTGAATATATTTATTGGGTCGTGATTAAACTTCTGAGATAGTTTATGAGTGTTTTGTGGTGTTTTCGGGCATTTTTTGTGTTAATTTCGGGAGCCCGATTGAGCATAGTTTTGCCCTGCATTTGTGAGCTGTTGTGTAAAGGCTATACAAATCTGGAAATGTCATTTTTTAGGCTGTTATGATGCTGAAATTTCTATAAAAATGTCCATTTTCAGATTTATTAATAATTTGTGAAGTTGTGAATTTTTTGGCACTAATTTGGACATACCCGATTTGGGTTTTATTGGGAAATTGGCAGATCTTTGTAATATTGGTTGTTTGATTTTAAAGTTCTGATTTGAGGCTAGAAATATCAATAAAAATCAGTAAAGGGACATTTCAGTGGTATCAGAGCCGTGATCTTGCCAGCCTGAGGGTTTGTAGAAGTTGCATGTCAGTTTTAACAACTACCCAGATCTTGCATGTCAAGTTTTGATAACTACCCAGATCTTGCATGTCATATTTTATGATTGCATGCAACTAAGTGAAAGAGAAAAAAGATATTTGCAGCGAGAAAAGAATAAAGAAATTTTGATCAAACCCCCAGTTGAAAGCAAAAGTACAAAATCCAAGGAAGAAAGAAGTATGGCTGATCCAGATGAGATGGCAAAGAAATTCTTCCAAGACATCCAAAATACTCAGAAGCAAACAGTGGATGGTTTGGCGGAAACTAGAGAGGCTTTGCAAATATTGACAGAAAAATTACAAGGAATTGCATCTATTAATGAGAAAGGGAGCACTTCAGAGGAGCCGAGAAATGAGAGATCCACACCATCTAAATCAACCAAATCTATTTTCTTGCCTGCAGATGAGCCACCAGTACCAAATCCAGCCATTAATCCAGTGGAAGAGGTTACAGGTAATTTGATTACATTAAGAGCTACTTACAATGGCTTAGATGATGACTTTCGTAGTTCAGTTCCTTTTAGAGAATATGTGGATATGATGAACGCTTTGATGCCCAAGAAAGAGAACAGGAGGGAGCATGACACAAGTGGAAGAGAGCTCAAAAATAAAATAAGCAAGTTTACAGCACCTACTTTTGATGGAACAAATAAAATTTCAGCTAGAGCATGGCTACAAAAATTACAAACTTTCTTCACACTTAACCCCATGAAAGAGAGTGATGCTATTCAATTTGCAAGTCTACACTTGGAAGATGCAGCCTATGATTGGTGGTATCATGGAATGACTACTCAAGGTCACGATTAGGTAACTACATTTGAAGATTTTAGTCAAAGGGTGATAGATAGATTTGACCTCAAGGATGATGAAGAGTACTTTAAAGAATTGTCAAAGTTGAAGCAAACCAAATCAGTTAATGAGTATATAGAAGAATTTCAAAAAGTGGTTGTTATGGTACCTGATATGAGTGAAAAGAGGATCGTTTATCTTTTTCTTGATGGTTTAGAAGATTCTGTTAAGGGTTTGGTTAAGGCTTTCTCACCCTCAACCTTACAGGAAGCTATCAAAAGAAGCTTGCAACTTGAAACTTGCGTGCCTATGAAATCAATCACTAATAAAAAATCCACAAATCTTCGGCAACATAAGGGAAATTTTCAGAAAAAGACTTTCCCAACACTACCACCAAAAGATGTGACAAATGTGGCAAAAAAGAAGGTATATGAAGAGACTGGGAGTGAATTACGAAGGAAAAAGCTTTGTTTTACTTGTAGAGAACCATGGGTTCCAGGACACAGATGTTTGGGGAAAGGTCAAGTGCACTATATTGAAGTTGCTTCAGAATCTGATTCAGATGAGCATGAGGAATTTCATGATATTAAGGAGGAGGTAGAAGAAGAGAAAGTAAAAGAAATCAGCAAGGATGGCACTTTAGCAGCATTATCAGGAGTCCCAAGATACCATCCCTTCCGAATTCAAGGGGTACTAGCAGGGCAAAGGTTGATTGTTCTTCTTGATAGTGGGGCAACTCACAATTTTATTGATGAGGGATTTGTCATGAAAAGAGGGCTTAAAGAAAAAGATTTTGAGGGATTCAATGTTACTGTAGCTGATGGATTCACTATGCCTTGCACACGGGTGGTGAAACAACTCAAGATGACCTTAGGAGATTATGAGTTATGTGATGACTTCTATGTGGTTGGTATTGGGGAGATAGATCTTGTATTGGGTGTTCAATGGTTGCACTCTATCGGAGGCTATTACATGAACCATCAAACTATGGAGTTTAAATTTAATTCCAATGGGAAAGAAGTCATATTGAGAGGGTTATCGAATGGAGCACCTAAGGTGGTCTTTGCAAAGAGGATGGAGAGGACTTTTCGAAGAGGACAAGTAACATGGGCAGAAGGAGTCATAATCCAACCAACAAGCTCTCCAAAGAATCAAGGTAATTTCCATTTTGAAATTCAAAATATTCTTGATAAGCATAGTATAGTTTTCAATGATTTGCCTCCAGGATTACCACCAAATAGAGGTTTTGAGCATGTTATAGAGTTAGAACAGGGTGCCAAACCAGTTATAACAACCCCATACCGCCATCCAAGAGGTTATAAGGAAGAAATTGAAAAAACTATTAAAGAACTCCTGGACATGGGATTCATAAGGCCTAGCTCTAGTCCATTTGCATCATCTGTGGTACTTGTCAAGAAAAAGGATGGTACAATGAGAATGTGTATAGACTATAGGGCTCTAAACAAGAAGACCATAAAAAATAGGTATCCCATACCATGCATAGATGAACTCATTGATGAGTTACATGGTGTTGTATACTTCTCAAAAATTGACTTAAGATCAGGCTACCATCAAATCCGAATGAGGAGTGAAGATGTGGAAAAGACTTCTTTTAGATGTCACTATGGGCACTTTGAATTTCTTGTTATGCCATTTGGACTCACTAATGCACCTGCAACATTCCAATCTTGTATGAATAAGGTATTCAGTCAGCATCTTCAAAAATTTGTTTTGGTATTTTTTGATGATATCTTGATATACAGTAAAACATGGGAAGAGCATCTAAAGCACATAGACACTGTTTTGGGAATCTTGGAGCAGCAATCCTTCTATGATAAGCTATCTAAATGTGAGTTTGGTTTGACAGAGATCCTATATTTGGGACATATTATAAGCTCTAAAGGAGTACAGGTTGATCAACAAAAAATTCAGGCAATTTTGGATTGGCCTCCACCCACTAATCTTACACAGTTGAGAGGTTTCTTCGGGTTGTGTAGCTACTATAGGAGATTTGCCAAGGGATTTTCTCAGCTTTCTGCCCCCTTGACTGATTTTACAAAGAAAGGAGCTTTTTTTTGGATAGAAGAGGCACAAAAAAACATTTGATAAGCTTAAGGAGGTAATGAGTTCATGCCCTGTGCTTGCAATTCCAGATTTCTCTTTACCTTTTGTTGTTGAATGTGATGCTTTGGGAGAAGGTATAGGGGCTGTCCTAACTCAAAGGGGACATCCAATAGCATTTGAGAGTCAAAAATTAAATCAATCAGAGAAAGGGTACTCCATCTATGATAAGGAAATGTTGGCAATCATGCATGCACTTCATAAGTTTAGACAATATTTGGTATGTGGGAGATTCATTGTAAAGTCAAACCATAATAGCCTCAGGTTCTTCTTGAACCAAAGGGATTTGAATGATCATCAACAAAAATGGGTAAGAAAATTGCAAGCTTATGATTTTGATATTGAATACATGAAAGGAAAGAATAATGTGGTTGCTGATGCTCTCTCAAGAAAGCCCACTTTGTGCTCCTTATCATCTATCTCTTCTGATTGGAAAGTCTCCATAATTTTAGAGTATGCTAAAGATTCATTTGCCACCAAGATTTTGGATAAGTTAGTGGATGATAATAAGTACAAGGTTGTTGATGAATTGATTTATTACAAGAACAGGATCTTCTTAGTGCCAGGGTCAAAAACTAAGGAAAGGATATTGAGGGCCTTTCATGACACACCTTTGGCTGGTCACCAGGGATACTTCAAGACATACAGGAAAATTCGAGAGCAGTTTTCATGGAAGGTTATGAAGGAGGATGTCCTTAAACACATTAAGGAATGTATGGTATGCCAACAAAGCAAGAGTGAGCAAAATTTTCCTGCAGGGTTGTTGTAGCCACTTCCTATTCCCAAACAAAAATGGGAAAGTATTTTCATGGATTTCATCACTGGGTTGCCCAAGGTTCAAGGTAAGGATTGCATATATGTGGTGGTAGATAGACTAACTAAGTATGCACATTTCTTTCCTATCACATCTGATTTCAAGGCATCACAAGTGGCCAAATTGTTCTTCAAGGAAATTTTTAGATTACATGGTTTGCCTAGAAACATTGTTAGTGATCGGGATAGTAGATTCCTCAGCTCTTTTTGGAAGGAGCTCTTTCATTTGGCAGGAACTGAACTCACTCCCAGTACTAGCTATCACCCTCAAACAGATGGACAAACAGAGATAGTTAATAAATGGATAGAAGGATATTTGAGGAACTATGTTTCAAATCAACAACATGCTTGGTTGAAATGGTTACACCTAGGGGAGTATTGTTACAATACATCTCATCACATGTCTATTGGTATGCCTCCTTTTTGTGCTCTTTATGGTTATGATGCCCTTTCCTTTGTTGATCTAATACTTTCTGATAGCAGAGTACCCGCAGCAAGTGATTTCATCAAGCAAAGCCAAGACATAATAAGGTCCCTCAAGGATAATCTACAACATGCACAAAACCAACAAAAGATATATGCTGACAGGAAAAGGATTGAAAGATCTTTTGAGGTGGGAGATTTGGTATTTGTTAGGTTGCAGCCATATAAGCAAAGCACCTTGAAGAGAAGTGGGGCAGAGAAACTCAAGCCAAGGTTCTATGGGCCTTATAAAATCATCAAGGAGGTAGGAGAGGTAGCTTATGAATTGGAGCTCCCACCAAACAGCAAAATACATAATATTTTTCATGTATCTTGCTTAAAGAAGGTTCTAGGCCAACAAACCATAGTATCTATAGAATTACCACCTCTTGATGATGAAGGGAAATTAGTTTTGATACCAGAAGAGATTTTGGATACAAGAGAGAAAAGGTTGAGAAATAGGAGCATCATAGAGCATGTGGTCAAATGGAAAGGATTACCACTAGAGGATGAAAATTGGGAAGGAGAACATATTCTTGAGAATTCTAACCTTCATTTCTTGAGGACAAGCAATATTTGGGAGGGGAGGACTTGTCATGTCCCCTATTCAAATAATTTAAAAAAAAAAAAAACTTTGTTAAGGCAAGCAGGCTCCAAAAAGGTGAAATTTCGAAAAAAGGGGTTAATCTTTGGAAACCAATGGACTAATAAATAAAAATTATTATTAAATTATATTTTATTAACCCCTCTTGAACGTGAGTTAGGGTTATGCCCTCTTTAAAAGGGGTTTGGAGGCATTTTGGGCTCATTCTACATCTTGATTCTTGCTAATTTTCTTGTTGTTCTTCAGAGGCTGCCAAACCTGTGGAGCAGGAGACCCAAGAACAGGAGTTTGCAAGTTTCTAGGAAGGCTAAGGATGGGAGTTTGAAGCCATTCCATGTGCATGCTCATACAGAGTTTTCCTTTGTGCTGGATAGTGCCGATTTGGGTGTTTTCGGGGTTATTTTTGGTTTGAGTTTGGGTTTTCAGTTGAGTGTTTCATATCAGTTTGGTTTGCTGCTATATTTCAGAATTTATGATGTTAAAATAGAGCTGAATATATGTATTGGGTTGTGATTAAACTTCTGAGATAGTTTATGAGTGTTTTGTGGTGTTTCTGGGCATTTTTTGTGTTAATTTCAGGAGCCCGATTGAGCATAGTTTTGCCCTACATTTGTGAGCTGTTGTGTAAAGGCTATACAAATATGGAAATGTCATTTTTTAGGCTGTTATGCTACTGAAATTTCTGTAAAAATGTCCATTTTCAGATTTATTAATAATTTGTGAAGTTGTGAAGTTTTTGGCACTAATTTGGACATACCCGATTTGGGTTTTATTGGGAAATTGACAGATCTTTGTAATATTGGTTGTTTGATTTTAAAGTTCTGATTTGAGGCTGGAAATATCAATAAAAATCAATAAAGGGACATTTCATATAACCATTGATTTCAAAAATTCACTTGTTTCCTTATCCTCATTCCTATTGTCTTTGGGTGGGCTACCCTCTTGCCTGTCACCCATAATGCCCAACTGACTATCAAATTCTTGTTCATTGTGAAACAAAGCTCACCAGAAAGTGTAAAAGCTACGAGAGCCAACCTCAAGAAACTGCATGTGATTTCTAAACCCCCAGGATGACAAACTTTATCTTTGATACCAATGTAATATCCCTTTCAATTTTGATTTTGATTTTCTAATTTCTTAACCTAAAAATTTTGTCAAACACTTTGCACACAAGGGATATATTGTAGATTAAATTCTAATTTCTTTCTAAATGTCAAACTTTAATAAATATGCTTGCAAAGAACTCCAAAACATCTAACAATGAATATGAAAATGTTTTTGTATTTTTATGAAACATATAATAGTGGTCGTTGGAAATACAATAGGGAAAGTAAACTTTAAGATGAGGGGGGTGGGGAGCTAAATTAGTCCTTCAACACTTTAACCATAAATTCATTCACCACACATCCATCTAACAATTTACATGTAAACTAAAATAGCTAGCTAAACATATTCATCCATAGTATGAAAGCAAATAACATTCAACACATGTATGAAAAAAAATATTTGGTTACCCTGAAACCCTCCAAGAGAAGGTAAAACTGGGGTGGGGATGACACCTACAAATCTCCACTATTGCAGTAATAAGGTGTATCCAATGAAGGTTACAATATTTGATCATAAAACACTATCTATCTTATGAAAGGTCTACCCTGTTAAAGGCTTACAAGATTGTTAGATCTTACCCTATTAAATGCTTTCAATACTTTGTTAGAAGTGTGCCTGGTAAAAGTAATTTAACTTACAATGAAGTAAGTACCCTGTTAAAGGATTTACAACAACCTATTAAGACTACTCTATTAAGAGATTTAACTGATTCACCTCTTAGAATGTCTCAACAATGATCTTGCGGTTAGCACTCTGCTGTTAGCTAATAGAACACCTCTTTGATAGTGTGTATTTGATCCTCACTAATTAGATGTATCTCTTCTCTCTAATTCCTTTACTCTATTCTCCTTTAACTGATTCTACAATGTATCTTAGATCACCATACCTTAGTCACCATGAATGTTCTATTTGCGCATGCAAACTTCTCTCTTTTCTCGTTCCACACTTATAAAAAGTTTAGGGTTTTTCCTCCTTAAGAAGATCTAGGTGACTTAGGGTTAGGTATGAATCAATGATTATGATTCACCCATATTGCCTCTTAGTCCTTACCTTTTTCTGATTGGTTGCATGTATTGCATAGAGATTCTCAATAAAGATTCTTCATTATCATCTAAGATCACAAAACAATCCTTAAGTTATCTCTAAAATGGTTTCCATAGTAGTTTGTGCCATTACAAGAAAATAACATTTAACACATGTATGACACAAGATATTTGGTTAACCAAAAGCCCTCCAAGGAGAAGGTAAAACTGGAGTGGGGATGACACCGACAAATCTCCACTACTGCAGTAATAAAGTGTATCTAATGAAGGTTACAATGTTTGATCATGAAATATTATCTATCCTATGAAAGGTTTGCCTTGTTAAAGGATTACAAGATTGTTAGATCATACCCTATTAAAGGATTTCAATACCCTATTAGAAGTGTGCTTGGTAAAAGGAATTTAACTTACAATGAAGTAAGCACCCTATTAAAGGATTTAAAACAACCTATTAAGACTACTCTATTAAGAGATTTAACTGATTCACCTATTATAATTTCTTAGCAATGATCTTGTGGCTTGGACTCTACTACTAGATAATAGATCACCTCTTTTCTAGTGTGTACTTGATCCTCACTAATCAAATATATCTCTTCTCTCCTCTCACTCCTTTATTCTATTCTCCTTTAATTGATTCTACAATGTATCTTAGATCACCATATCTTAGTCACCATGAATGCTCCATTTGATCATTCAAACTTCTCTCTTTTCTCCTTCTACACTCATATAAAGTTTAGGGTTCATCCTCTTTAAGAAGATCTAGGTAACTTAGGGTTAGGTATGAATCAACAATTGTGATTCACCCATATTGATGCTTAATCCTTACCTTTTTTTGATTAGTTGCATGTACTACATAGATATTTTCAATAATGGTTTCTTATCATCCAAGATCACAAAAAAATCCTTAAGTTGGCTCTAAAATGGTTTACATAGTAGTTTGTGCCATTACAAGAAAATAGCATTCAACACATGTATGACACAAGATATTTGGTTACTCAGAAACCCTCCAAAGAGAAGGTAAAAATGGGGTGGGGATTACACCCACAAATCTCCACTACTACAATAATAAAGTGTATCCAATGAAGGTTACAATATTTTATCATGAAACATGATCTATCATGTGAAAGGTTTTCCCTATTAAAGGCTTACAAGATTTTTAGATCTTACCTTGTTAAAGGATTTCAATACCCTTTTAGAAGTGTGTCTGGTAAAAGGAATTTAACTTACAATGAAGTAAGCACCTTGTTAAAGGATTTACAACAACTTGTTAAGACTACCATATTAAGAGATTGAACTGATTCACCTATTAGAATTTCTTAGAAATGATCCAATGGTTAGCACTCTGCTGCTAGATAATAGATCACATCTTTCCTAGTGTGTACTTGATCCTCACTAATCAGATGTATTTCTTCTCTCCTCTAACTCTTTTACTCTGTTCTCCTTTAATTAATTCTACAATGTATCTCATATCACCATACCTTAGTCACCATGAATGCTCTATTTAAACATGCAAAATTCTCTCTTTTCTCCTTCCACACTCATAAAATGTTTTAGGTTTGTCCTCCTTAAGAAGATCTAGGTGACTTAAGCTTAGATATGAATCAATGATTGTGATTCACCCATATTGCAACTTAATCCTTACCTTTTTCTGATTGGTTGCATGTACTACATAGGGATTCTCAATAAAGATTCTTCCTTATCATGTAAGATCACAAAACAATCCTTAAGTTGGCTCTAAAATGGTTTACATAGTATTTTGTGCCATTACAAACAACTATGTCAAAAGTGTATTACTTGGCACTTGAAGTGTCTAATTCTTAGCATCCATTGTCTCTTCAATGACATAACTCGACCTCTAAATGACTCGACATCCACTGATCACTTGACATCTAAATGACTCGACATTTACTATCTTCTTGGCACTTGAGTGACTCAAAACTTGCTTGTTACTCAACATATATTGTCTATCTCTTGCTTGACATATACTATCTGATAACTTATGCTCAATATACATTACTTTTTTGGCATAAAATAAGTAAATTACTTAAGTATATTGTCACTCATATGTAAAAACCAATTTAAGATTAACAGTGGTTACAAATGACAATATATGCATCTCTAACAATAAGACATTAGGGAAACTCATTCTATGATGTTGAATGATATTCTAATCCCTTTTGACAACTTTTTGATATAAGATTTGGATATAAATAAGATTACAAAACTTCCACAACTAATTTCTAAATCCCTGCAAATGCCCTAAGATATTTTGATCTAACCTCAATGCAATGCAAAATGTAAACAAATAGGAACCTAGAAATTGCTCAATAATTTTGGATTTTACTGTAGTGAGTCACTGTAGTAGTGATGGTACAATAGAAAATCACTGTAGCAATTCTGACTTATTCCTTCAATTATACTCCATAATTTGGTCCTAGGCCACAAATTTGGCACAATGAAAAGATTGATTTGTCTTCTCCAATAGTTGTAACCCTTTGGAAGATCTTTCACCAATATGCTCAAATAGAATACATGTATGATGTCATCCCAATACCAAATTCATTGGGCATTTCACCAAATCAAATGGAGGCACACATAAGAACTCCATTATCCAATGACAAATGCTAAAACCCTTGCTCAAAGCTCAAATAAATAAAATAAGAAAATAATGGATTCCTAACAATGAAGCTCTCACCTGTATTTATTCCTTTCCTTCACCCTTCTAAAAGGAAATAAATATTTTTTAATTGTATTCTCTAGAAGCTTCCCCTTTCCAATACAATAATTAGTTGTGCTTCTAGAAAATGCACTCTCTAGAAGCTTCCCCCTTTCCAATGCAATAATTAGTTGTGCTTCTAGAAAATTAAATTAATTAAATATAAATCCACATATATATTTATTTACTTATTGACTTTAATTTAATGTATTTCTCCTTATTTCTCCACTTAGCCTTTAGAGAATGAAAAGATAAGAACTTCATTGAGGGCCTAAAAGATGGGGGACATTACATGTTAGGGCCCTTATTATACATTGGTATATGGTAAAAGGTCATAAGGGATCATAAGATATCATAAGGGATCCTAGGACCCCATAAGACCCCTTAGGACACATTAATGTATTATAAGGGGTCTTATGGAGTATTAGGACACACTAAAACATCTTAGTAACAATTAAGACCCCTTATGATTTCTTAAGGGGTATTGAAAACCCTTAGATTTCTTTAGTATCTATTAGAGTTTCTTAATAGGTATTAAGAACCCTTAAGACCCATTACCATATGCTAATATATGGTAAGGTGTCATTAGAGATCTTAAGGGTAATTTTTCCTAGGTCCCATGAAGACCCATTAGGACCTCTTAAGATCCTTTGCCATATGCTAATGTTATTTAAGATTCATTAAGATCTCTTAGGTTCCCTTACCATACATTAGTATATAGCATGAGGTCCTAAGTGTTCTTAATTTATCCTATGCTACATTAACATATTGAGAGATAATTTCAAAACCCTTGCAACCCCTAACATATATGGTAAGAGGTCTTGTTATCCATTTTTTCCCATTGGCCAAATTTAAATTTTTAGGGTGACAAACATGACTATAGGTCAATTTTGACTATTGAAATCTATTTTCCATGCAAGCCTAATAGGAATATGACAAAATTCTTAACTTTTCTCTTTATTCTTGAGCCTTGAATCTTTTCATATTTGCATGCTATATCCTTATGAATATTTCAAGTTGTGACCTTGTGATTTCTCTTCATTGCTTGGTCATAGGCAATTAGCACTTAACCATTAGGAAAGCTATGAATGTGCAAAACAATTATCTCTACAGCTAGTGCAACTTCACAAGTGGCTGGAAGCTTAAAGATATGAGGGTTGCTAGGTTGTGATCAAACCAAAATAGTCAAATTCCATGTTGTGTACACATTCACAAGGAGTTAAGCTTAAATTAGAGTCAGGATGGAAAAGTTACAAATCACCTTGTGCATACGTTCGTGGGGTTAAAAGTTAAACTCTGGTCCCAGGTTGTGATGAAGTGATTTACCCTAGTTGCATGATCATAAGACAAGTTATTCCTTAAGAAAGACCTCTAAGGGCCCACGATCTTCCCCACCATCAGATGAAAGAAGACCAACACTTGGCATTTGCATGCTTTCCAAAGATGCGTGATGTTTAGCTGATGTAGGCAAGCGACAGGCTATCACATGGACTCATGGGACTAAATATAGTATGTGGGCCTGGTGTGTGTGGATCCTTCAGTCACAACATCACAAGGATTAGTTTCAACGGAATTGTTCATTGAATAAAATAAGATATGATGAATTGATGCACTCCATTGATAAGCTTTAATAGGTTAAGTTGCAATGCTATGACAATGAATAGTTGTAGTCAATTTCAGTACCTTTGCATGATCGCAAGCAGTTATCACCTAACCATACTGAGAGTAGTGAAGTAGTGATACATATGGAGTGCATCATGGTAGAGTTAATAGTAAGGTTAAGAATTTAAGTTTTGATGGTGTAATGGTGGTTAATTTAATAGTTTCACTTGCTTTCAATAGTGAATGGTGAGGATCAATTGGTGGTTTTGATGGAGCAATAAATGGTAAAAGGTGTTTGTGCAACCTCACAGGATCTAAGCTATGGTTAAGGAAATGTGTTGCGATGTTGCAATGTAGCATCAAGAAATTGCAAGGGTAGTCTTAACAATATCACAAAAATTTGATGTTAGCAAGGAAAACTATTATGAAGGGGCGACGAAGGAAAAGAAATAGCTTTCATATCATCGCACGATTAATAAGAGGTTAGCCCAAGCTATGGTGATGGTGTGAACTATCAATTTCACATTGTTGCAAGGTCATAGAGGTTAAGGGGTCAGGGTGATTTCAGGCTACAAAGCCATGCCTGAGGCAGTCAATAGCTTGACATAAAAGAAAGAAAGTTGGGTGAGGTGGCAGGATACTTCAAGGGCATTGGGCCACGTGGTGAGTTTAGATGGTTGAATTCTTGTTGACCTAATGATATATCTAATTGGTGTGTTGAGAATGAAGCAACTCTTAATGGTAGGTCATATCTTTTGATCATCTACAACCACTTATTTTTTATGATCTCCATGTTTGTTTTATGCAAAGGACATTCAATTGCTGCTATGAATTATCCATTCACTGAACCATGTAGTTATGGTTTTCATTTCTATCTTCTTAAGGCTCACCAAGATCAAATCTTCCAGTATGGGAATATGCACTTGATCAGATCTTCCTTAGGTTTGCAGTGATTGTTCTTTGTGCCTTTAATGGTAGTAGTTGGCTTTGGCTTCTAGTTGAAGTTATCTTAGTTATGCTTGAACTGTAAAAGCAAGTTTTGTAAACCCTCCAAGGGTCGGTCTTTCTCTAATTCTATAATAGTAGTATTCTATGCTCTGTTACTATAATTCCCCTCTTACCTATGAATGAATATAATTCTCAATTGTATCTCCTTCTTCCATTAATATATCATGCAACATATTTCTCCTTATATTGATGTATTGCCTTCATTCTTCAGTAATATATTGTGTCTATTTATCTTTGAATGATATAGAGTGAAGTACCTTCCTTATACCATTTCATTGATTTCTAATCTATGCATTACTATTGAGTCAAAGCTAAGATAGAATTTGCACATCTAAGGATTATATTGATGAATTGTGCTTCCTTGGGTAGGGATACGATTGAACAATGCTATTTTGGTGTATCACCCCTCTTAGATTAGAATAGGTAGTTTTCTTTCACTCATTCCTTCCCCCTTTTCTTCTGAAGAAATAGTAAGGTGCACCTTGATAGTAAGGAAGCCAACCTTCTTCAGAGGCTCAATCTCTAATTGCAAAGTCCCACACTTTTGAGATTTTTTCTGTGTTACATGAGGTTGCCTTTAGGTAAAAACTTTGGGCAAGGGTGCAAAATTTTATGTCAACAGGTCTTAAAGGGTCATAAGGAGCCTTAGGACATATTTATGTGTTCCAAGACCTATTAGAACCCCTTATCATACTTTAAACCATACATCATAGTTATTAAGTGTAATTAAGGGGTCTTAAGACATAATAATGTGTCCTGGAACTACTGAAGATAATTTAGGACACCCTTCCATGCATCTTAGGGGTCATAAGGGTTGTTAATGGGTCTTTTGACACATTAATTTGTTTGAGGACTCCTTAAGATATCTTAGGACCAATTAAGATCTATTTCAAAATATTTTTGCATGGTAAGGAGTTATAAGGGATCCTAGAGCATGTTAAATGGTCTAATAACCCATTGGGACCCTAAAATCCCCTCCCTCATGTCACCATCTCATCCTCTCTTTGGAACTTCCTCTCTCTAACCATTACCTTCATCTAGTCTTCCCCACTTTCTCTCTCCCCCATATCTCTACCCCATATGTGTGGGACATAAATATGTACATAAATAGAGAGAAGAGAAATTAGAAGAGAGAGGGAGGGTGGGGGAAAAGGATAGAGATGAATTTAAAGAAACATAAAATGAATTAGATAAAAATAAGTAAATTGAGAGAGGGGAAGATATGTATAAAGAGAAATTTTCTCTTAATAAATCTTGGGAAATTTTGTACATAAGATCAAAGACAACAATGAAGTCCTAGATGATAATTTATAATTTAAAAAAAAAATTATTAGTGCATAAAATGTAAGCTTTACATTAATTACTACTTTTAACTATGTTAATTCTTGTGAGAGAAAAAATGAGCTTAAAAATAATGATTTTATATGCAAAAGTTGTAATTATTATAAGTTTCAAAATTGGTGCTTCCCTTCAAATAATTCTAGATAATTTTTTCATATATAATATTGTTAGATTTTTTAGAATAACTATGGAGGGTGAAGCAATTATCCAAGGTCCAAATGTACCAATTGAACATTTAAACACTTCAACTACTTTAGAGCTAAGCATTCATTAGCTCAAACTCTATAACAGATCAATAATAATCAACAATAACATCAACTAGTAGTACACCATCCTAATTATAACAAACTTGTAGAATATAAAACATTAACAATAAATCATCAAAAATAACATTACATAAGTTTGACACTAGGATTTAATGTAGAAACCTAATTTGGGAAAAACCACCAGTAACACGTCACCAATCTTTCACTCTTCTAAATTGAGCTATATTAGGAGCCAACCCTATTAAGGGCTACAAAACACAATGTTAAATGTAACCTTGTTAAGGGATTTAATCACCCTATTAGGAGTGGGCTTATTAGAGGACTTTAGAACATTTCATTAGAATTCCAGCTTGATTAAAAGATTTACATATGACTATTAGGTCAACCTTGATCAAAGGATTTTAGTACCGATACAATGGTTAGAAAGTAGTAAAATATTTTGATCTAAGTAATACAACTCACTTTGCAAATATAGATCACATTTTGGCTCACATGTTGATCCACTGAGTAGTCTTCATTGTCATCCATGTTTATGATCTTCTTGGCAACCCTTCAAGCAATCACTCTTCACCTCTTCACAATACTTCTTAGCCTCCAACTAAAGTTCGCCAATCAATAGCATCAGCAACTGCTCCAAAATCTTCGATATTAGCCCTTGTACCTCCTGACATAGGCAATTTTGATCATTTTCTACTTAAACACCACTATAGACCTTAGGGTCTTGATCAAATTCAACATATACAATGAATATGTCCACCTTCTTGTTCATCGTCTTCTTTTCTAGAAACTTCTCTTTCAAATTAATCCATTGATCGCTTACCAAATCCTATCTTTTCATTAAATGTTCCAGGTCATCCACTCTTATCTTCCACACACTTTACATATTCCAAGAAATTATTCATGTTTGTTGGAAATTATGATTTCCTCATAATGTATCAAAATGTTGTCCCTCAGCCAACATTGTGTTCTAACGCTCAGTCATCATTAGGTTACTCAGTCACTACTATCTTTTCTGTTCGGCACATACTGATGCTTGACCGACACTACTTCTTCTCGACACATATTGGAACTTTGTCAACACTAGCATCACTCGGCCCAAACTTCAAGTTCCTTAATTTTCTTCTCTTTTTCTCAGTCAAGCATATGAATTGTTTGAATCTTGGATCACTTCTTCAAGGATTTAGTACAATTATCTTCCTCACTTTTTGCATGATTGAATAGTCATTTTATCTTGTCAAATTTTAACTAATAAAGTGTTAATTATAGTTTCTTCTCATAAATCAACCTTTCCTCTAAGTGCTTTTCTATGTCCAACTTCTCAAATCCTCTTCATCAATCATTTAGATATGACACTCAGATCATATAGAAAATTGTCTTACTAATTAGGTTTGGCATCAATGACAACATAAAAATTGTTCCAATTGTAATTTATAACATAATATAATAGAATTAACTCATTCATACTGTAGGTCTCTTAATTACCTTTCCAAGGACTATAAAAGTCAAAATTTTGATAAGAAATTCAAAATTTATGTTCATTTTACTAAAATGCATTTTTTTTCAAATCAGACATCTAATTTGAAAATGGATATATGATTTAAATGAATATTTGATAAGATTTGGTGCCAAAAAAAATTCAAATTTCCTTCTACCCTTGCCTCAAGTTTTGGCTTTGGGATGCCAAACCTAGGTGGTCAACCCATAAAACATGTTTACCATATTTCCTCTGATCTCCACACTTCAACTGTGAAGATGATGGCCTTTTATTCACCTACAAGTGATGAAACTAAAATGGTTTCTTAAATACACTATTAACTTTCTATTCATATAATTTTAATCAAATTTCAATTATAGGAGGTAATTATTACGTATTTTTAAATTGAGTTACCTCTAAAGTCTTGATTGATAGACTGATTTAAAAATAACTATAACTTTCAAACATGTTAACCTTTTTAAAATCCAAAACATGTATCACATTCTATGCTTCACCTACTAGAAGGGAAAAGTTAAATCAATTTTGTAAAATTTAGAATTAGTTAAGGTAGTTAGAGATGAGAGTTTTTTAACTCTAAAAATATTGAAGTAGAAAAGTCATAATTAATTATTTAGTTAAATAAAACTATACAAAAATATGTGTCACATGTGTACATGAGTCTACTACTTATATGTATAATTTTGTGAAAAGAATTCATCATTTGATTGTGATTAATTAAAATGGTTAGAAATGCATAGGCAAGAGCCTACAACACAACGGTAAATTGTGAGCCTCTCATCGGTGAGGTCTTGGGTTTGAATCTACTCAGGATGAACACATATTAATAATTAAACTTAACAATAATAATCAATGAATAATAAATAATCTACGATTCGACCAATTACCTATCCAAACAAACATACACATTTTTAAAAAAATAAATCTATTTTTTTTAATAATTAGATTTTTTATTTTAGAAAATGGATATTAGTTTAGAAACTAAATTTAATTTCCTACAGATTATATTCTTACAACTTTTTAGCATAAGGTCCATGGGTAAGTGCAAGAAGTTGGGTCTCACTTTTGGGCAAAAAGTGGAAGTGTTTTTCCTATTTATAAAATTTCTTGTCAATTGATGTCAAAATTTGAGGCATTTAGAGATTGAATATTAAAAAAAAAATAGCAATAAAAATTATAGTGTTTAGAATCTAATTTTTGAATATATAATTTATTTGTGTACCCATATGATAGATTTTTTTTTGCTATGGATCTTTAAAAACTATTTTTTCAAAATGTTTGTTTCAGGACCATACCACACTCGTGTACGAACACTATAATGATTTTTTCTAAATCTTTTTAAACAAATTTACCTAACACACCAAATATTGATGATAATTATTTTCCTTAATTTTGTATTGAATAATCTTTTATAATTAAATTTTTATTGGCTATAAAGATAAATTTTAAAACCTCTCCTGTATAGATGTCATAATTTGATCAAAATTTCACTTTTTCAAAAAGAAAAATTTAAAACTTCAAAATAATTGTATGTCTATTGATGAAATATAAATTAATTTAAGAAAAATTACAAAATAATTTTTTTAAAAAATATTTAGTGAACCTCACTATTTAACATTTAGGTACCACCTTTGATTAAAAAAGAATGCAAAAATAGTAAATAAAATCATAACACTGTGAAATTTATATTTTTGAAATTAGGACAATGAGAATTCTAATGAGTTTTTGTTTCGTAAAAAAAATTGATCAGGAAGACCCTCTAAAAATTATGGCAAGGTGTGAATTCGTCAATTCAATGCCTTAGCTAAATCTTGAGAGGTCAAGGCATAGGCTTGGTCTTCCCAAGCCTATCCTGGACCAAAATATAAGGCAGAAGAAAAAAATCTCATTCCATGTTGTAAGAAACAGGCACCCAATATTTGAAATTCAAAAATGGGTGCCCATTTTGAAAAAGTTAAATCAGCATTGAAAATGCATTTAAAATCCCAAAAAAAATATAAACTTGAATTTTTTAAAAATGGGCACCTATTTTTTAAAAGTGAAAAAGGGGTACCCAATTTTTTTAAAACATGTACCTATTTTTTACTTTTTAAAAATGGTTGCCCATTTTTAAAAAAATCAATTTTTTTATTTTTTCAAAAATGAGTATCCTTTTTTTGAAAATAAAAAGCAGGCACCCAATTTTTAAAAAATGGGTGCTTATTTTTTGAATTTCGTGTCGGGCACCCGAGCCTAATATGGGTGCTCGATTTTTAAAAACAAGCACCTATTTCTAAAAGAGCATGATCTCAATCGACAGACTTCCACAGAATTAAGACCCAACTTCTTGCTTCTACCCCCATAAGATGTTCAACTTTTTATATTGATTTGAGTAACTCAAATTTTCTAATTTCTCATTGCCACTTAAAGCCATAGTTTGGTATACCATAATCCTGCACTTATCCCCTCCAAGATCTCTGTAATCTTGGACCTTAAGTATATTTACAACTAGTATTAGAGCTTGGTCATATGTTCAAATTTTGTGCTTGCACTTTGGGAGGGATGAGGCTGGACTAATAAGAGTCACCCATGGTAATGGTTTCCAATTACATGGGACAGATAAATGAAGAGTGGCCAAGACTAATAACAACTAGAAGTGCAAGTTAAAGGACTCTACCATGTTTGGAAAAAGAAACTACATGCTTGTATGATGACTTCCATGATAATGATTATAGACACCCTAAAATTTGCAAAGACCTAAAACAATGTGAATTTTGATCAAACAACAAAAATTAAAGCCAAAATCAGTTAAAATGAGGAAAAATAATGGAATTTCAAATCAACTACAAACATCAAGTCATTTGAATGGTTAATTGATTAACCATTTAAACCTTTCATCAAATTCAAAAAGACCAAAATCACTTTTAAAGGAGGAAAACCAATTCATAAAATCAAGTAAAATGAAACAAAAAAAAAGGTAAAAGGGTATGTGCAGGATCATGGTTAACCAAACTATGGTCTTAAGTGGCAGTGAAAAACCAACAAATCAGGGTTATGTCAACTTGACACATAATTTTAAAGTGGTTATGGACTTTATATCAAAAAGTTGTAAGAAAATAATCTGTAGAAAATTGAATGTAGTTTCTAAACTACTAGGCCTTATCAGGAGAGAAAAATAATTGATTGGTCAAAAGTTTGAATTTTAATGCAGTACTACAAAAACTTCAGGGCAAAAATAAAAAGTAGGTGTATGTCTGACCATCTTAATCAAAATCAAATGATAATATTTTTTTAATATAATTATAGATATGAAAAGTAGACTCATGCCCAGATGTGACGCATATTTTTTGGTATTTTTATTCTAAATAAATAATTAAATATGAATTTTCTACCAAAATTTTTTTGGAAAAAAAAAGTCTCGTGTCTGACCACCTTAACTAATAGAAAATTTTACCAATTTTTTTTTCTTATACTAGGCAAAGCATAAAATGTGACGCAACTTTTAGATTTAAAAAATGTTATACCATTTGAAAGTTATAGCTATTTTTCAATCAGTATGTCAATCAGCACTTTACAATAATCTTCATTGATAATTAACTAATAAATACTTATCGAACTCAGAATTTGATAGAAACTATATTGATGGAATCGCGAGAGCGATATTAAAGAAAATTTTTTATTTCATTCAATTTTGATCAAAATAACATTGTCAAACGGCTACCCAAAGTCTGAGTATCATTAAAACCCTCTTAAAACACATCTTTTGGGTTGAGCGGGAAGGGTTGGTAAATACCAAGCCTAATCGGATATCCAATTTCAAATTGGATATCCGATATGGCTCGGTGAATTTTGCTAGAAAATTTGAAATTCTAACCCATTTTAGACGGAAAATCGAGTTTAAGAGTTATAGCTTATTATTTATAAATTATTTTAGTTATATTACTATGTAATGATATGTGTATATATATATATATATATATATATATATATATATACATACATACTAATTTAATGTAAATATATAAGATATAATCTATTAATATATAATAATATATTACGTTATTCTTATTATAATCTATAAATATAATTTATATTATTATTATATTTACTAAATATAATAACGTAATATATATATATATATATATATATATATATATATATATATATATATATATATATATATATATATATATATATATATATATATATAAAATAATGTAATATTTTCATTAACTATAATATATGTATAATAATGTAACATATTATATAATAATATTAATATAATAATATATAATACATATTAATATAATAAAATATAATACATATTATATTTAATGAAAATATTACGTTATTATATATATATATATATATATATATATATATATATATATATATATATATATATATATTAATAACATACATATTACCATGTATAATAAGAGTGATTCTCATATGTCCCTAGGGGTCCTAGGGACATATGTCATCATGTAATGGGTCAAACGGGGTGATAGGTCAACCTATGACCCCCTTTGACACATATGAACAATTCTAATATGTCCTTAGGGGTCCTAAGACTCCTAGGGACATATGTCATCATTTAATGGATCATGGGGGGTCATAGGTCACCCTATGACCACCTTTTACCCATATTAACAATTCTAATATGTCCTTAGGGGTCCTAAGACACCTAGGGACATATGTCATCATTTAATGGGTCGAAGCCTTTCGACCCATAAGAACGAAATATGTCCCTTGGGGTCCTAGGACCCCGAGGGACATATGTCATCATGTAATGTGTCGAAGGGGGTCATAGGTCAACCTATCACCCCTTATGACCCATAAGAGCAATTCTCATACGTCCCTAGGGGTCCTAAGGACATATGTAGTCAAGCAATGGATCAAAGGGGCTGATAGGTAAACTTATGACCTCCTTTGACCCATATGAACAATTATAATATGTCCTTAGGAGTCCTAGGACCCCTAGGGACATATGTCATCATTTAATAGGTTGAAGGGGGTGATAGGTCAACCTATGAACCCCTTTGACCCATATGAACAATTCTAATATCTCCCTAGGGATCCTAGGACCCCTAAGGACATATGTAGACATTTAATGAATCAAAGGGGGTCATAGGTCACCCTATGACCCCTTTTGATTCATTTAGGGCCCCTAGGAACATATTAGAATGGTTAATATGGGTCAAATGGGGTCATAAGGTGACCTATGACCCCCTTTGACCCATTAAATGATAACATGTGTGTCTAGGGGTCCAAGGACCTCTAGGAACATATTAGAATTGTTCATATGGGTCAAAAGGGGTTATAGGGTGACCTATGACCCCCTTTGACCTATTAAATGACAACATATGTCCCTAAGGGTCCTAGGACCCCTAACGACATATTAGAATTGTTCATATTAGTGAAAGGGTGTCATAGGTTCACCCTATGACCCCCTTGACCCATTAAATAATGCCATATGTCCTAGGGGTCCTAGAGATGTATTAGAATTGTTCATATGAGTCAAAGGGGGTCATAGGGTGACATACGACCTCCTTTGACTTATTAAATGACAACATATGTCCCTAGGGGTCCTAGGACCCCTAGGCACGTATTGGAATCATTCATATGAGTCAAAGGGGGTCATAGGGTGAACTATGACCCCATTTGACCCATTAAATGACAATATATGACCCCTAGAGACATATTAGAATTGTTCATATGGGTCAAAGGGGGTCATAGGGTGACTTATAACAACCTTTGACCCATTAAATCACGACATATGTCGCTAGAGCTCCAAGGACCCCTAGGGACATATTAGAATTGTTAATATGGATCAAAGGGGGTTATAGGGTAACCTATGACACCCTTTGACCCATTAAATGATGACATATGTCCCTAGGGGTCTTAGAACCCCTAGGGACGTATTAGAATTGTTCATATGGGTCAAAAGGGGTCATAGGGTGACCTATGACCCCCTTTGGCCTATTAAACGATGACATATGTCCCTAAGGGTCCTAAGACACCTACAGACATATTAGAATTGTTCATATTGTCAAAGGGGGTCGTAAGTTCACCCTATGACCCCCTTTGACCCATTAAATGATGACATATGTCCCTAGGGGTCCAAGGACACCTAGAAACATATTAGAATTATTTATATAAGTCAAAGGGGTTCATAGGGTGACCTATGACCTCCTTTGACCCATTAAATGACGACATATATCCCTACGAGTCCTAGTACCCCTAAGGACATATTAGAATTATTCATATGATCAATGAGGATCATAGATTCACCCTATGACCCCCTTTGACCCATTAAATGATGAAATATGTCCCTAGGGGTCTTAGGACCGCTAAGGACATATTAAAATTGTTCATATGGGTCAAAGCGGGTCATAGGGTGAGCTATGATCCACTTTGAACCATTAAATGACGACATATGTTCCTAGGGGTCCTAGGACCCCTAGGAACATATTAGAATTGTTCATATGGTCAAAGGGGGTCATAGGTTCACCCTATGACCCCCATTGACCCATTAAATGATTGCATGTCCCTAAGGGTCTTAAGACCCCTAGGGACATATTAGAATTGTTCATATCGGTCAAAGGTTGTGATAAGGTGACCTGTGACCCCCTTTGACTCATTAAATGACGACATATGTCCCTAGGGGTCCAAGGACTCTTAGGAACATATTAGAATTGTTCATATGGATCAAAGTGGGTCATAGGTCATAGGGTGACCTATGACCCCTTTTGACCCATTAAATGATGATATGTCCCTAAGGGTCCTAGCACTGCTAGGGACATATTAGAATTGTTCATATGGTCAAAGGGGGTCATAGGTTCACCCTATGACCCCCTTTGACCTACTAAATAATGACATATGTCCATAAGGGTCCAAAGACCCCAAGAGACATATTAGAATTGTTCATATGGATTAAAGGAGTTCATAGGTTGACCTATTAAATGATGACATAAGTCGCTAGGGGTCCTAGGACCCCCTTTGACCTATTAAATGACAACATATGTTCCTAAGGCTCCGAGGACCCTTAGGGACATATTAGAATTGTGCATATGGGTCAAAGCGGGTCATAGAGTGACCTATAACCTCATTTGACCCATTAAATGATGACATTTGTTTCTAGGGGTCCCAGGACCCCTAGGGACATATTAGAATTGTTCATATGAAACTTATGACCCCCTTTAACCTATTAAATGATGACATATGTCTCTAAGGATCCTAGAACCCTTAGGGACATATTATAATTGTTCATATGGGTCAAAGGGGGTCATAGAGTGACTTATAACCCCATTTGACCCATTAAATGACGACATATGTTCTTAAAAGTTTCAGGACCCCTAGGGACATATTAGAATTGTTCATATGGGTCAAAGGGGGTCATAGGGTGATCTATGACCACCTTTGACCTATTAAATGATGACATATGTCTCTAGGGGTCCAAGGACCCCTAGGGACATATTAGAATTGTTCATATGGGTCAAAAGAGGTCATAGGGTGACCTATGACCCCTTTTAACCCATTAAATGACGACATATGTCCCTACGGGTCATAGGACCTCTAAGGACATATTAGAATTGTTCATATGGATCAAAGGGCGTTATAGGGTGACCTATGATCCCTTTTGACCCATTAAATGATGACATATGTCCCTAGGGATCCAAAGACGCCTAGGAACATATTAGAATTATTCATATGGGCAAAGGGGGTATAGGGTGACCTATGACCCCTTTTGATCTATTAAATGATGACATATGTCCTTAGGGGCCCTAGGACCCCAAGGGACATATTAGAATTGTTCATATGGGTCAAAGGAGGTCATACAGTGACCTATGACTCGATTTGATCCATTAAATGATGACATATGTCCCTAGGGGTTCGAGGACTCCTAGGGACATATTAGAATTGTTCATATGGTGAAAGGGGTTCATAGGTGATCCCTATGACCCCCTTTGACCCATTAAATGATGACATATGTCCCTAAGGGTCTTAAGACATATTAAAATTGTTTATATGGTCAAAAGGGGTCATAGGGTGACTTATGACCCCCTTTGGCCCATTAAATGATGACATATGTCCCTAAGGGTCCTAGGAACACTAGGGACATATTAGAATTGTTCATATAGTCAAAGGGAGTTGTAAGTTCAGCCTATGACCCCCTTTGACCCATTAAATGATGACATATGTCACTAGGGGTCCAAGGACCCTTAGAGAGATATTAGAATTATTCATATGGATCAAATGGGGTCATAGGGTGACCTGTGGCCCCCTTTCACACCTTAAGTGATGACATATGTCCCTAGTAGTCCAAGGAGCCCAAGGGACATATTAGAATTGTTCATATGGGTCAAATGAGGTCATAGGTCCCTTTGATCCATTAAATGACGACATATGTCCTTAGGGGTTCTAGGACCCCTAGCGACATATTAAAATTGTTCATATAGGTCAAAGGGGGTCATAGGGTGACCTATGACCCCCTTTGACCTATTAAATGATGACATATGTTCTTAAAAGTCCTAGTACCCCTAAGGACATATTAGAATTGTTCATATGGGTGAAAGGGGTTCATAGGGTGACTTATGACCCCCTTTGAACTATTAAATAACAACATATGTCCCTAGGGGTCCAGGACCCCTAGGGACATATTAGAATTATTCATATGTGTCAAAGGGAGTCATAGGGTGACCTATGATCCCCTTTGACCCATTAAATGATGACATATGTCCTTAGGGGTCCTAAGACCCCTATGGACATATTAGAATTGTTCTTATGGTTAAAGGGGGTCATAAGTTCAACCTATGACCCCCTTTGACCCATTAAATGACGACATATGTCCCTAGAGGTCCTAGGACTCCAAGGGACATATTAGATTTTTTCATTACCCTATGACCTCCTTTGACCTATTAAATGACGACATATGTCCCTAGGACCCCTAGGGACATATTAGAATTGTTCATATGATCAAAGGGGGTCATAGGTTCACCCTATGACCCCTTTTGACCCATTAAATGATGACATATGTCCCTAAGGGTCTTAGGACCCATAGGGACATATTAGAATTGTTCATATTGGTCAAAAGGGGTCATAGGTCTTCCTATGACCCTCTTTGACCCATTAAATGACAATATATATCCTTAGGGATCCTAGGACCCCTTGGGACATATTAGAATTGTTCATATGGGTCAAAGAGGGTCATAGGGTGACCTATGACCCTCTTTAACCCATTAAATGATGACATATGTCCCTAGGGGTCGAAGGACCCTTACGGACATATTAGAATAGTTCATATGAGTCAAATGGGGTCATAAGGTGATGCATGACCCCTTTTGACCCATTAAATGATAACATATGTCCCTAGGGGTCTTAGGACCTCTACGGACATATTAGAATTCTTCATATGGGTCAAAGGGGGTCAAAGGGTGACCTATGACCCCATTTGACCCATTAAATGATGACATATGTCCTTGTGGGTCCAAGGACCCTTAGAGACATATTATAATTGGTCATATGGGTCAAAGGGGGTATAGGGTGACCTATGATCCCTTTTGACCCATTAAATGATGAAATATGTCCATAGGGGTCCTAAGACCCCTAGGGACATATTAGAATGTTCAAATGGGTCAAAGGGAGTCATATATCCCTAGGACCCCTAGGGACATATTATAATTGTTCATGTGCATCAAAAGGGGTCATAGGGTGACCTATGATCCCCTTTGACCCATTAAATGAGGACATATGTCGCTAGGGGTCCTAGGACACCTAAAAACATATTAGAATTGTTCATATGGTCAAATGGGGTCATAGGTTCACCTTATGACCCCTTTTCACCCATTAAACGACGACATGTCCTTAAAGGTCTTAGGACCCCAAGGGACATATTAGAATTGTTCATATGGGTCAAAAGGGGTCATAAGGTGACCTATGACCTCCTTTAACCCATTAAATGATAACATATGTCCCTAGGGGTCCTACGACCCTTAAGGACATATTAGAATTGTTCATATGATCAAAGGAGGTCATAGGGTGACCCTATGACCTGCTTTGATCCATTAAATGACAACATATGTTCCTAAGGGTCTTAGGACCCCTAGGGACATATTAGAATTGTTCATATAGGTTAAAGGTGGTCATAGGGTGACTTATGACCTCCTTTGACCCACTAAATGATGACATATGTCCCCAGGGGTCCTAGGAGCCCTAAGGACATATTAAAATTTTTCAAATGGGTCAAAGGGGGTCATAGGGTGACCTATAACCCTTTTTGACCCATTAAATGATGACATATGTCCCTAGGGGTCCAAGGACCCCTAGAAACATTAGAATTGTTCATATGGTTCAAAAGGGGTCATAGGTCACCCTATGCCCCCCTTTGACCCATTAAATGATGACATATGTCCCTACAGACATATTAGAATTGTTCATATAGGTCAAAGTGGGTGATAGGGTGACCTATGACCCCCTTCGATTCATTACATAATGAGATATGTCCCTAGGGGTCCAAGGACCCCTAGGGACATATTAGAATTTTTTATATGGGTCAAAGGGGGTTTAGGGTGACCTATGAACCCCTTTTACCTATTAAATGACGACATATGTCCCTAAGGGACTTAGGACCCCCTAGAGACATATTAGAATTGTTCATATGGGTCAAAGGGGGTCATAGGGTGACCTATGACTCCTTCTGGCCCATTAAATGATGACATATGTCCCTAAGCGTCCTAAGACCCTTAGGGACATATTAAAATTGTTCATATGGGTCAAAAGTGGTTATAGTGTGACTTATGACCTCATTTGACCCATTAAATGACGAAATATGTCCCTAGGGTTCAAAGACCCCTAGGGACATATCAGAATTGTTCATATGGGTCAAAGGGGGTATTGGGTGACCTATGACCCCCTTTGACTCATTAAATGACTACATATGTCCCTAGGGGTCTTAGGACCCCTATAGACATATTAGAATTGTTCATATGAGTCAAAGGGGGTCATAGGGTGACCTATGACCCCATTTGACCCATTAAATGACGACATATTTTTCTAAGGGTTCAAGGACCTATAAGGACATTTTAGAATTGTTCATATGGATCAAAGGGGGTATAGGGTGACCTATGACCCCCTTTGACCCATTAAATGATGACATATGTCTCTAGGTGTCCTAAGACTTTTAGGGACATATTAGAATTTTTCATATGGGGTCAAAGGGGGTCATAGGGTGATCTATGAGCCCCTTTGACCCATTAAATGATGACATACTAAGACCCTTAGGAACATATTAGAATTGTTCGTATGGGTCAAAAGGGGGTCATAGAGTGTCCTATGACCCCCTTTGACCCATTAATTGATGACATATGTCCCTAGGAGTCCAAGGACCCTTAAGAATATATTAGAATTGTTCATATGTGTCAAAGGGGATCATAAGGTGACCTATAACCCCCTTTGACCCATTAAATGACGACATATGTCCCTAGGGGTCCAAGGACCCGTAAGGACATATTATTATTGTTCATATCGATCAAAGGGGGTGATATGGTGACCTATGACCCCCTTTGACCCATTAAATGATGACATATGTCCCTAGGGGTCCTAAGACTCCTAGGGACATATTAGAATTGTTCAAATGGGTCAAAGGGGGTCATAGGTCCCTTTGACCCACTAAATGATGATATATGTTCCTAGGGGTCTGAGGACCCCTAGGGACATATTAGAATTGTTCATATTGGTCAAAGGGGGTATAGGGTGAGTTATGACCCCTTTTGACCCATTAAATGATGACATATGTCCCTAGGGGTCTTAGGACCCTTAGGGACATATTAGAATTGTTCATATGGGTCAAAGGGGGTCATAGGGTGACCTATGACCCCCTTTGACATATTAAATGATGACATATGTCTGTAGGGGTCCTAGGACCCCTAGGGACATATTAGAATTGTTTATATGGGTCAATGGGGGTCATAGGGTGACCTATGGCTCCTTTTGACCCATTAAATGATGACATATGTCCCTAGGGGTTTGAGGAACCCTAGGGACATATTAAAATTATTTATATAGGTCAAAGGAGGTATTGGGTGACATATGACTCTCTTTGATCCATTAAATGATGAGATGTCCGTAGGGGTCCTAGGACTGCTAGGGACATATTAGAATTGTTCATATGGGTCAAAGGGGTTCAAGGGTGACCTATGACCTCCTTTAACCCATTAAATGATGAATTATGTCCCTAGGGGTCCTAGGACCACTAGGGACATATTTGAATTGTTCATATGGTCAAAGGGGGTCATAGGTTCACCTTATGACCCCCTTTGACGTATTAAATGACGACATATGTCCCTAAGGGTCCTAGGACCCCTAGAGACATATTAGAATTGTTCATATGGGGCAAAGTGGGTCATAGGGTGACCTATGACCCCCTTTGACTCATTAAATGATGACATATTTATATACTATTAATACTATTGTAGCATAATAATAATAATAATAATAAACACTAAATAATAATACTATTATATCTATAGTAATAATATTATTATTACTATAGGTATAATAATAATATTGATACTATATATTAATACTATAGCTACAATAATAATATATGTATTAATACTCTTATAGCTCTAATACTATATATTAATACTAATAAACCAAAGTTAGTTTCCCTGCAGTAATTATTCTAATATTAATACTATTATAGCAAAGGCTATTTTCTCTCAAAATGTCATTGGAGAAAATCGGATATTCAATATCAGATTTTTCTTGGCACCAATTTTCAACATATCTCTGTCCTTGCAGACTTGACAACATCATTTTTTCAGTTTATTTTTCACAGGTTTTGCAAAAAAGTGCATTTTTGGGCCCAACCAATCTAAAAAAATTTAAAAATATAATCTTAAGTGTTTGAATTTGTCATCTCAATGGGGAGCAGCAGTCGTCGAAAGGATAAACACAAAAGGTAGATATCCAATGAAGACATTGCGACATATATGAAAAGAGACAAAATGAAACACCGAAGAAAAAGACAAGGTATGCTAAATATCAGTGAAGTTGATGATGAATTAGTCGAAGGTGAAATCATAGAGTCAAATAATGAATATGTACAGTAGGGGAATGAAAATGTACCTATTGAAAATGATAATGCCGAAATTGAAAATTTAGAGAATGAAAATTTTGAAGATGAAATGCTACCAAGTCATAATCCAAACTACATAATTGATCATGTCGAACATGACAATGCACAAGAACCTAATTCACAAGAACGTTACATATCTCCTAATTATAATCGACACGAAAGTTCTAAAACACCAAAATTGATAATTGAAATTGATGAAATGATTATTACTAGTTTGCAAAGGAAAAAATTAGAAAGAACCATTTGGTTATGGGCTTCAAGACTATATCAGATGTTTTTTGGCAACAAGATAGTGGTAAAGCAATGTCAGCTTTTTATGCACTTATTAAAGATGCAAAAGATGAGACCTATGCTTTCCAAATTGAAGATTCGTGTCAATAAAAGTTGGAAAGAAATGCCATTATTCTTAAGAATCTTTTGAGTGCTCTCAATAGCATTGGGAAAAATAACAGGGAGAAGGATAACAAAGTTGCTCGAAGGGTTATTACAACCTCTTTGGTAAGTCATCATTTGAGAAAGGGTAGATATATGAGACAAACTTGTATTGATTTGAATCTAAATCGTACTACTTTGAGAAGAGCACTTAGTCGATAAGAGAAAATTGATGATCCTCTTCAAAATGAAACATGGACATTTGGTGGGAGACTTCCACGTTTTAATAAAAAGCTATCTGATGATGTGAAGGAAGAAATTACACAATTTTGGCACTCTAACTCACAAGTATCACCCAATGCTAAAGAGGTGTTAAAGTTGAGAATTGGCATCAGAGACCGCACGCCACATCCTAAACACTATTTGGAGGTAAGTCAAACTATGTTGTTGAAACAATTTAGAGAGAGTCATCCAAGTCTTCATATATCACAAAGGGCGTTTGAATCTTTGAAGCCATTTTTTTGTGTGCCACTCAAAATTCAAAATACATGTTGTTGCAAATATCATGTTGAATTTTCTATGCACTATGAACTATTACACTCCATCCTTTCTAATTTGCATAGTAAATAAATGTTGGAGGATTGTGGTGCTAGTGAGCTTCCAAAATCATCAAGAGACTTGCTAGATAAACTTTTATGTCATAGAGTTGATGGTTGTTTCTTTTATAGAAATGCTTGCTTAAATGAGAAGTGTTCAGGATGTGGTGGCTTATCCAAGTTTGACACATGTTTCCATGAGGGGTGCGAACAAGATCTTGGAAAGGAAATAGTGAGAAAAAAAGGTATATGAAATGGTGAAATACACATTGAAGAGTGGAGGTGAGAGCTCTAGATATGAATTGGTTGAAAAAGATATCAGTGTGGCTAGTTTTATTTCAGATTTCAAGGAAAATCTTTTCTACAAGTATGCAAGACATAGTCACAGGTCTTAGTGGTTGGATGAACAATTTAGAATGTGCAAGGAGACTTTTTCCATTGGCACTATTATATCAGTTGTTGATTTTGATGAGAACTACACATTGCAACTTCAAAATGAGACACAATCTCAGTATTACAACTCTATTCAGATTGCTATTTTTGTTCACATAACATATAGACATGCCCTTGATAGTGCGGAAGATAATCGAAATATTATTAGAGAGTATCATTTTTATATGACTGATGATAGATCTCACTCTCACAAGTTTGTGCAACATTGTTTCGAGAATTATTTTGATTTCTTACATGAGCATGCAATTTCTATGGATAGACATATCATTTGGTCAGATAACTGTACAGGTCAATTCAAGAATGCTCGCATATTTTATTGGTTGTGTAGGATGCACGTAGAGAGAGGGGTGCCTCATATTTGGAGTTTTTTTGAGTCCAGCCATAGAAAAGGGGAACATGATGGAGCAGGGGCATGTGTAAAGAGAGCTCTAGTCAAGAAGAAACTGAAGATTTCAGCAACAGAGCTTCTTGATGCTCGTAGCATTGTTGATTAGTGTAGTTTAGCATTATCACAGGGGGGACTCTTGATTCAGTGGCACGCTGGTTCTTTTGGTTGGTTGAGGAAGGGTCTATAGCTAATAGATTAGATTGTGCTACAATGAGATACTCATAAAAAATGCATTCATTTTGGAGCTCTGATTCTAGTACTGGACCATTTGGACATGACAGCTAGCTTGCTTTTTTCTTAGTTATTTTTAGTGTGATTGGGATAACTATGAGTCAAGTGAGTGGGTGGACACATGGGCTCCACATTATCTTACTCCATTGTCTATCATATCTTCTATCAGAAATGATGACATGGAAAGTTCACTTGGGCATAACCATCTATCAGATCTACTTCAGCCAGGACATGTCTTTGCATTGGTTGCACCACAAGGGAATGATGAAAAATCTGATTATTGGTTAGCACGTTGTGTAAGAGGTAAACAAAAACTTGCACAACCAATCAAAGATGATGATGGATTCACATATCCTTCTGGTTTAGTGGTTGTCACTAGAATATGGCTGTGGACATACATGCTTAGAAGGAACGAGATTCTTGCATTCGAAGACTATCAGAAGCACAAAATAATTCTCATATATTCACATCTTATTATACCAACAAATGTGAAGTTGTTGAAGCATCAAGGAAGACCAAAAGTAAAAGAACATTTTACTATTGCTAATGTTGATCATGAAGCCTTGTTGGAGACCCTAAAACAGAGAGAGGACCGTATTGGAACACTCGACTAGGTATATTTACTTCTTATGTTATTTTCTTCATAATGATTCAATGAACTGATGATTATCCTATTTAATACAATAAGTTACTAATTTTTTTATGATATTGAAATATAGGTACATCATGAAGAGTTGGGGGGGGGGGGGGGGGGGGGGGAGGTATTGGGGAGAATTCTTAAGATTTATGATGTATTATGATGTAAAATGTGAACTTTTTCTGTATATGGTTTTTGTAATAATGAAAAAGATAGGTTAAATTAGTTGCACATCCTAATTTGTATTTTGGTAGGTTCTTTGTAAGGAATTATAAGAGGAAGATATTGAACAAGTTCTTGCAAATCATATTTGCATGTGATACAAGGCTATAAGGACAATTTTAAGAGCATTTATAACTATATGAAAGATAATTGCTTGCGGATATCTTATTAGAAATTTGGTTTTTTCCTTATTTAACATAAAGCTGACATTACGATTATTAAAACTATTTTTATCAAACTAATCAAATAAGAAAAATTTAGAAAGTATGGATGAACAATTAGAATACTTTATTTCTTCCATTTTGCAACCAATCATGGCATTTGAAAGCATAAAGAGTCATAATATTGTATAATGTTTTGAAAGACTTTCATATTGAAAAGTTCTAAAGGACCATGAGATTTGAACTTTAGTAATGTCTAGGTTTGCATAGGGTAAGTGAATCATTACAGAGGTCCTAATAAGGTCTCATAATAATCTCAAGTCATTTCATAATTTGAAACATTCAATAAGTCACTTAAAATTTAGCTTATTGCTTTAGAAAATTCAAATCTTGAATGTAACGGCTACATGAGCATTTTGGAAGGAAACTCTACAGTTTAAATTTTATGAAATATAGGGAACACTAGTGCAAAGAACCTAATCATTTTTATTTTCTTGATGTAATAAGGTCGAGGGATAGATCTAATGATCTCCCTGTGACATCCACATTTGTAATGGACACAAGACCCCATGGTGCAACTATAAGCCTTGGCCATCAATTGGTCCAATAAAGTGGATTTTTTGTAAATTCCATTTTTTTACGTAAGTCTAGATGTTTAGAACATTATTAAGGTCCCTAGGAGTTTGTAGAGTCTATTTGCAATCAAATTTGCAATAAAACTTGTCTTAGCGCAAAAATTGCAAAAAGTTGCTAAGCAACTTTTGCAATTTTCTTGACAATTTTTCAAAATCTAACTCCTAACAGCTAGAACTATTTGAATCATCAGTGCCATTAGCTTCGGGTGGGTGGGTGAACCCTAGTGACACCCTTGTTCCAACTACGGAGACCATCTATCATCCGTGGCCACCTCGTACCGAGGAGTCCCCAAGGTTCTCTAAGTGCATTTTGAGGTCGATCTTTTGAGGATCATAACTCGGAGCTCGTGAGGGCTATTGATAAACTATTGAATGCTACAGGACGGTGATGTTGAGGCCTAAAATAACATATCTCATTTTTGAGAGATCACATTCTATTTGGATTTGGCATGTAATGCCCCGCTCGGAGATCCTTGGAAACAAGGATTCAAATCAAGCCAAGATATTTATTTTTTACAAGTATGAATGCACAAGACAACATCATATAGGGATCACAAAGATCGCAACAGAAGACTTCAACACAATCCTGGCAACCAACGAATCTCTGAACGCCACTACCAAATAGACACACACAAACAAAGCCAACACACATGATGAGGGCACAAGAAACAACCACTCATCAACAAAACACCAAGCTGGGGTAAAATGCAGAATCTTGAAATTTGGCTAAGCTTGAAATCCTGAAGCCCTAAAAATTGGCTAAGTCTGGATTTCCGAAGCCCTGAAATTTCCTAGAATCCATAACATATCTCCGAGAGGTCTGAAATCTATCTCAAACGATTTGTCACATATATTAAAATATATCTTAACTATAAGGAATATATTTTAAACCCCTAAGAAATCTGTTTTGAACCAGGAAGGTGTAAAAACCAAAAGGGTGTCCAAAACCAACTTATGAACTTTCATCCAACAAGCCTAGATAGCCCCTGTTTCTCACGCGAGAAAGAAAACTGGTCTCGAGTTTCATGTGAGATCTTTCACCTCTTCACGCGAGAAAGTGCGCACTTCGCGCGAGGACTACTGAGCTTTGTGCGAGGATTCCCTACGCGCCCGCGAAGATTTACATTCTAGCACAGGAAGTGTATTCTTTCGTGCGAGGAAGAAATAGTCTCGTGCGAGGAAGAAATAGTCTCATGCGAGGAAAATACAATCTCGCACGAGGAAACAAATCAGCGCGACACAAAACACAAACAAAAAGCTAAACAAACAAGGAAACCTCCACACCGGGGAGTACCGGATCCACGTAAATCAAGGAATGAACACTCGAGAGCACTAACATCAAGAAAAGAGGAACATCTAACCATCTAAAACATAAAAGCAAAGCACATACTGAAATAAACATCGCAATGAACAAAATACATTTCAGAACTAAACAACCAAATAAGTGCGCAGTTCCTCCCAATTGTCAATAGCATCATAAGACCATCGTGGGTCCTAGCCATCCCCCGCGTGTAACATCCCAAGCCACCGACCAAATCGTCGATACTGTCATAATAGGGACATCACTACTAAAACATGCAACAATATAAGCACAAGGAAATCTAACATGCTAGTGATAACACATAAGATAATCCTACAATAGATAACATCACCTATCACATGCTAAACAACAGTAAGCAACAGATATATTACTAAAGCAAATCACATCATCTAATCATATGCTAAACATCATAATAAGGGAATGCGCCAAATAAAATAACATCATCTAAACATGATATACAAGCATCCCAATGAAAGCATAAATCACAAGAAAGCATACTTCGAAACCTGAAGTACCAAGTGAAGACATCCAGCAACGATCGCACTAGGACAAAGATCATCTCTGTACACCGATCCCTAGCAGTGGTGAAGGTAGCTACGCCTCCCAACCACGTGGAATCCATAGGTCCACACCCACCGTGCTGATGGAGATAATGATCCAACCAAAAACACACAAAAATTACAACATCCATGGCTAACACTCATGCCAGACAATATGATGGCTGCAACCAAGAACCTAAGACAATGCAAGGAGTACAGGTCTTGGTCAGACACTCAATAGGCTACTATGTAGGGACTAACATCATGGAGAGTCGCTTGGCATCAAAAAGCCCAAGCTAGGACTTGCGCAGATTCAACATCCCTCAACGGAAAGGCTCTTGCACCCCAAACCTTTTTATTATCTTAAGTCTTATTACCAGTCACACATTTTATTTAATTTTCACTTAATTAAAGCTTCCTTCGCCAACCCTCTGGGCACAATGATCACTAGGCTACAAGGTAGAAGCCCCCTCCATATGCTACCCTACCCTACCTATGCTCATCTTATGACAAGTGCCCGTGGGCATGCATACTCCCATCCCAACCCCAATGATCATAACTTCCAGCAAATCCACAGAAGATTGGGCCTTGCAAGTTACCCAACAAATGTACGTGCACGTACTCGTGTGTGGCGCACCACCATCATGAAGATCATAACACAAGGACAGGAATGAGAACACAATGCAAAGAAAACACTCAACTAAAAGCAACTCAAGAGGACAGATTCTACACGAATCCCAAAGCCAATAAAATCATACATCATGAAATCATTCAATCGGCCTCAATCTGAGAGTATGGATTCTACACAAATCCCAATGATGTAACAAGACCAAACATCATGAACTCACTCAACTGGCCTCAATCCGAGTGTATGGATTCTACACGAATCCTAGCGTTCACGAAACAAAAGCAAAGGTCCAACAAAAACTATAACAAGTGAAAAATCACTCAACCGAACACAACGTCGGGAGTACGGATGTAACACGCATCCCAATGCAACATAAAAATGCAAAAGTGGTTTGACTGATATCCAAACAGATCATCAAGGTCCATGACCCACATTGTGCCAAGAAAATTTGAGAAAATAGGGCGGCACGCAAAATGAGGTAAAAACCCCAAAAATTTGGAAAACTACAAAATTAAAACCCATTTGGCCTTTGGGTTCAAAAACCCCAAAAATCCAAAAATAAATGAAATCAGACATTGTATGCAAAAATAGCGAGCATAACGGCGTAAAATCCCAAACCCTCATCCCAAAAAATAGGAAAATGTTCATACTCGCCCAACCAGGTAGAACTAACATACAGAAACAGAGAGGAACACTAGTTCTCAGCCTCCAAATAAACGACTACCAAAAATAGAAGCAGAAATAATAAAATAAGAAAGCCCTACCTCACAGCCAAAAGGGCAAAATGAAAATTTGAACCATATAATAAATATCCTGCAGAAGTAGTTGAAAATCGCGGCAATCCAAGGTTTTCCCGAGCTGATCCAACGAGCCCAACCTCGCGACGATCCCATGCCTGTAGCTCCCACAATGAACAAAATAGTAAATCCTCATGAAGAGGATTTTGGGTTTTACCCTCCAACTTTCCAATTCAAAAGTGAGAAGTGAGGAATTAAATTCTTTTTTGAATACTTATTCACTTTTTGGGTGAATAATCAATTAGGGCATTTAACCAGCCAATCTAGTTGAACCCTGAATCGACCCAAACGAAAATAGGCTATTCCTATAAATAGGAATTCATCTATGGAAAAGCTACCAGAAAATATAATAAATCAATTAAAAAGCCTAAAAACCCAACAACACATAAATCTCCTTAATAACTTTCACGATAATGCAAACCTCTAAATGCATAGACACGCTTACTGGTCTAATCACATAATGCAAATGAGTTTAGATTTAATAATCACCGAAAGTTTTAAATTAAACATTTTAATAAAGGATACGTCGACCATATAAGGATGACATTGGTAAAATATGAATGGCTGAATCACTACCTCCATGTGCCACTGCTAAGGATATAAATCTTGCACACTAAACAACACGATCAAGTGCAATTGCATATAATAACATAGCCGAAGCAATAAATGCATTAAATCACCTAATTTAGCCATTTAATTAATTATATTAAAATAATCTATTTACATCACTCACGTTCGCAAAAGGCATAGCAACGCAGGAATGAAGTAAATAACCATAGCATTAAATCCATCATATAGCAAAATTAGAGGTATGTCCAAATACCAGATAACCTGATATCACCATAAAACACATTGTCATCTCAAAATAGCATCATCATACAATATGATTAACTGAATAGCATAGTAGTCTAATATCTATGATACTGGAATCAAAGAGTAACATCTGACCCTCGGGTCATCTCAAATGTAAAACATCACATAAGAACAGATATCTCTTAGATCAAAATAAAACAAGGTAAATGTCTGCAACACAACCAAATAATCCAACAAGAACAATCCATTCTAGTTACTTAAGCATTTAATAATGATTAATTACTCTGCATTAAAAAGGCATTTAAAACACATAAGCAAACACAGCCAAAAACATGACTAACCACTGCTACAGGTACCCAGTCCAGTGTAGCATGCTAATAGAACATAGTGCAATCTTTGCACACATCTCAAGGTAATCACGGAACAACCTCATGATACCACATCGATCTTGGTAACCACCGGCACAAACCTCAGTGAACCAAAAATCACATCATAATCTCAAAGATCAGTCAAAAGCATAATCAAAGCAACTGATACAGACACATAAATCCGAACACCTCGACGGTGTAGACCACTTAGGGTCACAATCACGATCCATCACAACAAAAGATCAGCAAGGGGGCATCCATCAAGACAACTTACAAAATTCAAATGGGAGAGGCACTACATGGCACAACGATCTCGCTCGATGCCAAAACTCACGGTGTGCCTCAGTTCATAGGTGCACCACAACGTAACTTTGAAATGGCTAATCATGGCATCGAATCGTCAGTTCCATTAGCTTCAGATGGGTAGGTGAACCCTAGTCACACCCTTGTTTTGGCCACGGAGACCATCCATCATTTGCAGCCACCTTATACCGAGGAGTCTCCAAGGTGCTCTAGCTGCATTTTGAGGTTGATCTTTCAAGGGTCATAACTCAAAGCTCGTGAGGGCTATCGATGAACTGTCAAATGCTACAAGATAGTGATACTAAGGCCTAAAATAACCTATCTCATTTTTGAGAGATCATATTCTGTTTGGATTCGGCACAGCGATCTCGCTCGATGCCAAAACTTGCAGTGTGCCTCAGTTCATAACTGCACCACAATGTAACTTTGAAACCACAGATCTTGGCATCGAATCATTAGTGCCATTAGCTCCAAATGGGTGGGTGAACCCTAGTCACACCCTTTTTTCAGCCACAAAGACCATCCATCATTTGTGGCCACCCTGTACCGAGGAGTCTCCAAGGTGCTCTAAGTGCATTTCGAGGTCGATCTTTCAAGGGTTATAACTTGAAGCTCGTGAGGGCTATCGATGAACTATAAAATGTTATAGGAAAGTGATACTGAGGCCTAAAATAACCTATCTCATTTTTGAGAGATCACATTCTATTTGGATTCGGCACAACGATCTCGCTCGATGCTAAAACTCGCAGTGTGCCTCAGTTCATAGGTGCACCACAGCGTAACTTTGAAACCGTTGATCGTGTCATCAAATTGTCAGTACCATTAGCTTTGGATGGGCGGGTGAAACCTACTCACACCCTTATTTTGGCCACAGAGACCATCCATCATTTGTAGCCACCCCATACTAAGGAGTCTCCAAGGTGCTCTAAGTGCATTTCAAGGTTGATCTTCCGAGGGTCATAACTCAAAGCTTGTGAGGGCTATCGATGAACTGTAAAATGCTACAAGACAGTGATACTATGGCCTAAAATAAATTATCTCATTTTTGAGAGATCACATTCTATTTGGATTTGACACAATGATCTCGCTCGATGCCAAAACTCATAGTGTGCCTCAGTTCATAGCTGCACCACAACGTAACTTTGAAACCGTTGATCTTGGCATCGAATCATCAGTGCCATTAGCTCTGGATGGGTGGTTAAACCCTTGTCACACCTTGTTCTAGCCACGGAGACCATCCATCATTTATGGCCACCCCGTATTGAGGAGTCTCCAAGGTGCTCTAAGTGAATTTTGAGGTTGATCTTTCAAGGGTCATAACTCGAAGCTTGTGAGGGTTATTGATGAAGTATCAAATGCTATAGGATAGTGATACTAAGGCCTAAAATAACCTATCTCATTTTTGAGAGATCACATTCTGTTTGGATTCAGCACAGTGATCTCGCTCGATGCCACAACTTGCAGTGTGCCTCAGTTCATAGGTGCACCACAGCGTAACTTTGAAACCGCTAATCTTGGCATCAAATCATCAGTGCCATTAGCTCCAAATGGGTGGGTGAACCCTAGTCACACCCTTGTTCTGGCCACGGAGACCATCCATCATTTGCGGCCATCCTGTACAGAGGAGTCTCCAAGGTGCTCTAAGTGCATTTTGAGGTCGATCTTTTGAGGGTCATAACTCAAAGCTTGTGAGGGCTATTGATGAACTATCAAATGCTATAGGACGGTGATACTAAGGCCTAAAATAACCTGTCTCATTTTTGAGAGATCACATTCCATTTGGATTCGGCATAGTGATCTCGCTCATTGCCAAAACTCGCAGTGTGCCTCAGTTCATAGGTGCACTACAGCGTAACTTTGAAACCGTTGATCTTGGCATCGAATCATCAATGCCATTAGCTCTAGATGGGGTGAACCCTAGTCACACCCTTGTTCTAGCCACAGAGAACATCCATCATTTGCGTCCACCCCGTACTAAGGAGTCTCCAAGGTGCTCTAAGTGCATTTCGAGGTCGATCTTTTGAGAGTCATAACTCAAAGCTCGTGAGGGCTATTGATGAACTGTCAAATGCTATAGGATAGTGATACTAACGCCTAAAATAACCTATCTCATTTTTTGGAGATCACATTCAGTTTGGATTCAGCACAATGATCTCGTTTGATACCAAAACTCGCAGTGTGCCTCAGTTCATAGGTGCACCATAGCATAACTTTGAAACCACTGATCTTAGCATCGAATTGTTAGTGCCATTAGCTCCAAATGGGAAGGTGAACCCTAGTCACACCCTTGTTCTGACCATGAAGACCATCCATCATTTGCGGCCACCCCATACCGAGGAGTCTCTAAGGTGCTCTAAGTGCATTTCGAGGTCAATCTTTTGACAGTCATAACTTGAACCTTGTGAGGGCTATTGATGAATTGTCAAATGCTACAGGATGGTGATGTTGAGACCTAAAATAATCTATCTCATTTTTGAGAGATCACAATCCATTTGGATTCGGCACAGCGATCTTGCCTGATGCCAAAACTCGTAGTGTGCCTTAGTTCATAGGTGCACCACATCGTAACTTTGAAACCACTGATCTTGGCATCGAATTGTCAATGCCATTAGCTTTGGGTGGATAGGTGAACCTTAGTGACACCCTTGTTCTAGCCACAGAGATCATCCATCGTCCATGGCCACCCCATACCGAAGAGTCTCCAAGGTGATCTAAGTGCATTTTGAGGTCGATATTGTGATGGAAGGAGATTGTATCATTGTTACCTAATGTATGTGTAGAGGAAATTATTGATAAGGTTGTATATGCATGTTTCATTTGAAGTTTATATTGTTATGAAAGCATTGGTATGAGTCACAGATTTACTTTGACATCATTGTTATCATTTGAAAATGTGAAAGAAAGTTTTCTCCTTGTGGTATTGTAAATGACTAGTTGATAATAACAATCCATAGATGTTATGTGATACCATTGATTGTATAAATTTAAAACTTAGTAGATTTCTTATAATCTTGTTGTGCACTCAATAATTTGGAAGGAAAATTTTATGTTCATATCACATGCACGGATAACATTGATTTTAATTACCAAGCTTAATGCAATTCTAAGCAAGGAAATCATCAAATTAATTTCATGATATAACAAAATGAAGTTTGTTGTAAGAGAAGACATAATAAAATCTATGAGATACATTGCTGTAGGCATGCATTTTCCTCTCTGGAAAATGTATGGTAAAGGAAAATAAATCCCTTCCTTAATACAGAGCAATAAAATATTAAAGAATATTCCCAGATTCTAGACTACTATCCAATAAAAATAATAAAAATAATAGCATATAGAGACTAATGAGTGTCCTAGACTAATATATTTCCTAAGTGATAGAATGGTACACATTACAATCTTGTGACATCTAAGTCACATCCAACACTCAAATAATAAATTAGTAATTAAATAAATAAAGGCATATTAGTGTGCATGTTAGAGAATATGACAAATTTAAATATTTAACTCAAATAAAATAAAAGCCAGGATTGATCTTGACCGCCCTTCTAGAGTAGCCCCCAACATTTCCTAAGCCATCATAATGCAAAAAAATTTCTCCACTCCCCAAGGCATATTGTTAAATCTAACATTCATTCTGACATGTCATGTCAAAACTTTTATCCTTGAGCTTGCCTCCTTGAAAAGGGGTTTCATCCCCATTAATATACTTGGCTGCATAGGAGAAAGGGTTTATGTCACATCCTTGTCTTATGCACTAGTAGTCGACTTGAAATTTCTTATAGTAGTGGTCATGTGTTCCCAAGCCTAGGTAGTCGACTTGAAATTAAGGGGGAGTGGGATAGCAATCCCAAGGGATTTGTACTTAGGAGAATGTAAATTTGACATTTAATATGACTTGTTCACATTAGGATTGCTGATTGGAGGGACGGGAAAAAGATGTCCTAAGGCTTGGACTAGTCAAAATTCTCTACATGACCCATGTGGGACCTTGTGGGGACCGCGTGTAGGAAGAAATGTGGCCTTGGTAAGAGTTAGGGAATGATGAGGATTTAAGATAGATAGGAGATTCACCCTTTAGATTTGTTTTTATTTTTATCAGATAATTATTTAATCATTTCAAGTCTTGAGTAGAGGATAATGACACTTAGTGTATTCGAGCTTAGTTTAAGGGTAATGTTTATATCAAGGGGCTCATTTAGAAACATGTAACAATTAAACCATATGATAATGGAAAAGCTCAATATAGGAAAATAAATTAAATGAAATAAATAAGTTTATGAGAATGCATTTATAATTGAACATGATGTTAAGTACGAAGGGTTTAATTAAATTAGTGTTAAGACTAAAAATTAGGATAGTTGGTTGCAGATATAATAGGGTTAATATGAAGTAAGTTGTCCGGATGATGGGATTGGAGAATCAAGGATAAGGATGGATGGTGGATTAAAATAATAACTCAAATCTAGTTTTATCTAGTCAATAAAGCACATTGATAGATAAGAGTTACTAGATAGAATTGAATGCATGACAAACCTATGTAGATGTTGGATTTAATGTCAAGTGAATTTTATATTTGGCTTGAGGGAATGTTAGTTAGATAATTAATATTGTGGATTAGATTGAAGATATTAGTAGAATATGAAAGTCGATAGAATATATATACCAATTTGAAAATGTAGTGTAGGAATAAAGCATTAGTTAGCTAGTATGTAATAAGGGTCAATAGGCATGTCATTAGAAGTAGCTCATCAGCTCATGTACCCTATGTATAATTAATGATAATATGATTCATGTAAACCACATTTTACTACATTAGTTGCGTGAAATGATGAATACATATATGTCAGAACGACAAGGTATGTTATATACAAACCTTATTTATACGCTTGCACCTAATCCTTGCATAAACAATTCATCTAACAAATTTAAATTGACACACTCAATACGATGATGTAGTAGGATGTGTTTAAATATTGATCGTGAAATATTATTGAGTTAAGTACTTTGAATTGGCCCGTAGAATTACTAAGAGCTCCTCATTTTATGTGCTTACTAATTCATACTATGAAACTACTTTGAATCTTAACATGCTTTGATAATAATAATATTGATAGTGAGAAAGTAAGCTTATGGTGAATAATTAGATGTAATAATGTAAAAAGTAAATGTAATAGTATAGTAATTATAGTAATTAAAATAGTAAATGTAAAAGCATGACAATGTAGCTAGATTAGTTAGTAGTTGATGAGCTAGATAGTTAGTAATTGTCTTTTGTTAGAGTGAGTTTAATTTATGTATTGAAATAGTAGTTTTTGTGTTTAGGAAACTATAGTGAGTGCTAGCTTGGTGAGGAAGCAATGTTGATAGAATGCATAAGGATGACTAAATAGAGTAAAGAGGGAGAAAATGACTCAGTGTTGGTCCAATCTTTGAGAGGACCTGCAACCAGTAAGATATGGATGCAAGCACATGATACACATTTGGCACATAAAACAAATTGTTTATTCCATAAGTTGTGTATAGTATGTGTTGAATGATGGATACTATCAATACAAGTGGCCCCTTCTCCATCATGTAGACTTCGAAGCTACCTTTGGGGCATATCTTTTCTAATTTCCAATGGTTAGATCCGATATAGTGTGGTAGATAAGTGTACATTTTCTTATTTGACTAAGGGTGGTCATGTGACGAGTACTAAATCTAAATTCTCTAGATATGTGTGTTTAATCGATTAAGATATACTACACTTCCACACCATATAGTAATTGTCACATTAATATATATTGTAATGATTAATGAATGTGTGTACATTGGTAATGAGGATAATAAGTAATTATAATCCCCTTCCCTTACATGCTAGAATCACGACCTAGTCCATATGATACAACTGACAGACCCTAATAGAATATTAGCATCAGAGGCTTGTTAGGATATGAATTACCTCACTAATTTATGAGTGTTGTATCTTGAACTTGCTCTTTTGACTCGCGATGCTAACTTGAACTAGACTGTCATCCAATCTATTTGAAAACCACCTATGATTAAAATGTTACAATCGTATGACACTATCCACATGAGTCTTGAACTCCTATTCAATGATAATCATGTTTTATAATATGTAATTTCTTATGCGACTTCATAAGCTACAAAAAAAAAAAATTGTTGTGTTTTTACTAGTAAAATTTAGGGCATGACACATGATCCACGATAAATTGAACAATACTAGATACTAAATTAATATGTATATCATTGTGCACATAAATGACAAAAATATATATCAAAATACATGTATCCATAGACAAAATTTTACACAAATATATATCAAAGATCATGTATCCATAGACAAAGTACTCAAATATATATCAAAATACATAGATCCATATACAAAATGTGGCAGATCATGCCATTAGAATGTGTATAATATCAATGTTTCTATATACAATGTGGCATATGCCATCTCAAAATGTCTCATGATGCATCCTATGACAACTATACTATCCTAGGGTGCTGGTGGATGATCAAAATGCAGCCTCTTCGCTACACTAGGTGGATCGGATGCCTCCTACATGAACAAAAAAGGAAAACCCAAAGTTAGACTACTAAATTTATATGATTCTACGTATCTAACATTGAATTACTCAAATGCATAATGATCCTTTTTGTAATGGAGATTAATACTATCAAAATTTCATAATAAATACCTCTCTCATCGACCTCCTATGCCAGTCAGGAGTCCTCTCGTATGCCCTCAACAATGCTGGTACCTCTTTGATTGTGAGTTGTATATGTTCAAATACCTTTATCAGATGAATCTACAATTTAAACTATAACATTATAATTCAAGAGCATGCTAAATTTATAAAATATTTAATCATGACTTCAAACTACAACTTACTATTGTAGGCTCCTCTTTAGGAGTGAGTGGCCGCATCAACAAATCTACATAACTCTCCTGTCGGACCTCATGTGCACTAGGAGTCTCCTATGAGATACAAAATAGTAGTTGTTAATATCACGAAAATTAGTTTTGAGTTTATTTATGAAGATAAGGATAATAAAAAATAAATGATACTTATACATACAATGGGGCTCTTAGTGCGAATGGAAATCCCTAATAGTCTATGACGCAAAATCTGTACAGGCTCATCACCAGTAGTGACGCCCTATATACAATAAAGAATGTAATTAAATAGGATTACCACAAACATTTTACAAGAATGCATCGATATTTAATCAAATATAAAGCACCTAATTACCTTTCCTTTGTTAATGCGTGCTGGCTCACCCTCCACACTTTGTCCCTCCGGAATAGGTGCTACCTACAAGATAAAAGAAAGATTAGCAACCATATATGCTACAATATCAAATAGAAAAAAAATGCAAACACAACATAATGTACTGTAGATGTCTCAAGGCCAAATGAAATGGCCGAGAGCATGGCATCATCAATCTATCTGAGCTCCTCCTCAGTCATTAACTAAACGTGAATGAAGATCACATACATATAAAAGTCAATATGGCTTAAAAATTAAAATTACTCTATTATAAAAATTAACTTTAAATCACATATGTCATAACAAAAAAATATATACACGTACTGACACTGAAGGAGTCCATGTCTCTGCATTCCCCTCCTCTCTCGTATCAAGGTCTGTAGCCTCTGCGTGTGTGTCTAGTGTATCCTCATCTAATACAAAATGATACTCAAGAAGATCACCTATGGGACCCAGGAAAATATTCTTGCACGTAATGCAAGTGTGAGGCACTTAAACATGTGATGAGCTAGCTGATGATGAACTAGCATCAACATCATCAACACGAGGAGGCAAGATTGACCTAGCCTGAGATATCATTAGGCTACTCAGCCTATGAATGGCTCTGATAGTTTGAGAGCTAGCCTCTATCATAATATCTGGATGCTACACTCAAGGAGGAGGGGAGATATCAGTGGTGGGGACAAAAGTGCTAGCTTTCTTCCGCTGGGAAGAGGGTCTATCCTGAGGAGCTCCTAGTCCTAAGCCCATGTTGGACTTCATGCTCCAATAGTTCACTTTAAGTTTCAACACAAATTCAGCATATAATTTTCCAAGGAAATAAAATGGTATGTCTAAATTTCCATGTGGAGGGATATCAAAGACCATCCACCAATGATCCCAAAAGTTTGCACGTATGGCATCATTTGTGCACCATTTAATCGATAGTTTGGATTTTTTTGGGTCAAATGGTAAACCCGTTTTCGAGTTTGCAAAAAGGCTGGCCAAATTATATTTGCTTATGTTGAGGGCCGCAACCTCATCATAATCCAAAACATCATCAAACATCTCGTGCATTTGATCACGCCAATGAAGAGCGACATTTTGTTGGTTTGTAAGGGTTTCAATGTTATCCACTATGGTGTTTAACGTGGATAACATAGGAGCCAATGCGGGTACATTATTATATGTTCTATGCAAACCTCTCAACTTGGTGAGATTTTCATTTATCAAATCCTCGATTCGAGGAGGGTTTTGAGGGGGTAGAGGATTGTTTGGTGGACGGTTTTGTGGGGGTACTGGATCATTTGGTGGGGGGTTACGAGGAATATTATTCCCTGCTTCAGTGTCATCATTTTGATCAGCCATTTCTATTGAATTGAAAAACATAATATATTTTTTTAAAAACCTTTTTTAACCTTTTTTTTTTCAAAAAAACCCTAGATTCAACTAAAACAAACAAAATCATGCTAAACTCTATCGAATTTAGATTAAAAATTAGTTTTAAAAATAAAAATAAAAACCTTAATATCTGATATCCGATCTTATATCTGATATTCGGTCGTGTGCTAATACTAGCCCCCAAAATGTGAGAAATAAGGGCCTACGGGTATGGTCTTTTTTTTTAATGTAATGCTACAGGTATCGGATATCCGATCGCCTGCATATCTTATATTTTATATATAAGATATATAACATATAACATATAGCTTTGAAATATTATATTATATTATATTATATTTTATATATATTATATTACATTAATATATATTATAATATAAAATATTATATTATACTATTATATTATTATAATATAATACATTATAATATAATATTATTATAGTATAATATTATACGATTATAATATAATAATAATATTACTATATAATAATATAATAATAATAATAATATATTATATATTTAATAATAATATTATATTTAATAATATTATATTATAATGTATTATACTATTATAATATAATTTTTTTATATTATTATAATATAATAATAATAATGTCATATGATTATCGGATATCCAATAATATCAGATATCCGATATTAAATCAGATATCTGATATTAGATCTGATATCCAATAAGGCTCAGCCTTTCCTTCTAGGCTTGGTACCTGGATAGGTGGAAAAAAGTCAGAAAGGATTTTGAAGCATTTTTAGACATGTTCAAACTCTATTTTTTTCACATCGCCACTTTTTGGCACACCATGATCCTGCACATACCCAAAAGGTAAAGACAAGAGTTGAAAATAAATGCAAAATTTAATAAATAAACCAAATTCATTTATCCTCTCAAAAGTGAAATCCACCTTTTTTGGAATTTAAAATAATTAAAAATCCCCATTTATCCTCACAAACGAGGTCTATTGGACTATTCCTCTTGGGGTCTTATGAGATATTTTCAGTTTCACCATTACCCCTAATGAAAGGTAAACCCTACATCTTTACCCCAGCCCCCTTCTAAAATTGTATAAATAGAAGGGAAAATCAAGAGCAAAGGATCCCAAGTTTTATGCATCTATACTATAGGAATATTAGAACTATCAATTAGATCATCCATTTAGCATAATTGTTGTAGAGATTTAATGTCATTTTAGTGTATTCTAGCATCATTTTAGTACTTACCTAGCATTACTTAACATTTTTTAGTCTCATACATGCACTTATTTTAGCATTTTTATATTCTTATCTTAGCATTTTCATATAGATCTGTCATGTCCCCTTTTCAAATAATTAAAAATAATAATCTTTTCTAAGGCAGGCAAGCCCAAAAAGGTGAAGTTTCGAAAAAAGGGGATAATCTTTGGAAGCTAATGGACTAATAAATGAAAATTATTATTAAAATATGTTTTATTAACCCCTCTTGGATGTGAGTTAGGGTTATGCCCTCTTTTAAGGAGTTTGGAGGCATTTTGGGCTCATTCCAGAACTTGATTTTTGCTCATTTCTTTGTTGTTCTTCAGAGGCTGCCAAACCTGTGGAGAAGGAGACCCAAGAATGGGAGTTTTTAGGTTTCTAGGAAGACTAAGGATGGGAGTTTGAAGCCATTCCATGTGCATGCTCATACAGAGTTTTCCTTTGTGTTGAACAGTGCAGATTTGTGGGTTTTCGGGTGTGTTTTTTGTAAGAGTTTGGTGTTTCCGGTTGAGTATTTCATATCAGTTTGGTTTGCTACTGTATTTCATACTTTTAGATGTTAAAATAGAGCTTAATATATGTATTTGGTTATTATTATACTTCTATGATATATTATTAGTGTTTTTGTGGTGTTTTCGAGCTATTCTATGTTGTTTTCGGGAGCTCGATGAGCATTGTTTTTATCCTCCGTTTGGGAGCTGTTGTGTAAATGTTATAAATATTTGAAAATGTCATTTTGTAGGATGTTATGCTGCTGAAATTTTTATAAAAATGTCCACTTTCAGATTTACTAATAATATGTGAAGCTGTGAAGTTTTTGGCACTATTTCTGGCACACCCGATTTGGGGTTTATTGAGAAATTGGTGGATCTTTGAAAGATTGATTGTTTGATCTTAAAGATCCGATTAGAGGCTTGAAATATCATATAAAACCAGTAAAGGAACATTTCAATGGTATCAGAGCTATTATCTTGCCAGCCTGAGGGTTTGTAGAAGTTTGCATGTCAGTTTTGACAACTACCCAAATCTTGCATGTCATAATTTATGGTTGCATGTTGCTTCTAATCATCTGCATGTCAAAATTTATGGTTACATGCTACTTCTAATCATTTTCATGTTAGTTCTTGGTGAATTTGGTGGTTGCATGTTGCTTCTAATCAGCTACATGTCAAAATCTATGGTTGCATGCTACTTCTAATCATTTGCATGTTAGTTCTTGGTGTTTGAAGAAGTTATAACCTATTGGGGTTACAATCTACTTTATCTAGAATGGATAGGTATAGTACAAAGTCTCAGAGGACATGAACTTGGACAATTGATATCCAGAGTCAGAATAGTAGAAATGATGGTTATTTAGACATTCGAGATAAACTTAAGAAAATAAGCCATGACATGTTTGAAAAGTTGGTTGAACACCACCATATGATGAATGACATGTTGTCCAACCCAGCTAAGGTGGATAAGTTGACTAGATTTCTATTTGGTAGATTTTCTCATAGGTTAGGTGACATAATTACCAAAAACTTGCATGAGGAGTTTGAGAAACTAGCTTATAGCCAGGCAGAGGTCTCAGATTCTACTCCGCCACAGGAGGTAGTGAGAAAGGATATTACGCAGATTGATAGTAATGGTGAACTTAATACTCAAATTGAGACAATTGTATACAGGTCGTTAAAGGGTGACATCACAGGTATTCAGGATGGTATAGTTACAATAGGTAGTGACTACAGCGTAGTGGGTTCAGATGATGATTATGAGGATGTTGTTGTGCATGATGGTGAGATACCTGGTAGAGATGAGCAGACATTGAGCATTCATGACTTTGCTGAGAAAGAGTACCAGGCACAGTTAGATGCTTCATCACATGAGGTTGAGGCTAGTAGTACTTCACACGATTTGTCCAGCCAGCTGAAAGTGAACAAAGACAGTATTGTGACTTCATTATCTCATCATGACAGGTATGTGGAGTTAGTTGGTATTGGTCATATTACTCAAGTGAGGATTTTTCTTGAGTTACTAGCTGATTCTAGTTTACAGATATGGACTCGAGATTGTTATATTGGCATTTGGGATTCTGTTGACTAGAGATCTTTAACACTTTTTGGTAGCAGTATTTGTTTGGGTGCTATCATGGATTTGATTAGCAGATTGAACAGTATTGTCTTTTCTTGTGCTAGCAACTTGTCTGATGTTGGTATTAGTTTTTATACACCGGTGTTGGGCTTTGTTCATATATCCAGTTGAACATACTTGCTGGAATGTGTTGATGATCTTTCATATTTGGCAGTGTGTACAGATGAGTCCCAGGATCATATTGGCATTGATGACATCCAGGAGGATGCAGTGGGCAGTTTTGAAGACTTAGTTTCCTTGGGTACAAAGGAGTTGGACAGTAGTGCTACATTTTTTGATACTCCGTATGTTGATATGAGCTTTAGAGTTGATTCACAGGATATGGATGGTAATACTCTAGAAACTAGTAACTTTGAGGATACTCCTTTAAACAGTGCATCAGAGGAGGTTTGTAGGAGACAGTCAAGCCAGTGCCATCATGTGTCTAATCAGTTGAGAGTTAGTGAGTGAGACATTGCTATTGCTTGCCAAAATTTTGATGTTGCTCATCAATTGTTAGCAATTTTTGGATGGGGTTCTCTTACTAGTGATGAGCAGGGAGGCAGTTATCTTTCCTTAACAGAGTTCCACTCTTTATGGGAGGCTATCCAAATTCTGAGACAGGATTATATGCAGTTGGTAGTCGACAGAGATTATCTTATGGAGTGGGGCAGTACAGCATATGATGCATTGTTGGCCAAGGAAGATGAGGTGAGTGAGCTTACTGAGCAGCTTGAGGTGACTTCTGAGATTCTTGAGAGTACACAGTTGGCTTTCAAGGAGTCACAGTTTCATTTGGCTAAGGTGACCATGGAGTTAGAGCAACTATAGTCTTTACTAGATTCTGTACAGTCACAAGCTATGGTGTCTGATGATCCAAGGATGTCCATGGTCGAGATTGTCAAAGATAGTAGAGATGGGGATGCATCCATCCTTGATACTAACATTGGCATATTGGGTTCATCCCCACTAGAGTCAGGTTCAATTGATTTGGGTGCTACAGCAGATTGTTGTGGTATGCCTGACATGGTGGTGACCTCTAGCACTAATGGCATGAAGACTAGAGATGCTGTATCAAAGACCATGTGTGATGTTGGTGAGCTGATAGTTGGCATGGTTCCTTCTAGTAATACTACTCCCTTGGTGATGTCTTTAGAGGTAGTAGTCAATTCCAACTTGGTTAGTGATTGATTGCAGTTAGTTACATTTGGATTGCAGTTTGAGCCACTAATTGAGATTGGCGCATTCTATCAGCATTACATTGTGAGGTATGCTCATCAATTTACCTTTGATGACCATGTTGATGAGATGATGATACAGAGATGTACTTTGGCTCCTAGTGCTTATCATCATTTATGGGATAGTTTGATGCCTTGGGATGAGAGTTGTGATGGGCACAACATGGTGATAGGTTCTGTAGTTGATAGCTTGATAATATGTGACTTAGAGAAGGAGTTTAAGAGTGATGCTTCAATTGGTGTTGTTATTGATTCTACTCCTTTGGCTATGACATCTCCTGACTTAGCTGGTGATCAGTCACAATGGGTTGTATCACTTGTTCATGGTGAGCTATTGACTGAGGTTGGTTTTTTTTATCAACATTATATCGCAAGGTATGTACATTAGTTAGCATTTGATCCTTGTTTTGCGGAGTTGATGGCAGACAAATTTGGTTTGGGTTCCAATTCTTGCTGTTTATCTTGTGATGGCTTTTCACCATCAGGGGTGCATGGAGTTATGGTTATGAGATAGTGGTCGGTGATCTACAGAGTTGTGTTGACTGCAGGAGTTGTATAGTGTGTGGTTTCTCCATACTTGGTACAGTTTCATTCGAGAGCATTCACCATTGTTGCAGAGTTGGATTGTACATTTCATATAGGCCAGTGGAATGCCTTGATGGTATTTACTATGTTGGTAGTTTGATTTGTCCACTTTACTTGGGTTTTGATGTTCTAAGAGTTTATGTCTTGTGTGTTTCTGACTATGGAAGTTGTAACTTTGGAGTTTCGTTGAGCAGTAATTGTCAGTTTGATTATGGATTCCTCTTGGTTATATTACAGAGGATATTGCAGGAGCCTGTGTTAATTGACAATAGTATAGTTCATGGCTACATTTGGGATCCAGGTGGATTGATTGGTTTATTTTTTAGCCATTTCTTGAGGACAAGCAATATTTGGAAGGGGAGGACTTGTCATGTCCCCTTTTCAAATAATTAAAAATAATAATCTTTTCTAAGGCAGGTAGGCCCAGAAAGGTGAAGTTTCAAAAAAAGGGGATAATCTTTGGAAGCTAATGGACTAATAAATGAAAATTATTATTAAAATATATTTTATTAACCCCTCTTGGACGTGAGTTAGGGTTATGCCCTCTTTTAAGGAGTTTGGAGGCATTTTGGGCTCATTCCAGAACTTGATTTTTGCTCATTTCTTTGTTGTTCTTCAGAGGCTGCCAAACCTGTGGAGAAGGAGACCCAAGAATATGATTTTGTAGGTTTATAGTAAGGCTAAGGATGGGAGTTTGAAGCCATTCCATTTTCATGCTCATACAAAGTTTGCCTTTGTGCTGAACAGTGCAGATTTGTGGGTTTTCGGGTGTGTTTTTTTTGGAAGAGTTTGGTGTTTCCGGTTGAGTATTTCATATCAGTTTGGGTTGCTGCTGTATTTCATACTTTTATATGTTAAAATAGATCTTAATATATGTATTTGGTCATGATTATACTTCCATGATAGATTATTAGTGTTTTTGTGGTGTTTCCGAGCTATTCTATGTTCTTTTCGGGAGCTCGGTGAGCATTGTTTTTATCCTCCATTTGGGAGCTGTTGTGTAAATGTTATACAGATCTGAAAATTTAATTTTTTTGGCTGTTATGCTGCTGAAATTTCTATAAAAATGTCCACTTTCAGATTTACTAATAATATGTGAAGCTGTGAAGTTTTTGGCACTATTTTCGGCATACCTGATTTGGGGTTTATTGAGAAATTGGTGGATCTTTGAAAGATTGATTATTTGATCTTAAAGATCTGATTAGAGGCTTGAAATATCATATAAAATCAGTAAAGGGACATTTCAAGATCTCATATAAACATTCCTAGATTTGCATTAATAACATACTCCCATTCTAGAATTGTCACTAAGATGCTAGTCTGAGAGTAATTTTAGTAGTTGTAGTTAGGGAAACATGATATATTTGTAGAGTCATCATTTGGAAATATTTTCTTGGTTCTAGATTAGTTCATTGTTATTTTGATTGCACTCTACACTAAGGTCTCATGAATACACGATTACACTGTGTACAATGATAATGGCCCAAATAAACTACAACATTGTTGATTTATTCCTTAACATCTACAATGAAGGTGATATGGCAATATTTCTATCAAAATAATGATCTAATTTTGAATACAATAGAGAATATTTGGATGCTTGAAGAGTTTTACTTAGACTACAATTAACTAGTGATGTCAGTAACATGTAAAATACATGGTTCAATATTAAGCGGATCATGGATTATGATTTCATTATCACAGCTAATTAGTTATGTTGAGGAAAGAGTATGGAGTGGACATAGTGAAACAAATCAATAATGAGTTGAGATCTATTAGATTTCGAAAATCCATGCTAATGCTTTCAAATTTCTGGATTTGATTGTGTATAGTTTTTCTTATCATCAACATTTTGGATCATACTACTTGATCCATCATCAAGATGCTAGAGAGAAAAAAGCATGATGATGAATCATGTAGTATGATTTGAAACATTTATGATAAAAAAACTATACACAATAATGAGCTCTTGTAATGTGCAAGGTAATGTTCCTCAAGTTGATGTTGCTATGGTTTGATAACCTTTGAGGCCAAATTATCACATAATATGGATCAAAGTTATGGATATGTTCTTGCATAAGGAGAATGGAATATTGTTTGTGAATGTATCAAATGGCTAATTGTGTACATGATCCTAAATTGAGTAGTGGTACTAAAATTGAGTTCATGAAAATGATCTTGGCATTTTAATGAAGGAAAGTAATTACTTATGCCTCTAAATGTTCCAAAGTTGATGATGATTTTTCCAAAATGTTGATTAGACAAGATGGATCCTAGAAGATAGTTGGATTTCTATTATGCTTTACATCAATTGGATTTTTTATCCTCCTAGAAAGGAAGTTTAATCTCATGCAAGGTGTAATGTATGTGTTATTCTAGGTCCAAATCATACATTGTTGTGGTGAGAAAACATGGAGTAACATATCTCAATGTGTTTTTTAATAAATGATTTACACCTCACATATAAGGTTATTTTGAAGGACTTATCAACTTAAGTCTTTATAATGGGGGTAACTCTTTGCCTCACAGATAATGACATGGATGCATTCATATGCTTCCTAATCTCCCCTAAGAACTAGGAATTCATTTACTTGAAATTGCTTCAAGCCTTCTTTCTTACCTTTAGCCTCCTCCCAATTTCTTCATCGAGGGATCTTGGCAGGTTTCTTTTCCTTTGGCCACTTTGCTTATTGGGTGATCCCACAATAGTGGGTGCCACTTCTTGACCACTTTTGACACTAAAATCAATATTTTTGAAACAAACCTCACATTCGAGTGACTATATCTCTAAAACTATGAATAATTTAAAGATGACGTAAACTAGTGATTTCTATTACTCTATTCCTACTTTGTAACCATATTTTTAAATTTTTTTTAAAAAAATTATTTAAGTCAAATTTTTCTTTTCCTCCGAAAAGTGGTACATATGAAAAATCAATATTTTTAAAGAGTGATAGCCCGCTTGACATGCATTACTTTTTTTTCTAGAAATGATAATGAGGTAATTATTTTGGTGTTGGATTTGTAACATCAATATCTAGAGGATGCATTTGGTTTGATTCAATGTAGTTGAATATTGTATAGTTTATGAAGTTTTGGAATGACATCAATCATAATTTAGACATACGTTCATTTTGAAATAGATAACTTGAACTCAATTTATCATAAATCTAATTTTCTTTTTTTAATAGAAAGCTATCTCAACAAGCTATTTCCTAGATATTTTTCAAAAAAAATTGACCTAATTTACTAATTTTCTCGAAGTGTCGAAGTCAATTGATGTTCAATCATTAATGAACCTATAATGAGCTAAACTCATATCTGAAAGTCTTAATAAATATAATATGTATTACAATTATAGTCATTGGATAGCTTGCTTCAAGCAACACAAATCGGCATTTTTTATTTTATAGTAGGAGATTATTCAATCTCAATTTTGGGGGTCAAAACAGGCAATTTCAAATTTTTTTAAAGAAAGCAACACCAAAATTTTATAAATTTACGTGTTTGTGTGAACACATTTTAGGTGTTTGAACAAACCTATGCTTGTGTGAACATCCAAGCGTGATTAATCCGACCACTAAAAATTTAATTTATTTTGTTCACTTGAACATGTAAAATATTTTGTGTTCACTCGAACATGACAAAAAAAAAATGTTGTTGTCACCTATAATGACAACAAAAGTTTGATACTAAAGTTGAAAATTGATAGTTACAGCGAAAATTTTATAAAGTTGCTGGGAATTTATTAAGGCAAGGGAAAATTTTTGATTTTTATGATTTTTTGATGGGAAACAAGAAAGGAAGACAAAACAAAAATGCAAGTAAGAGATCTCATGAAGTAGAACAAAGAAATCTCCAGAAGACTTTGACACGTTATCATCAAATTAAACAAGGTTTGTAATTATTATTTTTATGATCTTGAATTTAATTATGTATCAATCTTAGTTTTATCTAATTTGATTTATTTATAAATTTGTTGTAGACAATCAACAAGGTGAAGGTGAAGAAAATGTTGAAGGAGGCTCAACAGAAGAAGAAGTGCATATGGGAGAAGGGTCACAAACACTCCCTTTAGAATCTCAAACAATGAATGTTGAAGAAGGTTCAAGATCACTCCCTACAGAGGTTCAAATAACAGAAGTCAAAGAAGGGTTTGAGTTAGATTAGGGTCTGAGTTAGATTAGATTAGTTTAGGGTTTGAGTTAGGATTAGATTAGGGTTTGAGTCAGATTAGGGTTTGCAAGAGTTAGGGTTTGAGTTTTCAGTTTTAGGATTAGATAAGGGTTTGATTAGGGATTGAATTAGGGTTTGGCTAAGGTTTGGTTAGGGTTTGATTTCTAGGGTTATAGTTAGATTAGGGTTTGACTAGGGTTTCATTTAGATTAGGGTTTGACTAGGGTTTCATTTAGATTAGGGTAACTTGAGTTTTTAATTAGGATTACAAATTAGAGTTCGAGTTAGATTAGGGTTATGGTTAGATTCTAGGTTTGAGTTAGATTAGGGTTTGATTAAGGTTTGATTTAGATTAGGGTTTGAGTTAGATTTTGGGTTTGGCTAGGGTTTCATTTCTAGGGTTACGATTAGATTACCTAGGTTTGAGTTGGATTAGGGTTCATGATTAGGGTTTGAGGTAGATTAGGGTTTGAGTTTTTAGTTAGGATTAGATTACCTAGACCTTTGAGTTATGGTTTGAGTTAGATTCTAGGGTTTTATTACGGGTTTCAATTTAGATTAGGGTTTGAGTTAGGCTAGGGTATGATTAGGGTTTGAGTTTTTAGTTAAGATTAGATTAGGGTTTGAGTTTTTAGTTAGGAAATTAGGTTAGGGTTTGAGTTAGATTACAGTTTGAGTTAGATTAGGGTTTTAGTTTGAGTTAGGGTTAGATTAGGGTTAGGGTTAAAGATTAGGGTTTGAATTCTAGGGTTATGGTTAGATTAGGGTTTCAATTAGGGTAAGATTAGGGTTAGGGTTAGATTCTAGGGAAAGTTAGAGTTTTCAAATTAGGGTTAGATTATGGTTATAGTTCTAGGGTTAGATTAGGGTAACTTTAATTAGGGTTAGTGTTAAATTAGGGTTTGAGTTTGAGTTAGGCTTAGGTTAGGACCATTTGAGTTATACAGTTAAGTTAGGGTTTCAGTTAAGGTTAGGGTTAGGTTAGGGTTATCTATTTAGATTAGAGTTATAGTTCTAGGGTTAGATTAGGGTTTTAGTTACAAAACTCTAGGGTTAGATTACCTAGGTTAGAGTTTTCAAGTTAGGGTTAGAGAACTTGAGTTAGGGTTAGAAATTAGGGTTTGAGTTTGAGTTAGGGTTAGGGTTGGATCTCAATAGAGTTCTAATATTTTCTTATTTTCTAGACTAATTTTTTTTTTGTATTTTCTAATATTTTTCTAATACTTTCTAATTTTTTTTCAAATATAAATTAAATATTTTTTTAATATTTTATAATGTTTAAAATTATAATATTTACTAATGTTATGCTAAATTATTTTCTTTAATGTTATACTAAAGCAATATTTTCTAATGTTAAATACTAATTTATTTTTCTAATATTTTCTAATATTTTTCTAATATTTTCTCATATTTTTCTAATATTTTCTATACAAATTTTTAAATATATTTTGTAATTTTTTCAATAAAAATAATATTTTTCTAAATTTGTTTACTAATGTTATACTAATTTTAAAAATATTTTCTAATATTTTTCTAATATTCTACACTATTTTTTTAATAATTTGTAATGTTTTTCTAATATATTGTAATATTTTCTAGAAAAATATTTTCTAATATAAATGGAATGTTTTTTCTTATTTTTTTTTAAATAAAACTAATATTTTTCTAAATTTGTCTCTTAATGTTATATTAAAAAAATTAGAAAATATTAAAAAACTTCAACAACTTCAAGATCACTATCAGAGCTTTCCTTTGATTCTTCTTCACTTTCTAACTGAGTGTCCTTTATTTTCTTGCCTTTCTCCTTAAGTGAGAGTTTGGCTTCAAATGCAAATTCAATATTTTTGGAAGTTGGGACATAATTGTCATAATTGTCTAGCTCAAAAGTCGTCAATCTTCCTATTAAGGTATCCAAAGTTATCTTGTAATTTGGCTCACACCTCTTTTCTTGAATAGAAAATACTCTAATTGCATAGATAGGAAGGAATGTTCTGAGAACTTTACTTACAACAATTTCATCCTTGATTTCCCCTCTAGAAGCTTTGATTGCATCGACACTAGCTTTGATTCTTTCCACATACTTGGCAACATTTTCATCTTCTCTCATTCTCATTTGATCAAACTGTCCTCTAAGGCTTTTTGCTTTGGCTCTCCTTACATTTTCATCTTTCACCATAGATTTCCTTTAGCTTGTTCCACGTATCAAAAGCAGTTTTGCAATCTTTGATCTCATCACATTCATCATAGCTAAGAGCAGATGCAATATCAATCATCATGGTGTTATGGTACTTTTTCTTAGCAATATCTCCAACAGATAATGTACTAGTAGGAGTTGTGTATTCTTCATCAAGGTATTTCAAGCCTAAATCACTAATGGAAGCCAGATGAAGTCTCACGAGTCCCTGCCATGCTGAAAAGTTGTCTCTGTTTAACTTTAGAATCTCTCTCTTGTAAGACATCCTAATTTTTAGCTTAGGTCCTTGAAACCTTTCCTGCAAGCACCAAAAGCTCTGATACCGATTGTTGGAAATATAGGAGTAACTAAGAGGGGGGGTGAATCAGTTACCACTAAATTAAATCCCAGATCCCTTAGAAGTCAACAATAAAAATTGATTGCTACAATTATTCGATAAACACACAAAAAAGTTGTAACTCGGTAAATGCAGAGTGTGATTTACTTTTAGCTAATTTTAAAATATTAACAATAATTAATTTGCAAGCATAAGAGAAATAACATGAACACATGAGATACCAAGATTTAACATGAAAACCCAATATGGAAAAAACCACAAATGTAACTAGTTATTATTTTCACTCTTCTGAAGTGAGCCCTATTAGGAGCCAACCTAGTTAAATGTTACAAAACACACTATTAGGTGTGACCTTGTTAGAGGATTTAATCACCTTGTAAGGAGTGGCCTTGCAAGAGGTCTTAAAACAATTCAATGGAACTGTCACCTTGTTAGAGGATTTACAACTGGTTGTTAAACCAACTCTGTTAAGAGATTTTAGATCACTGTTACAATGGTAAGAGAGTAACAATGAAATGACTTGATTGTGATGCAACTAAATTGCTAATTATAGATCTCTATTCTACTTCATACTTGATCCTTCCTAATCAAATAACATTGTTCTGCTCCACAAGGATATCTGCTTATCCTTCAAGTTCGCTCACTCTTTCTTTCTCAACACACTTGTACAAGCTAAAAACCTCAACTTGACCTTTCATTTATACCATCCAGATTATCAAGTCGACTCAGATTCAAATTACAATAATCAATAATCATCACCTTAGTCGGCTAGAAACAATACTTAAAATAAATAAGCTTCTTATGCCAAAACAAAAAAATCCTTCATTGGCCGACCCTGCTCGATAAACACTGGTTCTGAGATGGTTTCCTGTGTTAACCAATAGAAGCTTGGTTAACATTGTGAACTTACAAAAATCCTTTGGCAACCGAGTGAACTCGGTGAACATTAACTCTATCCAACTTTCCTTCGCTAACCATGTGAACTCAGTTAACACTATTTCCTGCCTAAATTCCTTCAACGCCCGAGTGAGCTCGGTAGACACTATCTTCGCAAAGTAATCTTTAGGAATGATCGATAGACAAGGAGAACTGTCTTGCTGACCAAGTGAGATCGGTAAGCACTAACTGACAATTGATATCACATTTGTGTAACATCAAAGACAACACACAATCAGACAATTGTATCCACCAGTGTTTACTAGTTGGAAGCTAATACCCAATGATTGAGGTTTTGTCTCACTCTTGTTTGAAGTAAACTGGATAGCCATGACCCCTCTTTATCCTAGGTTATATAATTGTTGCTAATTTTTTATTGTTTGATTAAACCTTGTTTATTTTGAGATGTGTCTTCTTTTACAGTTTTCTTATATATTAAAATAGACATAAATATTCAAGGTTTTCTCTCTTCCTTATCTGGGGATTCTTGTGTTTCATCCCAATATAATCAAATCTTAGCTCAGGATTACATTTATAATGAAGATGGGCTACTAATAACTTGCAATGATACAAGACTAGTCTCTTAGGGCAATCGTCTCTAACTAGATCTATCAAGAATAAGTTTGGCAATTGAGAGTTAATTTCAAGATGAATATGATAAGAATTTAAAACTCTTAATGAACTATGACACTTATAACCTATATAAATGATATTCAAGATATTGATTTATTAATATATATTAAAAACAAGTGTTGTGTGCAGCATTAGTCCTTGCTTGTGGTAGGCTTGGTGGGAAAGATGGAGCAGAAGTTTTTGGTTAGCAGAGAGCTCTAGTTCCCGCATGATGTAGAAAGACTAGAGTCTGAGATTTAGAGATTTCATGCGTAGTCAATTGCATGGAGAAATGCGTCTAGACATTTCATCATCAAGAAGTGGTCAAATTTGACTCACAGTATTTGAGAAGCTAGTTAAGAAGCGATCAAATGCCATTTACAGTACGTATGCTCATCCCATATAATATCTAGCTGGAAACTATGTCTGGTCAATGTAGAAGAGGTAGACATCTTGTGTTGTTTGTTTGACACTAACATCAAGCTCTATTGAATTTGTTCTCAATTTAAGGAAAAATGGGTTCTCTGAGATGGTGATTTGATCGATATTACAAAACATATATTGGTATTAAAATACAAAGATTCTCAAAAATAATAGTATTTATTAATTTCTTCAAGAGGACTGAGAACTTATTAGCATAAATTAATGAAACATTGATCTAAGAAAATTACAAACGTATTGCTAACCTGCTGTAAATCTATAATATTTCTCTTTTAATGCATAGACTAAACTCTTGAAGAATTTACAATATTCAGGAGCATTGATCGGCTACTATATTTCATAGAAATTCTTATTAGCATTAGATGGTAAAGATGAACTACAGTATTACTCAACAACTTTGTGCATGAGAAAAAGTATATATCGCTAAGCTCTCTTTCCCCAATAGCCTTGGTATAGGGTATCACAACCACCGAGAATGAAACCCAAATCACTGATTTGTAATTTCTCTATGTCAATTTCATTTCCATATGGTTATGGAGAGAAATTCAGATCTATACTAAAACTATGTTGATTTGCTGTTTTGTAGAAGACTGCATTTAGCTCCTACACACGATATGGACTTGAGAGCTGCTTAAAAATATCATACTAATGCTAGCCAAAATAATGAGCTATTAAACTTATTCAAGTTCTATAACTAATGCCATATTCAGCTCATAACAATAATGTGAACCAAAGATTAAACAATGAATTGTAATAGAACTTTTGGACTGATTCTATTCTGCCTAGCTCATGTAAATTTGTAAAGTGCCAATGTCTAGTACAAAGAACAAGTTAAATAGAGAAAGCAAAGATAAACGAGGAGAGAATCTTGGAAGGAAAGAGGGAGGAATTGCATCTAATGCTCATAAATATTGAGTTTCAAATTAATCTTAGATATACAATTATGTTAAATCCATTAAAAAAAGCACAAAGTAGATGACATCTCCATTTAAAAGTTTAGTATAAAAACTACAGTCAAACATTAAGCACAAATTCCCACTTTCCACGAGCATTGGCAACATTGTCATTAGGTTGTGAGATCCATTGATATCTACAAATTGAGGTATACAATCAAGAATCAAATGTTGTCAAAATATTGTTATCTCGTTGCACATGGAATGAATTTCAAATAATAGTAGTAATTGAAGTACACATGAGATGCATAGCAATGAATTTTACAAATTTAAATTGTGTCTTAGGCCTGATATTTTAACTCTTCCAATTTATGGTTTGCATATGTCAAGATTCATAACAACACATGTCAGACATAAGACCATTAATAGAAGAGTCAAGATAGTAAGTTCTAATGTTTTTAAAGAGTGCCAAAAGCATACACCAATAGAAGGATTAGGAGATACGAAAAACATGATGAGCAAACAAGATGTCTATTGTAATTTAGTTATAGTTAATTTCATCATAGAGTTAAACAAAAAACAAGTTTAAATCAAATAGGTTCAAGGTACAGGAATTTAAGCTACAGACATCTGATTCTCTATGTTAATGTTCATTGCAAATGAAAGGGCAAAAAATAGTAACTTTGCATGAGAGTCATTTTCAATAAATTGATTGTGTACAATAGGTACAAGATGTTCATTATAACAGTATTTAAAGCAAAGGAAGCCAACAATGTTGATATCTGTAACAAAAAATAGTAACTTTGCTCAAGAGTCAAGCTGTTCATTATAAAAGTATTTAAAGCAAAGGAAGCCAACAATGCTGATAACAATAAAGGAAATAGGATTAAAGCAGAATTTTACAATGCTCGTTGTTTTCATAATTAGTTTCAAATTACTTATACTTATGCAATATTTACGAGAGGCAAAGAAAATAAATTGAGAAAAATTTGAAGATTGTTGTAAAAATCATTTCAAAATAAAGAACCAGAATAATTCCAAATTCAAAAATAAAATAATTTCAATTTCAACTATCTTTGTAATAAAACTAAAAATAGCTAAATAAGTGCACCAAAATCTTCAGTATCAACAAATATTAAATTCTTCAGTGAGTTGCTTTACCTCTTTCCTCCTTCAAAGATGAGGCCCTGGTAATAAAGTTGAACATGAAAAATATAAACCTGAACGTAATTTAGCCAAACTTCCACTATCAAGATTTCAAACTAGGAATAAGCACAAATTAGGCAATTAAAATACGGAACATTAAAAAATGTGCACAGATGAGGCAATTAATAGAGAAGATTTAAAAAATGGAAAATACCTGATAATTGTTGAAAAAACAGAACTCATATAAAATTGCAAAGAATGACTAGTAATTACTTAACACGGCATAAGCATAATAGATATCTGCTGAGGGAGTTCCATATAAAATTTGTTAGATTCACAAGAGATCTTTGGTTATCCTTTTAATGTTGTATGATGACTAAGCCTTCTGCGCGAGACGGTGAATTGGAGTTGGGAGGAAAGAGCCTCCCATTTCAACTATGAATTAGAGAGGCAATTGATAATTTTGGTTTAAGAACAAACTTTAACACTCCTCTTTTGCAAATAGAGTTACAATTTGTGACCATTGTTAATAACATCATACATTGTGACATTTTACTGAATTGTTGTGATAGCAAACTATAAAAAAATGGCAACAAAAAATAAAATGAAATAGCATTAAAGAAGAGTATTGAGAATGTCATACCGGATGATCTGCAGGTGAGAGATGATGGAATTCCTTGCAGTGGTAAAGTGAAGTCTTCTATGATAATATAGCAGCCCATCAATAACACCCAATTCAAGGAAGTGAGCAGATGCCATGGAACAATTTTGTAAATCAAGTCTGCAATAATAAAGGAACTTCATCAGAAAAATGTAATATGAGAAAACTTGGAGAAGCCATGGTAAAATGAAGACCTGGCGATGCATGAGGTAGGTGTTGTAGGCTGTGGGAATAACACATGGAATGCATGCAACTTTATTGTTGGCGGGTGTTGTAGGCTGTGGGAATAACATGTGGAATGCATGCAACTGTAATGTTAATTTCTCAAGCAAGAAAATAAAAAGACTACTAGGGAAAATCTTCCGAGCCAATAGAAATGGACAGAAATTAAGGAAATAATAATGAAAAATGGAAATGCAGCTATAGAGATGATTTTAATGGAATTGTTTTAAGGTTTTCCCCGATTCCCAAGATAGTGACTAATTGAAAAGTGCGGTGGAAACATTAGTCCCCGCCTATAGGCGGCAGGGACTAATAATTGAAAAAATATAAAAAATTAAATCAACAAGAACTAAAATAAAAGATCCTCTCCCCTAACCCATGAAGAAAAGATATTCCCAAAAAAAACATGTTCAAGCGAAAATGACTATTTGACAAACTAATTTCATTTCATTAACAGTTTATTTCTATTTAATAAATAAATTGAAAATTAAAAAACAATTGGCTTATAATTTTTAGTTTAACAAATTAAATTAAAATGTCTAATGTGCATCCCGCCATGGCAGTTGGACATGATCATGTCTGCCAACATGTCAAATCCGTACGCCGTCATGCGATTTCCCCGATAATAGATTTCTTCGTTTTTTATGCTTCCTTTCCGAGACATGATTCATTGGAATGCTACAGCTACAGAAGCCATGATTTGAATAAAACATATCGCTGCAGACACCATCATTTTTTCTCCACGCCTACTTCAACTGTGCATCCATCGATAACAAGTACCTCTCATTACTTCAATACAAAAACACAATCATACAGACTCAGGCTGATTATTAAATTTGGTGCTGGGATTTTCAAAATCCACGTGTCAATATATATTGATGTATGTAGGAATGGGACAGTTGTTGCAAATCACTGAACGTTCTCGAATCCACATGTATGAATTAGCAGCACAAAGACGTTTTGGTTCTACAAAGGTTTGATATTTTCTGGTTTTTCAATCTGGGTTTTCCATGGAGGATGAAGAAACAGGGGAGCTTTTTATACCATGCAGAGTATGCAGTCACAAGTGTTTTAAAAAACATGGCAGATATCATGATAAACAGTGCTTTGATGGGTCTGCCTCTTTCTTCAAAGTCATGCTCGGAGATTTTGCAGAGAGACTGGTAACATTTATACTTCAACATTTTGTTCATCTTTTGATACTCTGCTCTGTTTCAGAATTTGTAAAGAGAATTTGTGTGTTGTGTTTTATTGCAGCGCATTCCTCCTGCATTTGTTGCAGAGTTTATAAGAGACCAACATGAACAAATGGTGTTGCAAGGCCCAAATGGGCAGGAATGGGAAGTGGAATTAATGGGTACAAACAATAAACTGCAATTTGGGCATGGTTGGGAAAAATTTGTCAATTTTTATGGCTTACAGTTGGGTGATTTTGTTGTGTTCAAGTACATATCTAACTCTCATTTCAAGGTTCAGATATTTGGAAGATCTGGGTGTGTGAAAAATACGAGCGCAGAAAACAAACATTGGCCAGATCAGAGACGCCATTCTACCAAAATGTGCAGTTTGAAGCAACGAATGAGAAATAATTTGATGACTGGTTTCGTTTATGATGATGAAAGCAGCGATGAAGCTGAAGCAGTGGCTGAAAATCAAAGGAGGAAAAGGAAATCTTGTTTCTTTGGTAAGCAAATGTTTTGTCCAGCAGCGTAGGTCATATTTAATTGTGTAGTTACAGGGATTATATTAACTTTCAAAGTAAGCATTCTAGTCTAATTCTTAAGGGCCCGTTTGTTTGCTGGAATTAACCTGGAATAAGGAAATGGGAATAGGAAAATCGGAATAATCTATTCCAATTTTGGTCCAATGCAAGAATAAATCTAATTCCTAGAAAAACTTGGAATTCGATTTATTCTCATTTTGGACCAAAATTGGAATAGATTTATTCCGATTTTCCTATTCCCGTTTCCTTATTCCAGGTTAACAGGAAAGTTAAAAACTTTTTCTGCAGGCATTTCATTCATCCTGCAAGAACCCTGGCTATTTTTTTTCTTGTCTCATATACACATGACAATTGGGTCTGCTTTTTCTTTCAAATTGGGGACTAACAAAGTTAAATTTTGTTGCAGGTAATTCATCCCAGGACCCTGGACATGATTTCTCCTCTGAGAAGCAAATGACAGCGAGGGCTGTTTCTTCTTTCAAATCTGATAAGCCTTTTTGTTTGCTGGTTATTAAAGCATGGAATGTAAAGCCACCATACCTGCTAGTAAGATAAATTCTTTGTTTTCTTTCCTTCTTTTCTCAGTCTTTTTCTTGAAATTAATGAAAGGGTCCCAGTAAGGGTCGAAGTTCTTTTTGTGATTTAAGTTTCTGATTTGGACTGTTTTATTTTTCTCATCAACATTTCATCAAATTATATAAACACAGAAGCTCAAATTATATAAACATAGACTTTCACAGATAATAAATGACTTTTAATTACTCATTGAGCTTATGGATGGATCTTTGACATCTAATGCCAAATTTTTAACTACTTATTGAACTCAAGGGTAGATCTTTGAAATTCTATGCCTGATTCATAAATAGACATGGATGGATCTTGAACATCTAATATTATGAACATTTGTATCTGTGTTAATAATAATTTATTACATAGCTATATCCAGGGCTTTATTGGGTTGACGTAACTTAGTTTGGATTGCAGAGATTGCCAAGAATTTGCAAAAATGAAGGAAAACAGCTTCAACTGCCAAGGGGAAATAGGGAGGTAGTTCTTTTGAATGGAGAATGTAAGGAATGGAAGGTTCAGTGTCTTATTAAGGAGAACAGGCATATGTTAAGTGGCGGGTGGAGACGGTTTCTAAGTGTTAATAATATAAAGGAAGGGGATACTTGTATCTTTGAGCAGCTGAACAACAGTTTGAACAAATTTATGTTCAGAGTTCATATCTTCCCAGGAAGGCTGAAAAGCTTGTAGATTTCTCAATAAGATCTATTCCTCAAATAGGAAGCATTGTCACAATTTTGAAAAAGGGAAGAAACATCAAATTGAATGAAAGGCAGGTTAAAGATGATATAGGTTATACCAGAAAGAAGTTCTATTAACTTTTTGATAGTCAACTTTGGTCAACTTTGTTTTGAATGTAAGGCAGGTTAAAGATGAATGGTTATATCGGAAAGTAGTTCTATGAACTTTTTGATGGTCAACTTTGGTCAACTTTGTTTACAAGACTTTTATGTAATGTATGGAACTGTTTCTTTGTATGGGAACCATTTCTTTTTTGTTATTAGTATGTATATTTTGTTTTGGATATACGGATAAGTTAGATCATTAATTTTTTAATTTTCATGTGTATTTCTTTAACTAATCTGTCTTAAAATGCGTGAGAAAAATGGTTAATCTAATAATATTATATTAGGTAAATTTTCATTATATTATTTTAATTTTGTGATTGGAGGGAGCTATTCTACCAACCTTACCTTTTATTGATTAATATATTTTCTTAAAATTGTAGGCATTTGCAGATGACCTTTAGGAAACTACTCAAATTTATCTCAAATTTATCTTTTATGTTTCCACACTTGACATACATACATGTTGGGATAGGTGGAAAATAGTGACTGAGAGCAAGGTAGCATCCCTAAATAGTGTCGTAAGGCACTATGGCTCATTTTATTGAGAGGAGATGTGGGCATCCCTAAATAGTGTCTTAAGGCGCTATGGCTCATTTTATTGAGAGGAGATGTGGGCATCCCTAAATAGTGTCTTAAGGCGCTGTGGCTCATTTTATTGAGAGGAGATGTGGCGAACTTATAAGAAAGAGGAGTCAAATGAGGTAGAGGCAGAGAAGAGGCATGGTGCATGTAGTATGGTAAGAGCAATGCAATCCAATCTCATGAAAATATATATTTTAATAGCTTATATGCAAATATATTTGATAATTTATTTTATTATTATAATATAAGTAGGAAAATGTAATTTAGGACAGATGGTATTTTAAAATATAAAATCAAATTCCATAACCTTCACCTAATTATAATTCAGTTATAAAATCAAAATAGACTTCCATTAAAACATAAGTTTTATCAGATTCTATATCACAAATATACAAGTAGAGCGCATATAAAGCATTTTTTTCGTTCTTTTCAGGAGGCGAATTCTTTGACACGATGCCTCATAAATATTTTGTAGCATGGGCTGCAAGATTGGCGAATATGTGCGAATCAGGTTTTAGTTTTATTGAAATTTTTTACAATTTTTTAATAAAAAAAGGCGTACTTAAGCAATCATTGCGAGCTTTGGTGAAACAATTTTCTCAAAATTAAAGTTAATTTTTTCTGAAATATTTTATATAGACTGTAGAATATTCAGCCTAGGCGGGTTGATTGTATTCTATATCTTTTCTTTGGAGCATTGTCTTCAAATTTGTCTTGGCCTTGAATCAACATAAATGACGAGAATATCGATAATGAAACATAATAAGTGGCATTCATTGCTTGTTGCACAAAACTTTGAATAGGATTTTCAGCTTTGATTGTGAATAGGAAACAATTTTCTTATAATAATATTAGGCATGATTTTCATTTGAAGGAAATTAGGGTTCATAAAATATTAATATGAACATGAATACAAATGGTCAACACTTTATAGTATTGAAGAATGAGACATGTTGCTAGCATGGGCTAAAACGTTAGGTATATATAGGTAGCTTGTTGGTGGTTGAGACAACACGGTAGTCCAACTGCAACCAAAATGGACTAAAGCAAAATGTGATTGATATTAATAACATTCAAAGTATTGCTTTCTTTTCATAAACAATACAAAATTTGACTCAAAGCATCGCTTTCTTGTCATGATTTTTTTTTAACAAATTATCATTGAGAACTGTCTCTTTCATAAACAAAGAAGTTTCATATCAGAAAAGATTGCTTTCTTGTTTTGTCCAATATTTCAGCTTCACGTGTCCTCTCAATTTCATTCTTTCATTGAGCATTTATATTTATGTTTTGTGTTGTTAAGATAGGTAAGAAACAAAATTAAAAAATTTAAAAATGTTGTCATTTCTATATTCAAAATATTCTTCCCTTGAATTTTCCAAAGTTTTCTCATGCATCTTCAGGAAAATTGGACAATTCAAACAATATAACTATCCATTAGGTTTTTCACATACTGATTTAGTTTTACTTTGACAAGAAAAAGAAAAACTTTTCCACCACGAAATCACATAGATTAGACAAAATTCTAAACATTAGGTTAAAACTATTTTAAATATCATTTTAATTGTAAAGTTGCAGGATTTGATTTTTATTTTATTTGTTGATTTTTCATAGAAATAGCTTTAGATTTTATAGAAATGAAATGTATATGGATATTAAAATTACATTCTAGATATAATTTGACTTTTCATAGAGATAACTTTAGATTTTATAGAAAATGAAATGTATATGGATATTAAAACTAAATTCTAGATATAATTCAATTTTATTTTTAATATAAGTGTAATCTTTTTATTCTAACATTCATGTTTTCTGTGCAATTTATTACAAATTTTACAACTAAACTAAATTTCATTCATTTTATATTTGTAAGATTTATGAAAATATATGCAAATTATTTCAAATTATAAAATGAATCTATATTTTATTTTTGGTAATTTTAAGATTTATAAAAATTGCCAATTAATTTTAAACTTATATAAACAAACTATTCAATTTTTTTTTTTTAAAGTCATTTTCCTTCTCCTCTAGTCTCTAAATGTTATGCATCATAATGAATAAATGCCTTGCAATTAAGTTGTCCTTATAAAACCTATTTTAAAATAATTGAAATTTATATCTAAACTAAACCATTGATTATAATAGAATGCCCATTTGTAATCATAATTTTGGGTTAGAGATTGGTGCTAGCATGCATTTTCTTTCTTTGACTATATATTTCTTTAGGCCTTTATTGTTTTTGTCTAAGTCTAGTAATTGTTATTTTTGACTACTTGTCACCTTTGATGAGTTTTTACATATATCATTTTAAAGAGGCATTCTACATTTTTTCTAAAGAAAGGGTTATGTGATGTAGTGCCCAACTTTCACTTCCTAAGATCCCCAACCATTCTAGCTCTATGGAAGAACACTGTTATCCATGCAAGTAGAACTAAATACTACCCTACAATGGTTTCCCCATGGTCTACCTATATACACCAAGCCTGGCCATTGAGGCTCTTCTTCACATTTTTGTTGTAAGGGTGCAACTCCTTTAGCTATGGATTGGATAGTTCAATTCTGTAAGAATTTGTCTTAGGGAAAAATCACCCAAGATTAAGGAACTCAAGCATAAGCACAGAATAGACTAATAAAATATGATCAAAATAACAATATCAAATTGAATTGATGTGTTGTTATGTGTACATACACACTAGGAGTGTCTATATATAAAGGCCTTTAAGATGCATCTAGAATGTCTAGGAGTTAGTGAAGAGATAAGCTCAACAACTAAGTACATGTCCACTAGAAGTGGATTATCCTCCATTGTGCATGAATGTACATGCAACAATGAGAGGATAAGATGTATCTCATATAGAGATGTTGTAGACATCATGCGCTTAAATTAGATGCTAACTCCTATGTTGTAGACACCATGTGCATAAAAGAGTTGCTAACTGCTATGTTGTCAATAAGACAACTCATATGAGCATGCATACTCCTAGGTGTCAAACTAATAAATAATAGAATAATGCATTAACCTAAGCAAACTTAAGTAAAGTGTAAATAGTAAATACTTATTTACACCAACACCCCCCCACCTCTCCTTAAGTGTAACTTAGGGGAATGCACTTAAGCTCACAAAAGCTAGGATGAAAATGCATGATGGGTCTTGGTTACTAGGCCATGTTAGGTACCCATGTACAAAAGACAATGAAATCTCTCATAAAGTAGAGAAAGAGGGAAAACCTCATGGGAAAAACCCTCCCCCAAAAAGAGAGATGAAAAAGCAAGATGCATGGATGGATGGAGTAATCAAGACCCCCCCATTATGACATACATCATGTATATACAATAGAGAAGTATGAGAAGGAAAAAACCCCATAAGAGAAAAAAGTCCCCTCCATAGGAGAGAAGAAGAAAGGAGACAAGGTAGTCCCCCCCAAATGAAGAATGTCGATCAGTGATAGCTGCTCCAATGTAGAAGCTGATCCATGATTGCTGAATAATGTTCCTCCCCTTAGGAAGAAATAATGTCTACAGTACATATGAGATGCTTCCCCAATGTGTAGAAAGAATCCCAAAGATGAATGGTGTCTCTAATACCTACTCAACTATCCATGCGTCGATACTGACAGTCGCTCCTTCCAACACTACTGAAAAGAACAAGTGTAGATCTAGCAAGGATGGATGTAGAACATTTCCCAAAGAACCAACTATCTCCTCGAATGACAAAGAGACCTCCTGCAACTGTTGTACATAAGAATCCACAATCATATCAACTTGGTAAGACTGATCATGTAGAGAATGGACAAGAGGATCAGAGTGTTCCCTCGCAACAATTGAAGAATGATCTTCTTCATCAAAGAGAAGATGTATATCATCAATGATGTCTCCCAAATCTGCTATGTGGGACTCCACAAACAAACCTAAAATATATGTCATGAAGTCATCCCCTGATGCTGGAGCTGGAAAACAAGGTGTACCCAACTGTACTAAATTACATGGACCTATCATTGTAGCAATATATGCATGTGAAATGTGCTGATGATGTGACCTTGTTCTGTATCTTTCAATAGGATCCCCCATAAGAGAGAAGAAGAAAGGAGACAAGGTAGCCCCCCCCCCCCCCCCACAAATTAAGAATGTCAATCAATGATAGCTACTCTAATGTAGAAGTTGATCCATGACTATTGAATAATGTTCCTCCCCTTAGGAAGAAACAATGTCTGAGGTACTTATGAGATGCTTCCCCAATGTGTAGAAAGAACCTTGAAGATGAATACTTGTCAATCAACTTGTGCAGTAACATCAGTGGATTTTGTAATTGTACCATCAACATATAGATTTAAAAGTTTTTTCATTAGTCTACTGCATACAATATCTTTCCATGTAGTATAATTATGTGAAGTTAGAAGTGGAGTTTTAGGTGAACCCATGATGCAAAAGAAAGAGCACAATAGAGAAAGAGAGACACAAGAACACAAGACACCCCCCCATTCACTCAATCAAAGAACCCCTCCAAAAATGACGCTTTTGGCACTTTACATGTGGTGCATTCACAATAGGCCACTTGTCAAAATGTAAAAAAGTGGACTTCTAATTTTTTTGTTTACAATCTCATTTTGGAGTTCAAATCTGGTACTTAGAAATGTGGCTCAAATGTACAACAATTTTAAAGTATCATCAAAGAAAGTGACATTTTTGTCCACGCAAGCTTATAATCTGATTGCATATCTGGAAAGCAGACAAAGAATTATGCACTTTCAAAAAAATAAAATTGGAACCTGAATATGTGTCTGGATGAGCCCATACTAAGCATTTGAAGTTGCAAAGATTAGAATTTGTGATTTCCAAAACAATTCAGGAACAAAGATCTCAAACATCCTACACCAATGTGTAGATCACAAAATTCTATCCCAAAACAAAAAAAATTGCTTGAAAAAAGGAGTCTGTATAAGGGAGATATCATTGTTTGAAAATCACCTCTGTAGTTATTTTTCTTGAATCACTGTCGTCGCACCTCCGAAAATCAAATGACTCTAGATTTCACCTTAGATGTCCAATTTTGATGAAACAAGAGTCAATTTGGAGGTTTTTTGACCTTCTAAATTGGACGCCAATATTTGATTTGCACTAGCAAGCTCTAATCTTCACCTATTACAAAAAATCTCTATTATTGACCTGATGGCCAAAAATTTTCCAAAAAATAATGCAGATCTGACAAAATTGAAGAGATGTAGATGAAAACAAATGCAGATCTAAAAATTAAATGTATAGATTTGAAATGATCATAACAATTTCGCAAATTGGGCCTTTGCATGCCAGTTTTCAAAAAAAATTGCCTCAATTTTGACTATAGCCTAGGGTAGGCAAAATTATAGTCAAAATTCACTAAATTGATGTCCTGGATGCAATGGTGAGGTCCACTTTGGCTCTAGACACTCCCAATGTCTGCGACACTCTGAATCTAAATCAAGGTCCTATGAGAGGTGAAGCAAGAAAATGGTCTCCAATGGTTATGTGAAGATAAACTTTCTCTGCTTTGATACCATGTCGGAGTTTTCCTTAGGGCTTTATCACCCAAGATCAAGGAACTCAAGCACAAGCACATAATAGACCAATAAAGTATGATCAAAGTAACAATATCAAATTGAACTGATGTGTTATTATGTGTACATACACACTAGGAGTTCCTGTATATAAAGGCCTCTAAGATGCATCTAGAATGCATAGGAGTTAGTGAAGAGATAAGGTCAACAACTAAGTACACATCCACTAGAAGTGGATTATCCTCCATTGTGCATGAATGTATGTGCAACAATGAGAGGATAAGGTGTATCTCATATAGAGATGTTGTAGACATCATGTGCTTAAATTAGATGCTAACTCCTATGTTGTAGACAACATGTGCATAGAAGAGTTGCTAACTCCTGTGTTGTTAACAAGACAACTCATATGAGTACACATACTCCTAGGTGTCAAACTAATAAATAATAAAGTAATGCATTAACGTAAGTAAACTTAAGTGAAGTGTAAATAGTAAATACTTATTTACACCAACAAATTCCTACTATAAGGAAAACTCATTTAAAGTGTTGATCAAGATCCAAATAACATTGTGTCAATTCAGTACTAGACATTGAATCTAAATTAGACTCGAAGTAATTTTTACAATCCATTAGATTTAGTGAATGAGTTTTTGACTTAAAGTCTTTATACTTTTATTCCTATATATTTAAAATCTCATTGAGTTATCCATCATAATGAAGGGGAAATTAAATTTCCTCTTCCTAATGATGGTTTATTAAGTGTGAGCATAAATATTGAACAAATAAATACACAAACTTAGCCACTAAATTATAATTGATTTATCAATGTATTGGTTTAGTATCAAATCCAAGTTGGAGATTCCAAAGAGAAACCTTTCATAACCAAGGGTTTTCTTGTAATACCAGAAATTAATTTTCATCATTTTCAACACAAATAATGAGCCCACACATTCAAATCTTCAAATTATCAAACTGAGTGGGTATTCATCACTAAGATTTTGAGAATTTAAGGCAATTCATTATATCATGATTGTAACGTTTGGTTTTAGAAATTTGTCTCCTATATATATTTGATAATAATAAATAAAGGTTAGCTATGAAGTTTTATAATAGCCTTTGGTTTCAATTGCTATTATTTTTTAATTCAATTGTGTAACTTTTTTTTGCATCAATGCTTTAGATCACACTCTATGATCTATCATTAGGATGAGTCAAAAGAGCATAAGGAGTAAGTGAATAATGACATATCATTCACTTGCTTCTTATGTTTTGTGTGATCTGAAATGTTGATGCAAAAAGGTTACACAATTGAATCCTAAAATAATAGCAATTGATTTCATGGATTGTTCTACTTACTCTTAGCATTTGGTTTGATAAGAAACCTTTAAGTACTTGATTCCTTTTTTTCCTACTTTTTTTTTCCCTTTTCTTCGGATAAATTTTTTTAAAAATGAAATAAAATATTCCCTCAATTACCCTTCTAAAGAGGGAGGAGCATTGGTCTCTTCTTTTTATAATAATTTTTAAAATTTATTTCTCCATTTCTGCAAACCTTACCTTTTTTTGGGATCACACTATTCTTTTCATTTTTGATACAAGAACAACTCAAATATTTTTTCAAGTCGGTTTACATTACTACATGGTTTTCATTAAAACTTTTTGGTTCTAGTATTTTTTTTCGATCGTGTAGAATTATTTTACACTAAATCATCAATTAATTGAATTTCAACAATCTTCTTTTATCCCAAGCAAGAGACACCCATCTAGAACTATAAAAGTGAATTCCTACATCAATAACTCTTTATCTTGCATAGATTAATAACTATAAAAATGAAGTTCCATACCAAGAATTTAATTTGATTTGAATTATGAATTTGTTAGAAATTGATACATGATTTTAATATGGTTTTAAAAATTTATATTTTGAATTTCATTTGATTATGAAAAAGGTCTTTAATTATTCATTTTAAATTTAGAAATTTATTAATGAAATTAAAGAATATATGTTTCATTTTTAAAAAAATAGTTGAAATTATTAGTCAAATACATTTCTTACAAGAAAACGATAACATATTGACGAAATAATTGTTGCCTTTGGTAACAAAAAAGGTAGTAGTCAAGAAAAAATAGATAGAAGATTGAAGAAAGCATCATCTCCTTTTTTTTTCTTTTTTTCTTTTTAACTTTTTTTTTTGAAATTAGACTTATTATATTCCCCTAACAATCCACTCAAGTTCTTTAACTTAACTCTCAAAATCTTGAAACCAATAATATTATTTTTATTGTAAACATTTTAACGTTGTATCTAATATTTTTCTACAACAATAGTTTAAATGGTAGTATGATTGTTGTTAACACATTGTACAACTCTTCTTAAAGAGTTACAATTTTTAATTTTGTATTGATCCATTTACCTATAGTAGTTGGTTGGCATAAGGCAAATTGTATTCCATTGTTGTCATCCTTTGGAGGTATTTAGAATTTTCATTTTAGACATTTTGGTCAAAATCAAAATCTTAAAAGAGGAAAATCATTTAGTTAGGTTGTGCTAACTTTAGAAAATCTACAAAGAGCCCCCAATTTTGTATATTGTGATTAACCACTTTAGTAATGTCTTAGATGAGTTTGGGATTATTGGGGGATAAGGAAGAATTCTAGCAATGGGTATGACATGGATCCTACATATATAAAAAGGAAATGATTAAATAAGTTAAGAAAATAGTTTTTTTTCCTCCACTTTCTTTCTAGAATTTATATTATGGTCTCCATCTTCTTTAGATTCCCTTAGACATTGCCATAGTCTATCTTATAATTTCCCCTTTTCATCACAAAACTTACAATTACAAACTTAGAGGGTGTATATAAGGGAGCTCCTCCTTTTCCACTCATTTTCTCTTACAAGTTCCAATCCTTTGACCCCTCTCTCCTAAAACATGAAATTAGATTGTCAATAAACTTTTCATTTCACTCTCTCTTTGTCCCTATCTCATGATTACACTTTTAGGGTTACAAATTTCATACTATGAGGTCCAAAACTATAATCTATGGAGTATACTAAATTATTCCATTTATTATTTTTTATTTGTGAAAATGATGGGGAATTATATAGGGTTTATTAGTCTTTAGCTTGGTTTATTTTATTTATTTGAAAATTTTGGTTCTACTTGGTGTGATGTGTGAACATAGATGATTTTCAAATTTGGGGATGAATTATCATGTACCAAGACCACTTGGTATTACGATTTAGTGAGATATTTAGTAGTGATGCTTCGAAGGACTCTTAGATTTTGTTATTGTAGAAGGGTTCCTTTAACTATGTATGTATGTACTATTTGAAGATGTGTAGGGTAATTTTACGAATGATTATCACAATCAGGGTAAATCTAGGCACCTCAATTGAGTAATAATCTAACGAGTAGCACTCAACCCTGGCCGTAATGCCTTGCCAAGGGATCCAAAAGAATTAACCTAATGTTTTATTAAGTTTGCAAATATTTTCTTTTAAAAAAACAAAGAATAACATACACATCAATCATAAAGTAGTAGAAGCAATAACTTACAGTCATACATAAGCAAACATAACAAGTTACATTCCTTAAGGATCCCAAGACGTTGAATCACATTTAAATTTAATTAATACTAAGTCTAACAATTACCACATCCACATGAAGGAATAATTAAAAGTCCAAAGTCCATTTAAAGAATATACATTTGTTCCAAAAGCCACTTGGCAATAAAATTTAGAATGCTCAATAATCCACTATACATGGCACAAGGTATGAAAGGCTAAAAGAATATACATTTATAAAAATAGATTGCATCATCCCTCTCAGATTCATGAAACAAAGTACAATACAATAAGTGAAACCATCCATAAAAAAAAAAAAAAACAACTAACCATCATAAAGATACAACCATCTATCATAATGCACAAGGATAGAATGAAAGGAAATGCAGATAAAGAAACTCTAGCTATGGTATCAACAGATGGATCTCAATGGTAAGAGTAAAAAGAGTTACCACCCAACTACATGGTAACCCAAAAAGGCCCACTCCCACCATGCTGAGGAGATAGTTTCAAGTCCCAAATAGGATATCAATTCAAAAATCAAAGGTAATCTCTAAGTCTAAGAAACCCTAAAAGCAATCTAACTCAAAGGTTCCAAGACAAATCAACATCTAGATCCAAAGGAAATTAAAGACATGTAGGAAACCTACTATGTAAGTGGGCAAGTGTCATCACATGAATCAATGCTAGAGTTACCTTAGCAGACTCTCAATACTCCGACCCCCTAATGATCCCTATGCGGTACTAGTATCCTCTCGTACTAACAAGGCATACTAACTATGCATGGTCGCAACCAAGCATTCTCTCTGCTCCCATCCTAGTCTGTACTAGCACTCGAGGCATGGGTGAGAACATACAAGGACTCTTATTAGGTTCATTTTACTCTCATTTAGTGTCACATTTTCACTTATTAAACAACTTACAATGGGTTACCTTGGTAGCCACTTAGGGCCTCGACCTCCATTGCAAGCCAATTCTCGACATTACATATAGATAACCTACTCTAAGCTCATGAAATCACAAATCAAAGAATCATAGTAAATCACTTTAGTCCTATGCAAGTGACTGGAAAGCATCAAAGATAAATAATAATACCCATTAGTTCTCAATGAACAACCAAAAAGTATCCCAAAATATTGATTGGACTCAAAATGGTTAAGTCAATCAAGTCATAACGTTCATCCCATTATCCCATAATAACACTAAAAACAATAACCAACAATATAAAAAAACTCATCAAAGAGCATACCCACATTACCATGGTTTAGTTTTACAAGATCTGGATCAATTCATCACAACATCAAAATCATATAACTCCCAAGCCTCTGGTAGACATCCTAAAACTGATCAATACTATAGTCAACCCAAATCCAAAACATAGACAACATACAAATAATATAATGTAGGTTTCATAGTTTAGTTTGATTTTGAAAACCTATAGTTGAGTTAAAATGTAAGGTTTCAGTTTTTGTTTCAATGTACATTTCAAGTAAAAAGATTCTCAGTTTACCCTACAAGTTAACCTATTCATTAATTTGAATAAAATATAGAATTACCCCATCATATATTAAGTCAAATTCCTAATATACTTAAAGGACGATTATTTATTCATTTATATTATTAAAATAATATCTATTGATCTTCCAATAAAACTTATTCTCAATTTTATTAAAGTCAATATTATTGTTATTAAAATGGATTTTTTTATATATAATTAGTAATTAATTTATTTAAAGTTAATTAATTAAGATAAATTAATAATGGAAGTTATTTAATTAAGTTATACATTTATTTACTTATTATAATACTAATTTTAATAAAATCATAGATTATTTTTATTTAAAAAAATTGACAAGTATTATGTTAATAATTTAAATAAGTGGTTATCCTTAGAATATTTTAGGAAATTGACTTAAAATATAATGGGGGTAATTCTATAGTTGATTCGAATAAATGAATGTGTTAACTTGTAGGGTAAACTGAGAATCTCTATTACTTGAAACTTACATTGAATGAAAAATTGAAACCTTACATTTAACTCATCATTATGTTTTCAAAATCAAACCAAACTATGAAACCTATACTTAGTTACTTGTATGTTGTCTATGTTTTTGGATTCCGGGGTTGTCCTAGCTTTAAACTAGTCTTAGGATGTTAATAGAGGCTTGGGAGTCTGTGATTGTGATGTTATGATGAATTGATCCTGATCTTGTACAACTCAACCATGGTAATGTGGGTATGCTCTTTGATGAGTTTGTTTATATTGTTGGTTATTGTTTTTAGTTTTATTATGGGATAACCAGATGAAAGTTATGACCTAAATGACTTAACCATTTTGAGTCTGCGATCAATATTTTGGGATACTTTCTAGTTGCTCATTGAGAACTGATGGGTATTGTGATTTATCTTTGATGCTTTCTAGTCACTTGTATAGGACTGAAGTGATTTACTATGATTCTTTGATTTGTGATTTCATGAGCTTAGGGTAGGTTATCTATATGTAATGTCAAGAAGTGGCTTACAATGGAGACCAAGGCCCTAAGTGGCTGCCAAGGTAACCCATTGTAAGTTGTTTAATAAATGAAAAAACTACACTAAATGAGAGTAAAATAAACCTAATAAGAGTCTTTGTATGTTCTTGCCCATGCCTTAAGTGCTAGTACAGACTAGGATGGGAGTAGAGAGAATGTTTGGTTGTGACCATGCATCATTAGTATGCCTTGTTAGTATGAAAGGATACTAGTGTTGCATAGAGTCACTAGGGGGTCAGGGTCCTAAGATACTGTCGGGGTAACTCTAGCATTGATCCATGTGATAATACTTGCCCACTTACATAGTAGGTTTCCTACTTGTCTATGTTTTCCTCTAGGTCTAGATGATGAGTTATCTTGGAACCTCTGAGTTAGATTACTTTTAGAATTTCTTGGACAGAGAGATTACTTTTGATATTTGGATTGTTATCCTATTTGGGACTTTAGACTATCTCCTTAGCATGGTCGGAGTGAGCCTTTTTGGGTTACCACATGGTTGCGTGGTAGTGCTTTTTTACTCTTACCATTGAGATCCATTCATTGATACTGTGGCTGGAGTTTTCTTGTCTGTATTTCCTATCATTTTATTTCTATATATTATGATGGATGGTTGTATCTTTATGATGGATGGTTTCATTTATTGTATTGTACTTTTTATCATGGATCCAAAATGGATGGTGTAATCTATTTTTAATAAATGTATATTCATTTAGCCTTTCATACCCTATGACATGTGCAATGGATGATTGAGCAGTCTACATTTTATTTCCAAGTGGCATTTGGAACAAATTTATATTATTTAAATAGAATTTGGACTTTTAGTTATTCTTTCATGTGGATGTGGTAATTTTTAGACTTAGTATTAATTAAATTTAAATGTGATTCAATGTCTTGGGATCCTTAAGGAATGTAATCTATTATGTTTGCTTATGTATGAGTGTATGTTATTGCTTCCTCTACTTTATGATTGATCTTTAAGTTATTCTTTGTTTAAAAAAAAGAAGTGTTTGGAAAACTTAGTAAAACTTTAGGTTCATTCTTTTGAATCCCTTAGCGGGGTGTTACATCTACTATCAAAGCTCAAGTTCTACATTGGGATCTCTAGGGCTATTGGAATGCCTTTAGTTGTTAACTAATTGAACAAACAAAAAACTTAAAATTGTTGTGTATCTTTTTCAAACTGAAACTTGAACTAGTTGAACTGAAACAAAACTTAAACTTTTAGTTTTATATTTTCAAACTTGGACACTTAAACTTCAAAATTGAAATTATATGTAAAACTTTAAAAATAGGTAAAACTGAAAATTGAAACTTATACTATTTCCAAAACATGTGTTTTTAATCTATGCTTTACAGTAGTATGTTTTATGGTTTTTATAGTATCTTGTATCTTGGGTATTATTGTAGGATGGTGTCTAGGATGAGATCTTCTATTAGAGGCCATAGCCTAGGCCGTGGTAGAGGCCATGGATGAGGTAGAGCCATCGATGTACATGAGTCTGTCCATAGAGGGCCTATTCAGGAAGGGAATACAAAAGATCATTTCAGTGAGCACCAAGAAGAGAACCATAGAGAGCAGTAGGATGACTTTGAGGAGGTTGAATTGAGGCAAATGATGAGAACCATCATTTATTGCCTACCTCCTATTCATGACTAGGATAGGACACATCAGACAAGAGCGAAGCATAGACCTAGGTCTAGGAGACCTTACAGGGATCAACATAGATCCATAGTAGCTATTCAGATGAAGGACCTTCAAAGGTCCAAGGTCAAGCCCTTTAATGGGCATGGTTTAGGTTATGTAGCCGAGCAATGGCTTATTGCTCTTGACAAGGGTTTTGCTATTTAGGACTTTGATAGTAATGTCAAATCAAGGTTTGCTATTACCGACTTGGAAAAATTTGGAGCCACTTGGTGGACTATCAAAGAGAAGAATTTGGGCATAGACATGAATTGTGTCACATAGGAGTTATTCTTGAAAAACTTCTGTGAGAAATTGCTACCAGAGGAATGGAAGCAGCATAGAGTAGTTGAGTTGCACAACTTGAGAAATTTCACTATGATTGTAGTAGAGTATGAGCACAAGTTCTATGAGCTCATGCCCTTTTCAAGAATTAGTGATAACTCAGCACAGTTGGCACAACATTTCATCAGAGGATTGAACAATTTCCTAGTTGGGGGTGTTAAGGTGTTTGAGCCTAAAACCCTCAAAGATGTGATACATCAAGCCATCCTTATAAAGCAGAGTGTTAACCTTGGACATGGGGGTTTTATGGGAGAACCTACAGTATTAGGATCTAAGGGAAACCACAACTTAGGTGGGAATAAGAAGCCTCCTTTTCCTAAAGGGAATCAAAACCAGTATTAGCCTCAACAATCTTAGCAATAAAAGGGATCATACCCTCAAGCATAGAGTGGTGGAAGTGTTTATAACTCTAAGAATAGTTGCAATGCAAAGCACAATAGGTGAAATTAGTACAGTCAGCCTACATAGAGAAACAAGTCTTTTGCTAGTAAGGATAGCCACTAGCGATCGAATGTACCTCCTATAAGGAGAGAATCTAGTAGAGGCACATGATTTTATTCTTGTGTGTAGATTGGGCAAATTGCAACTCACTGTCCACAATGTGCATCTCAGTATTCAAGTTCTAGACTAGTAGCATCTAAGCCTACAGTCAGAGATGCAGGTAGAGCCCACAGGGTATTTGCAATGGTAGATCACCATCAGGTAGACCATCAGGGGACCATGGTTGAGACTATGGGAGCTATCCAAGGTACACCTCTCTCTGTATTATTTGATTCAGGTGCCACAAATTCTTTTACTTCTCCATGATTAGTTGCTAAGTGTAAGCTAGAAGCAGTTAAGAAAGATCAGGGTTGGTAGGTGGAACTAGCCTCAGGCGCTAAGGTTTCTATAGATTTTGTAGTTCATAAGTGTGAGCTTAGCATACGAGGGTTTGTAATGTCAGTTGACCTTTGGGTTATTCCTCTTGGCTCCTATGATGTGGTCTTAGGTATGGATTGGCTTGGCTCTCATAGAGATATTATAGACTATAGGAAGTAGACCATTATGTGTCAGAATGACCAAGGGAAGGATGTGGAGATTGTGGGGATACCGAGACCTATATCTCTATGGATGGTATCCACTATGCAATTAAAGTAGAGCTTTCATAAGGGATGTCATATTTTTGTTGTTACATTAAGTGAGCTAGATGAAGAAAATCCCGTGAGAAAGATTATGGACCACCCTATTCTATAGGAATATGTAGATGTCTTTCTAAGTGATAATCTAGGCATGCACCCAAAGAGAGATTAATTTTAGTATTGACCTCACTCCAGGAGTAGAGCCTATTTCTAGAGCTCCTTATCATATGACCACTTAGGAATTGAGTGAGTTGCACCTACAACTTGAGGACCTTTTGGCCAAGGGTAGTATCTGACCAAGTGTATCACCATGGGGAGCTCCAATGCTCTTTGTGAAGAAGAAGGATGGTCCTTTGTGTCTTTGTATTGATTATAGATAGGTAAACAAGGTGACAATAAAGAACAAGTATCCTTTACCAAGGATCGATGATTTATTTGATCAGATCAAGGGAGCTATAGTGTTCTCCAAGATCGATCTTAAGTTAGGATACCATCAGCTTGGCATCAAGGATGCTAATATTCATAAGACTACCTTCCAAACTTACAATGGACACTATGAGTTCATAGTGGTTCCTTTTGGACTCATGAACTCTCCATCAGTTTTTATGTGTTTGACGAATGGAGTGTTTTGTTCCTATCTTGATAGATTTTTACTCATGTTCCTTGATGATATAATGATATATTATAGATCCTAGAAGGAGCACAAGGAACATCTACATTTGGTTTTGTAGTTCTTGAGAGATAATCACCTATGTGATTTCTTTCAATCAAAGATACAGTACTTAGGGCACGTCATATTAGGTAAGGGTATCTCCATAGACCCCAAAGATTCAAGCAATGGTAGATTGGCCTACACCTACTACCATGTCATAAATTCATAGATTCATGGGGCTAGCAGGTTATTATCATAGATTCATCCAAAACTTCTCCAAAATAGCACATCCTATCACCTCCCTTCAGAGGAAACAAAAGAAGTTTTTATGGACAGAGAAATGCAAGGAAGCATTTTGAAAGCTCAAGGAGCTTTTGACCAGTGCAGTAATCTTAGCAGTACTTAATCTAGTAGGTGACTTCATGGTGTGTACAGATGCTTCCCTTGAGGGGATTGGAGTAGTATTGATGCAGGATGGACAGGTGATTGCCTATGAATCACACAAACTCATGGATCACAAGTTGAATTATCCTATGCATGATCTTGAGTTAGCAATAGTAGTTCATGCCTTAGTGAGATGGAAACATGTCTTGCTAGGATATAGATTTGAACTTCATAGTAATCATCATAGTGTACAATACATATTCACGTAGCCTCATCTGAATGCTAGGAAAAGGCATTGGATGGAGTTTCTATACGAGTATGACTTTAAGGTGAAGTATATTAAGGGAAAGGAGAACATGGTGGCTGACACTTTGAGTTGCATGAGACATCTAACATTATCTATGAATCTTAGTGTGGATTTAACGAGCTAGATACTTCAGGCACTCCCTACCAATACTTGATATGAGGAGGTGAGCAGAGAGATAGATTCAAGGAGACCATTGGAGGGTAAGTTTTTAGATTATGTTCTAGAGTTAGATGGTCTTTTGAGGAATTTAGGAAGGATCTATGTACTACTACTGGATGAGCTTCATATATTGATCTTATGAGAGGCTCATTATGCACCATACTCAGTACATCTAGGTGTCAAGAAGATGCATGTAGACTTGCGACATCTATTTTATTGGACATGGATGAAGCATGACATTGCTGATTTTGTGGCTAGGTGTCTTTAGTGTTAGAGAGTCAAAGGAAAGCACTAGCATCCAATAGTGAATTTGCAACCAAACCTCCTTCCTTCATGGAAGTGGGACATCATCACTAAGGACTTCATAGTAGGATTACCCATGACTGGTCATCGACATGACACTTTCATGGTCACCATTGATTGGCTAACTAAGGTGGTATATTTTTCACTGATGAGGTCTTCCTACACTACAACTTCTATAGATAATGTCTTCATGTGTGACATCGTGAGACTACATGTTATTCCTCAAAAGATCATTTTTGATAGGGATCTTGTATTCACTTCCACATTTTGGACATCCCTACAGCATGATCTTGGAGCGCAGTTGAATTTTAGCTTAGCATATCACCCAGAGAAAGATGGGACAATAGAGAGAGTGAATCAGGTTCTGGAGGATATTTTGAGGATGTATGTGATGGATAGATAGACTCTTTGGGAGGATTGTAAGAATTTTCCTTAGGGAAAAATTCAGCCAAGATCAAGAGGCTCAAACATAAGCACAAAAATGGACCAAAGTATGATTAGTATATCAATAATGAGAATGCTCTCTATTGTACAATATACACTAGGAGTACCTATATATAAAGACCTGTAAGATGCATCTAGGATGTCTCTAGAATGAACTAGGAGATAAGCATGACAACTAAGTACACATTCTCCATTGTGCATGAATGTATGTGCATCAATGAGAGGATAAGTATGACAAGGTGTATCTTATGTAGAGATGTTGTAGACACCATGTGCATAAAAGAGTTTCTAACTCTTGTGTTGTCAACATGACAACTCATATGAGTACACATACTCCTAGGTGACTAACTAATAAATAATAAAATAATGCATTAACCTAAGTAAACTTAAGTAAAGTGCAGATAGTAAATACCTATTCACACCAACACCCCCCTTTAAGTGCAACTTGGGGGAATGTACTTAAGCTCACGAATACATGCTAGGTCCTAGCTATGAGGCCATATTAGGTACCCATGTACAAAAACAATTCTCTACATACAATGTGATGCAATTTAATCTCTCATAAAGTAGAGAAAGAGGGAAAACCTTATGGTAAAAGACCTCCTCCAAAAAAAGAGATAAGTACACTAAAGAAGATGAGAGAGAAGAAGACCTTATATGAGGAAAAGATCCCTCCCAGATGAAAGAAGAGAGAAGTCAAGGGACTCCCCTTTTTGCAACATCCCGCACCCCCAAGAGATCTTGCAAATGAATATACTTGACCTTAGTGAAGGGTTTGGTGAAGATATCTACGACCTACTTTGCTGTAGGAAAATACTATAATGTAATGATTTGCTCATGTATCATCTCTCTGATGTAGTGCATATGAACCTCAATGTGCTTGGTTTGCTAATGCTAAACTAGATGTTTAGAGATCTCAATAGCAGTCTGATTGTCACAATGTATGATTGTAGGTTTCGGTAGATCAAATCCAAACTCCTCTAGGATGTGTTGTAACCAAAGAGCCTCTGTAGTGAGATTGATAGCTCCTCGATACTTAACCTAAATTGAAGAAAGAGCAATGTTATTTTTCTTCTTACTCTATCAAAAAATAGGGCCAAAACCAAGGTGAAATATGTAACCTAATGTAGACTTGTGAGAATCAAGGTCCCCTGTATAGTTTGAGTCTATATATCCAACTAGCTGAAGTCATGTACCAACTACATAGTGTATCCCATGTGTATGTGTACACTATATGTAGTGCAAGATGTGCTTGGTGGCCTTCCAATGAAGTTTATGTGGCTCTTTCATGAAGCAATAAACCATGTCAATTGCAAAAGCTATATCAGGGTATGTATGTGTCAAGTAGATGGGACTCCCAACTAACTATTTGTACAATGTAGCATCAACAAGTGGAGTGGTACACTTGGCCTCTAACTTGACACCGAAAAGAAAGGGAGTAGGAGATAGCTTGCAGTCACTCATGTGAAATTGAGAAAGAAAGTCAAGAGCATACTTGGGTTGAGAAAGTGTGATCCTTGCTGAAGACTGTGTGATCTCAATACCAAGGAAATAATGTAGTAAAGCCAAGTTTTTCATAGAAAATATGTCCTGCAAAGAGGTCTTGACACTGGTAATGATGGATAAAGTACTTCCTATAATGATCAAGTCATCTACATAAAACATGAGTATCAAGTGTGAGTCATCCCGTTGAAGAATGTAGAAATTTGAATCAGGATGACACCTAGTGAATCCTACTAAGAGTAGGAAGGAATCCATCTTGGCATACCAAGCTCGAGGAGCTTGTTGAAGACAATAGATAGACTTTTTCAACCTATGAACTATAGTAGAATCCTATATGAACCCTTGTGGCTGCTCCATATAAATCTCCTCATAAAGATCACCATTCAAAAAGGCACTCTTTGCATCCATCTGATGTACATCCCAACCATGAGCTGCAATAATAGCTAGTGTCAAGTGAATGTAATTCATCTTGGAAATTGGTGCAAAAGTATTTGTATAGTCAATACCTAGAACTTGTGAGAAAACTTTGGCAACTAGTTTGGCTTTATAATTATCCAAACTTCCATCTACTACAAATTTGGTTTGATAGATCCACTTACATCGAACCAAGTTTCTTCCCTTAGGAAGGGGAACTAAGTCCCAAGTGTTCTTTTTCATCAAAGAGACATATCCTTCCTCCATTAGCTTGTCCCATTCTAGAATCCCTGATGCTTCCTTAGTTGACTAAGGAGCTAAAGCAATGACAATATAAAAATTTGGAAATGATTTGTGTTGTGACCTTTTCCTTTGAGTGTTTGAAGGATTCCCCACCAATGAACCTGCTGAATCAAGGATTTGTTGTGCCCAACGAGGTTTAGTGGAAGAAGAAGGAATATGCTGAACTATTTGTGGACCTATAAAGGTGATTTCCTTTGAGTCAAATTTTAAGGAATCTCATCTTCCAAGTCGCTATCTTAACTATTATCACTTTCCACAAAGGAGGAAGAAGGAGGAGTTGAAGAAGCCAAACCTAGACAAGTTTCTTCAAAGTGAACACGCCTCTCAAAAAAGATTCCATGTGACTCTAGATCCATAAATTTGTATGCCTAAAGATGGTCATGATATCTAAAAAATATAGAAGGTTTTCTTTGAGGTTCTAATGTCTTTCACTTTTCTGGAGGTATCCTTTCCCATGCTAGACAACCAAAAACTTTAAAGTGCTTTACACTTGGTTTTCTGCCACACCACACCTCAAAAGGTGTAATTCCATCTAAGGCCTTATGGGGACTTTTGTTTTGGATGTAATTGGTACAACACATGGCTTCTAACCAAAACACTTGATGTAGAGACTTATATTGAAGCATACAAGTGGTCATCTCCTTAAGGGTTCTATTCTTCCATTCAGCAACACCATTCTATTGTGGCATGTATGCAACTAAATATTGAAGATCAATACCCTCATGAGTGCAAAAGTCTATAATCTTGGAGTTGACATATTCCATGCCATTATCTATTCATAGAATCTTGATGGCTTTCCCTGATTTTTTCCCAACTTGAGCTTTGAAGGTGATGAAATTATCAAATACTTCTCTCTTATGAACAAGAAAGAAGACCCAAGGGTAGCATGAAAAGTCATCAATAAAGGTGAGAACATAGAAAGCCTTACCAAAAGATGGTACTAGAAATGGGCCAGCTACACCACTATGAACCAATTCAAGAACAAAAATATCCTTCCAAGACTTCCCCTTGTCATATTTCTCTTTGGGCTACTTGCCTACTTCACAACTTGGACATACACCCTCTGAATACTTGACTTGAGGTAGATCAATGACCATATCCTTGCTACTGAGTTGTTGAAGGTAGTGATTTTTGAGATGTCCAAATCTCTCGTGCCATAGTTTACTTTGTGAATTTGAATGAGTCAACAAGGCAAGGGAAGTGGAGTTAGGCACAAAATGAGAAAAAGAGTAAAGTCTTGTCTCATGATTAGCCTTTCCAATCATCACAATAAAATCATCTTTGAGATTTTTCACCATAGCAATATCAGGAAGGAACTCCACTTTGTTGTCACATCCATAGTGAGTTATCTAGTAGATGAAGAGAAGGTTGGTGCTAAGGTTAGGAACATGAATAACATCCTTGAAGATGCCATTGTCCAACTCAACATTCCCTTTCCCTTCAACTTCCACTTGAGTGTCATTGCCCACATAGATGTAAGGTACATTTGATGGTTTCAAAGAGGAAAATTACTTCCTTGAAGCATCCATATGATGTGTAGCTCCTGAGTCAAGAATCCATTCCTCAACATTGTTTGTACTTGCTACCAAAGCTCATCCCTTACCCTTTGAAGTGGTTGAAGATCCCTTATCCTTATAGGCATTTGATACATGAATTTGTGTTTCCTTATTAGGTTTACCAATTCATCAATTTGCTTATCCTTGCACTCAATGTTCATCATGACCATTCTTCTTACAATAGGAACAAGTTTTCTTCTCCCTTTTTTTTGGAATTGTTCCCCTTCTGATTATTTTTGGAAGAAGACTTACCTTGTTGTGAAGAATATTGTTGAGTGGAAGAAGATTAATGTGAGGGAAATTTTTGTTTAGAGAAGGATTGTTGTGTGTCATCTTGTGGCTTAGCCTTCCACTGCTTCTGCTTCTTGTTGGATTTTTTACCACTTAAATTCCCTTGATTAGCTACCAAGGCTTTGGTCTTAGAAGACTGGAGAATTCCCATACTCACTAAATTGTCATGTTCTAAGACCAATATTTTTGAAAATTTCTCGAATGAAGCCTTAGTGTAGGCACTGCCCATCATTAATTTGTGAGTGTTATAACTAGAAATAAAAGGACCATATTCAAGTGGAAGATGAGTCATAATATGTTTGATAATCTTTCCATCCTTGAGGGGTTCAACACAATCCTTAAGTGCCCTATATATGTCTACTTGGGTAAGATAATCTTTGATGGTGTTGAAATTCCTAGGATCCAACTTGAGAAGTTTGTCCTCAATGGTGTAGGCCATGTCTTCATCTATTGTTTCATACAATGCTTCAAATTTAGCCCAGACCTCTATAGGATTGGTAAGTTTCCTAATATGATATTTGACGGGAACTAAGATATTCTTGAGCAAGGTTCCTAGGGCCATTTCTTGTTTGGATTCCCAATCTTCTTTTCAATCCTCATCAACATCAGTAGAAGGTTTCTTTGTTGCACCAGTTACATAATGCAACAAACCTTTTTCAACCAATGGTTCCTTTATGTTTTCTTTCCAAGTAGTATAATTATGTGGATTTAACTTTGAAAAAGAACCCATAATGCAAGAGCACAATATCAAGGAGATGCAAAACACAATACACACCCCCCTTTTCACTCAATCAAAAAACCTCGTCAAATAAAAGATTTTGGAACTTTACATGTAGTGCATTTACAATAGGCCACTTGTCAAAATGGACAAAGTGGGCTTTTGATTTTTCTATTTACAGCCTCCTTTTAGAGTACAAATTTGGAACTTTACAATGTAGCTCAGAAATACAACAATGTTGAAGCAATACAATGCAAAATAGGACTTATTTCTGAAAGTGGTATTTTTGTCCACACAAGTCTATAATCTGATTGTAGATCTAGAAAGTAGATGAAAAAAAATACACTTTCAAAAAAAATGGAACCTATTTTGGAGTCCAAATGAGCCCATGCAGAGCATTTGAAGTTGCAAATGTAAGATTAGACATGTATAGTTGCCAAAAAATGCTATTTCTAAAAAATTCGTACACCAAAACTAGAAAAGAACTATGCCACTAAAAAGTTCAAAAAATTCTACCCAAAATTTTAAAAAAAATCACCTAATTTGGAGTCCGGATGACTGAGTTATGGCCTCTAAAAGTCAAACTGTCAAATCAAAACTAAATCTAAAGAGGGGTCTGAAGAGAAAAACACAAACGACCATCATGGTAGTTCAAATTTTCTTGGAAATGATGATCAAATAATGGTCAAATTTAACTCCATGAAATGATGATGTCAGTAGAAGATCGACCCCCTAGGTGATGTAAATTATAGATGGTGAAGTCAACGTGACATGGCAGTACAAAAATGTACAAACAATGCCTACGTGGGTGTGCCACATGGTAGACACATGTACTATATAGATGGTGCCACATGGATTAGATTGGGACCCATGCTGACATGGGCCTGTGTCTATTGACTATGCTGACTAGCTAGCAGAAGTCAGAGGGAAAAATGCCACATGGTAGGGTTTTGTGTATGCCATGTGGACTTCAAGAGGACATTAGAATTATCACCAAGAAGTCATGGATCGACATCAAATTTTAGAGTACAACACCAATGAGTGTTTGGAGATGGCAATAGGAATTTGTAACAAATCCTCAGAAAGGTCCCTGCGGTCGAAAAGCTTTGTTTTGCAACATTGATGATGTGGGATTATCCCAGATGGTTTGTGTAGTAAGCAAAAAAAATGAATAAATGAAACAACTAACTGGATGTATTGTAACAAAGGAAGCCCACCAGTGTGTTTGTATGTGCTGGTTTCCAGTTCGCTCACCAAATTTGTAAAATGGTTGGCCAAAATGATATTATATTGGCTGGAATGTGTGATTGAAGCCCACTAGAATAAAATGAAATATTCTACCTGAATAGTCTTTGTGGAGGCTGGGGTTCGATCACCTGATTCTTGCAAAAATAAATTCCTTGCAGGCCTAATAGGCCATAAAAATATTCCAAAAAAGTGTAGAAAAAAGAAAACAGAAAAATATTTTGAAAAATGGTAAATCTAAAAATTAAATTAAAAAAATTTGAAGATGACCATATCAAATTTGCAAATTGGGCCTTTGGGTTTTGGTTTACAAAAAAAAAATTGCATCAAAATTGACTATAGCCAAAAATAGGCAAATTTATAGTCGATTTTCACCAAATCAATGCTCTAGATGCAATGGTGAGGTCTGCTTTAGCTATAGATGCTTTGGATCTAAATTGGGTCCTTTCAAGAGATGAAGCAACAAGGTCTCCAATGGCTATGTGAAGAGAATTTCCCTCATCTCTGATACCATGTAATAATTTTCCTTAGAGAAAAATTCACCCAAGATCAAGAGGCTCAAACACAAGCACAAAAATGGACCAAAGTATGATCAATATATCAATAATGAGAATGTTCTCTATTGTACAATACACACTAGGAGTGCCTCTATATAAAGGCCTCTAAGATGCATCTAGAATGTCTCTAAAATGAACTAGGAGATAAGCATGACAACTAAGAAAACATCCTCCATTGTGCATGAATGTACATGCATCGATGAGAGGATAAGTATGACAAGGTGTATCTCATGTAGAGATGTTGTAGACACTATGTGCTTAATTAGAGTGCTAACTCCTATGTTGTAGACAACATGTGCATAAAAGAGCTGCTAACTCTTGTGTTGTCAACATGACAACTCAGATGAGTATACATACTCCTAAGTGACTAACTATTAAATAATAAAATAATGCATTAACCTAAGTAAACTTAAGTAAAGTGTAAATAGTAAATACCTATTTACACCAACAAGGACTATCTCTACCTAGTAGAGTTTGCTTACAACAATGGATATCATAGTTCTATTGGCATGACACCTTTCTAGGCCTTGTATGGTCATCCTTGTTGTAAACCTCTGAGTTCGGACAGTCTTGAGGATTCCATCCTATTATGTCCTGAGATGCTTCGAGATATGGAGCAATAGGAAAGGTGCATCTAAGAGCACATGTCTACAACACAGGATAGGTAGAAAAGGTATGCTGATGCTCATAGTATAGATAAACAATTTTTTGTGTGAGAGAAGGTTTTTGTGAGAGTCCATCTACGGAAGGGTCTGATCTATTATGGAAATGGTTCAAAGCTAGCACCTCACTGCTTGGGACCATTTGAAATTCTTGAGAGGATAGGTCCAGTTGCCAACCATCTTGCTTTACCACCTAGCCTAGTTCACATCCATGATGCTTTTCATGTTTCAATAGTTAGGTAGTATATTTCTAATGTGGTACATGTTCTTGATTGGAATGTGTTGCAGGTAGAGGACAGTCAGCTGGCTTTGGAGCAAGTTCTCATTCTAGAGCAATGGGATTTGAACTTTAGGGGTTGAACCATAGAGCAAGTAAGGGTCCAATGGGACCCTATTGATGATGCATTAGCTACATGGGAGGATGCATTTGGCTTACGAGATTTATATCCCTACTTGTTTATAGGCTCCCAGGAGTAAGCCTAAGTCCAGGGGGTGGATGTAGTGCTTGCCCCTAGTTTACATTTTATGCTATTATTGTCAAGCTCTTTTAGGCTAGTTTTATGCTTGATGATTAGTAGTACTATTTTGACATTATCAAATATTGTTGCAGATTCAAATGATTTATGATGAGATTACTTGGTCCTCTATATTTCATCTATACATGATGATTATTATAATATTTTTAGTTATTGATGATGATTAGTTAGATGGATTATCATATGTGTTTTCTTATGGATACTTACCCCATACTGCATGTGTATGGTGTGCGTGTATGTTTTCTTTATGTATGGCATTTCTAATGTGGTTAAGGAAGGGAGTTGTAGTCACCTGCTAGCCGGGATCTACATGATGCACCACTTCCTACCATTGTTTGTTTAGCTTAGAATATTGTTTTTGTACATACATGGATTTTATGTAGATTGTAAGTATCAGGTATCAACTTTCTTGAATTGCTAGGATGAGCATACCCAATCGCATTATCTTAATGGTAAGAGAGGGGAGATAAATTCTTAAGTCTAAATCCTAACCTTTGAACCCATTTGTCCTAGAAAATTAGGAAAATTATCTAAGTTGATTACCTTTCGAATGTGTCATATGACGTTAATTTGATATTATAACCCTTTAGTATGATCTTGTATTTGTTTTTCTATAATGGGTTTTCATATTCTTGCTGTATAAGTCTTTGGTGATTTTCCTATTAATTAAGTCAAATTAAATGATTAAATTAATGGAAAATTGTTATGATATTTTAATATTTAATTATATTTAATTAATTGGAGAATTAATTAAATAACAATAATTAAATTTAAAGATAAGAGTTATAAGTTTAATTTTTAGAATGTGATAATATTTATTTAATATAATAATAATATATTTAGAGTTCATTTTTAAATAAATACTAAATACTATTATTATTTAAGTTAGTAAATATTTTATCATTTAACATTTCAAAAATAAATAAAAAAGTGAAAAAAGATATTAATTTATTAAAAGTTTTATGATTGCATGGTGTGTGCATGAGATTAAAATTTAATAAATTAATTAAAGAGGAGAAGTCAAGTGAAAGTAAATAAAGTTATTTCAGAATTCAATAATCATGCATGAAAAAGATAAAGAACATATAATAAAGAGTTGAAGTCTAGTGATCAAGGAGTTCTCTCAGGTGATCACACAATTAGTGGCCCGATTTTAGAAGAGAACTCCATATCACAATTTGAGGGTTCATTTTCAAGGGACCATGAATCTTGGGAAGAAGAAAGAATTTTAGAAGAAAGAAGGTTTTTGAGAGGAGAAATTTCTCTCACAATATTCTTGGGTGTAGTGATTAGCATCAGAGTCTAGGTAGATTCTTGTGATTATTCACATAGTTTATTACGCTTTTTCTTTTCATGTCTTCATCATGCCTGTTGAATGGTTATTTTAATAATTCTTGTGATGAATGTTCTGGTATTGTGAATTTCTAATATCTATGCTAAATCTTCTATAAACGAGAGGATAAAAAGATCAATACATTCCTTCTTCAATAGATTTAAAAAGTGGAAATTGAACGAGGAAGGGTTTTGTATTAAATTCAAAAATTTTTATTGAGAATTTGACTAGTTGGTCATATTTTCTATATCTAATTAAAGTTGGAACTTATGTATATATATATAATGAAAATGTTTTAGGGAGGGGGTTTTGTTTATTTTGTTTTATAACAAAATATATAATATAAATTTTTAAAAATATATATGGGAGGGGGTTTTACCCCACTCACCCCCCCCCCCCCCCCCCCCATCTTCTTGGCACGTGGTTCCTGTTGCTAACATAAGGATTGCGGTAGCGACAATACATAGTACTACCGTGGCCAAGGCCAACGAGCCTTTATAATAAATGCTTCAAAAAGTTTTATTTTAATTTTTTTTAATATTAATTTTATAATGTAATTTAATATATTTTTTACAATTAGTTTATTAAAAATTAATAATATTTAATTTATTAAATTATGTTTATTTAATATTTCATTTTAATATTTTATTTAATAATAGATTTAGATTATTATTTTCTTTAGTTATTAATTAATTTAATTAAATGAAATTTAATTAATTTTAATTAATATATAGGAATACTTAGTGAATTTTGATTTATTTTATTAAACAATAATATCGACTTTAATAAAATTGAGAATAAGTTTTATTGGAAGATCAATAGATATTATTTTAATAATATAAATGAATAAATAATTGTCCTCAGAGTATATTAGGAATTTGACTTAATATGTAATGGGGGTAATTCTATATTTTATTTGAATTAATGAATGGGTTAACTTTTAGGGTTAACTGAGAATCTTTTTACTTGAAACATACATTGAAACAAAAACTAAAACCTTACATTTAACTCAACTATATGTTTTCAAAATCAAACCAAACTATGAAACCTACATTATGTTATCTGTATGTTGTCTATGTTTTGGATTTGGGTTGACTTGAGTGTTGACTAGTTTTAGGATGTCTACCAGAGGCTTGGGAGTTCTATGATTGTGATGTTGTGATGAATTGATCCTGATCTTGTAAAACTAAACCATGGTAATGTGGGTATGCTCTTTGATGAGTTTGTTTATATTGTTGGTTATTGTTTTTAGTGTTATCATGGGATAATGGGATGAAAGTTATGACATAATTGACTTAACCATTTTGAGTCTTCGATCAGTATTTTGGGATACTTTTCAATTTCTTGTTGAGAATTGATGGGTATTGTGATTTATCTTTGATGCTTTCTACTCACTTGTATAGGACTAAAGTGATTTATTATGATTCTTTGATTTTGATTTCATGAGCTTAGGGTAGGTTATCTATATGTAATATTGGGAAGTGGCTTGCAATGGAGGCCAAGACCCTAAGTGGTTGCCAGGGCAACCCATTGTAAGTTGTTTAATAAGTGAAAACACTATACTAAATGAGAGTAAAATGAATCTAATAAGATTCTTTCTATCTTCTCACCCATGCCTTGAGTGCTAGTATAGACTAGGATGGGAGCAGAGAGAATGCGTGGTTGGGATGATGCATCGTTAGTATGCCTTGTCAATATGAAAGGGTACTAGTGCTGCATAGGGTCACGAGGTGGTCGAGGTCTTGAGAGACTACCACTATAACTCTAGTGTTGATTCATGCGATGACACTTGCCTACTTACATAGTAGGTTTCCTACTTGTTTTTGTTTACCTCTGGGTCTAGATGTGAAGTTATCTTGGAACCTTTGAGTTAAATTACTTTTAAGATTTCTTGGACATAGAGATTACTTAAATTGATATTTGGATTGTTATCATGTTTGGGACTTGAGACTATCTCCTCAGTGCAGTGGGAGTGGACCTTTTTGGGTTACCACACAATCGGGTAGTAGTGATTTTTTACTCTTACCATTGAGATCCATCTGTTGATACTGTGGCTAGAGTTTTCTCGTCTATATTTCCTATCATTCTATTTCTATGTATTATGATGGATGGTTGTATCTTTATGATAAATAGTTATATCTTTATGATGGATGGTTTCATTTATTGTACTGTACTTTATATCATGGATCCGAAATGGATGATGCAATCTATTTTTTATAAATGTATATTCTTTTAGCCTTTCATACCCTATGACATGTACATTGGATGATTGAGCATTCTGAATTTTATTGCCAAGTGGCATTTGGAACAAATGTATATTATTTAAATGGACTTTGGACTTTTAATTACTCTTTCATGTGGATGTTGTAATTGTTAGACTTAGTATTAATTAAATTTAAATGTGATTCAATGTCTTGGGATCCTTAAGGAATGTAATCTATTTTGTTTTCTTATGTATGATTGTATGTTATTGCTTATGCTACTTTATGATTGATGTGTATGTTATTTTTTGTTTTAAATTTTTTTTTTTGGCAAACTTAGTAAAACTTTAGGTTCATTCTTTTGGATCCCTTGGTGGGGCATTATACAAGCCATGTGGACACCATTTTACACCAATATGTCAAGGGGTACTAGGTCAAGTACCCCTCAACCGAGTACCCTGGGGGGTATAAATTCTAACAATGACCCTATCAACCCCTCATTTTGCACAAAGGGGCTAGCAAAGAAATGTATAATGATCTATAGGGGACATTCGGCCAAGCTAAGTCCTTTAAAAAAAAAATTTTGTTGTTTAATTTTATTAACATAATAGTTATAATGTAGTTTTTCAATTTGTATTTAGTTAAATGTGTTAATTTGTAGTTATATGATAGTTAAAATAGTTGTTGTAAATTTTTCTAGTCATAGAAGTTAAAATAATAATTATTGGTTTTTAGATTTTGAGAGTTAATTGCTTGATACTTAAAATAATGTTATTGGTTTCAAGATTATTATAATGTTAGTTATATTAATCAAATGTGTAAATTATAGTTATATTAATTAAATGTGTTAATTTGTAGTTATATTTGATGGTTGGAATTATTTTTTTGAATATAAATTAATAAATGTATTTTGGGGTGTATGCACCATGTTGTGTACAAAAAAGTGGACACCCCACCCAAAAAGTAAAAAAAAATCAATAAATCAATCGAGTTTCTAATACTCAATAGGGTTATTTTAAAATTCAAATGTGAGCTAGGCTTGGTATCGAAGTTTGCCCATAATAATTAAACATAACCCAATTAAGTTTTAAAAAAAAAAAATTATATTACTTAAAACCTGATCTTTTTTAAAACTTAATTTATATTACTTAAAACTTGATTGGGTTTCTTAAAACCATATCAAGTTTTAAGAAATATAAATTTTAACTTTTTCCCATGTTTGAGAGTAGTTTTATACCTGAAATGACAACAACAACATGTGGGCGATAGTGAGAGGCCAAAACCCGATCGAGTTTGCAAGGAAAATTTTTTTTAGCATTTTCGTCCATGGCGCCCTACAAAAAAGGTATGTCTTCATTCTCTTTGTTGGTTATGTATTTTTCCATCATATTTTTTAACATGTTTTTTTAGTTTATAAGATTTGTAATTATTTAAAAAAAATTAATATCAGATGCATCAATTTATCCAAGAAAATGAGATAGAGCCGAAAGACTACTTCTAGCACAAACACCACAATACAACCCTCCACCTACAGTGACACGGCCATAAAACACTCCACCCATTGTGACACAAACACAAAACCCTCCACCCACTGCAATATAGGCACAAAACCATTCGCAACCACCATTGTCTATAAATCCTCTATGCACACCCGTACATCATTTAAATACCACACAAGAGGACCTCATAAACTACCTTACACAAAATAGCACTCACATTAACTAAATGATCTATAGGTTGCGGTCATCCACACTTTCTCACCACTCAACCTTGGTGATTACACTTGAAGAGATGAACCAAAATATTAATGACATGTCTAGGGAGGTTACAAAATGGGGTTCATGGAGGATAGGTGTCATGCATTTTATACTAATGGATTATCATATTAGAAATTTAAAGATAAGGACATAAATAAAAGTAGTATATATGTGTTCTTTTCATAGATCCTATATCTAGAAACTCTCTATTATGCACAAACAAAACTTTTCATAGTCATTGGTGCGCTCATGGTAGGATGAGATCATGTTTTTGGGATAGGTGGTCTATGGTATTTGACCTATCACCATGTAATAATTATGATGTGCCTCTATATTTTTTGAGAAAGCTATACTATGAGTTTATCCTCAGTGAGAAGCCAAATTACTTTGACATCTGTGAGTTCCAGGGTAGAGGGGAGACTCTATGCAAGATAGAATTGGAGCTCATAGGGTGGTACCAAAACAAGAAAGGAGATGTACAAGATGAAAAATCATGCTTGATGTTGTGCTCCCAAAAATCATAAAGGAGTCTACTAATTTAAAGACTCTTCATGTAGTTGCATCATTAATAGATGTCATCATTGAGCATGACTCATAGTTACATGGTCTTACTTCACCTATGACACCTCAACCATCATTAGATGCATCTTTAGAGTCATCACTACCTATGGCAGCTCCATCATCATCACCTAGGGTACCTAGACCATCATCAAATGTTCCTTTAAGGTCATCGCATCTTGCAAAAACTTCATCATCATCACCTGAACCACTAGTGTCATCCTTGCTTGTGCCACCCATATCATGATCACGTGCATCATTACAGTCTTCGGAGCCTAGTCAACCTTTTTGTTTTAGTTGTCAATGCATATGTGATGGGATGGTTAGTGAGGAGACTCGGGATAAAGTGCTATCTTATCCAATTGTACATTGAGGGAGGACTTGTTATGTATATAAAGGTGGGGATTTCACACTCATTGATGATTTGTTAATGATGGTCTTTGATGGAGAGGAGACATGTAGGTATGTTTGTTTGTGTTTTGACATGATATTATTTAATCACCTAAATATCGTAAAAGAAAATATTTTTTTATTCTATAGAGAACTCTAGATTGATATGTGAATAATATGCACTATAGTGTACAATAAGTGGTATGAGAAAACCACATAGTATTGATTCTGCTAGAGGTACAAGGCTAGAAGAAAGAACACCCGAGGTAATTTTTTAAGAATTCTTAACTGGTATGACACTAACAATACAATGTTCCTTAAATGTTGTTTCTCAATTGTCTTACAACCACCATCCTCCATATACCCATCCCCATCGAAGAACCTATCAACCTTCAATTCTTCAACTATCTTTCAACTATCCTTCCAATCACATCCTTCATGTCCTTCTTGCATCTTCTTTCCCTCCTATAATCTTCTTGTAGTTATTGTTCCTTCTTTCCATTTGCAAAACTATCTCATATTTATAATAACAATACTCTTTACTATTTTATAAAGCTTGTTGGGGGGTGAAATTTCTCAAGTTGATGATACCATACTTTTTGCCATTAACTTTGTCCTTGACAACTATGTGGTGTCATAGCTTGCACACCTATCAATTTTTTAGTTTGATTCGAACTTATGATGCATCTTATTTGTTCCTCTAATGCTATATTTGTGTCCTCTTTAGGGTACTCCACATAGCTTAGGGTCAAGAGGAAAGGGAAGGAAATCAACAAGAACACCCAAACAAAAAAGGTATTAAATGCAAGTCAAGTTTATATTTTGAAATTTATTATGAATGGATCTATATACATGTACTCAATGTTGATGAATATGTGCTGACTTGTGTGTTAAATATATGTAGAAACAATTGAGTTTTGTAGATTTTATGAATGTACCTGACATTGCTGATGTTGAGGAAAGGGAAGAGGTAAAATTTCATATTTTCCTTCTATTAAATTTTCAGTTATAGTATCCATTTTTTTCTATGTACATTTATTAAACAACTACATTTACAAATTAGTACATGTTTTGTTTTTTCAGTTTTATAGTAATTATCAACAATTTTGGCTTATTAACATGTGTTATTTATCTTTTACCTATTACAACACCATTTGATACTTTATACAACTCCCTATTTCATTTTGTTAGGAGCCCCAAGTGTCAAAGATGGGGTCAAACACAATAGAGGCCAGTGGTCGTGTAGATTCTTAGTCAAAGCCCTCTTGTGATCTCAATTTAGATTTCATGTGTGTGATAGAAATCTCTAATGCCTACTCCATAACTCTAACATTTTATCTCTTACCATATAGTTTGTGCCTCAAACTAGCACTAATTCTTCAGTGGTTTTGCCTATTGCTAGCACATAAAATCTAGCTTAGGATATAGTATGTAATTTTTCAACTCTATTTGGAATCCTTAATGCCACTCTATAATTCCAAAATTTTATTGCTTACCATATAGGTTGTGCCTCATACTAGCGTTGATTGATCAGTGATTGTTCCTCCTACTGGGATGAGAGATCCAGCTCAAGCTATAGTACGCAATTATTATTTTTACTCTATTTGGAATCCCTAAGGGCACTCTTCAATTCTAACCTTTTATTGCTTACCATATATGTTGTGCCTCATATCACTAGTGATTCATCATTGCTTGTGCCTCCTACTAGCACAGTAGATCCAACTCAAGTTGTAGTACGTATTTTTCTTTTTTACTCTACATAGAAATCCCTAGCACTTATATATACAAATCTAACATTTTATCACTTACAATATAGGTTGTGTTCCATACTAGCACCATTTATCACTAGTTATGCCTCCCATGAGCACTATTTCATCGATAGTTTTCTCTCACATTGTCACTCTACCTCATCATTTTGTTAGGAGTCTGACTCATCCATAAAGGAGCCCAATGTAGTTATTATTCAGTCCAAGTGTGGGACGAAGAGATGAGGTAATAAAAAATTCAACTATCCACAATTTTGAATGCAATTTAATTAGTTATTTTCATATTATCATATTACTTATTGATTAGATATTTTATATGGGTATGTGCAAGATCATGGTGTGCCAAAAAGTGGCGATGTGAAAAAAAGAGAGTTTGAAGATGACTAAAAGCACATCAAAATTTGCTCTGACCTTTTTTCACCTATCCAAGAACCAAACTTGGAAGGTAAGGCCGAGCCTTATCGGATATCCGACATGTGACTGGATATCTGATAATTAGAGTAATATTATTATACCGCTATTATTATTATTTAATATTATAATAATAATTATTATTATTATAATATAATAGTATGATATATTATTTAATAATAATAATATTATTATTTAATATGATATATTATTTAATATTAATATTTAATATGATATTATTATTATTTAATAATAATATTATATTAAATAATAATAATATCATATTAAAAAATAATAATAATCTTGCCAAGACTCAAGGTGCCAGTGCTCTGCGTTTCTTTAAACATGGCATCTACAATACCAAGGATATTTTTTCAAGAGTCACCATGAATTTTAGGTCATGGGAGGATATGCAAGTTCAATACCGCCTTGTTAGTTCCAATCACCAGACTTATGACCTTCTATTGTCTTCCATCCCTGTGCACTTAGTTCATAAAGTGGGGATTCAATTTGTTCATCCTTGGTGGCATGATTGGAAGCGGTATCCTGCCACTCCATTTACCAATTATAAGCCCAATATGGGGTACAGATGGCTTTCGCCCCACCTTCCAATGGTGGACACACTTAATCAATGGTGGCATTTGCAATCTTCACTTTCTCAATGGAGAAAATGTTTCGACACCATTTGGAGTGCCATTATAGAACCTAAGATTGCCCACTTTGCTTGGTGCCTTGCCTTCCAAGGTCTTCCCCTGGGGCCTCGGCTCAAGCACATTGGGGTTTCTGATCCTAGATGCCCCTTCTGTGGTCAACCTGAGTCCTTTTTGCATATTTTTTGGTTTTGCAAGCATGATCAGAATTATTGGCACTAGATTCATGATTTTTTCAAGCCTTTCAGGCCTGAACCTTTTTCATGGCACATGATCCTGCTGGGTGATTCCCCTAGAATTGCTCAGAAGTTTTCCCAGATTTGGCATACCTTCAGGATGGAATTTTTTTTTCTCTGTGGAAAGATAGGAATGCAGTTTTATTCACTCACAATTTTTTGGATGTTAACATTGCAATGTACACTAAGGCATGCATTTGTAACAATGTCATTATGTAGATATAGGTGCAAGCTAATAAAGTTGCCCTGGAAGTTGCACACTTACAAGAATTGTTAAATCATTGGGGCAATGCTCCATGCACCATTGCTAGAGTGCCTTCAGATGCCTTGGCCGATGCCTCTTCGTCTCGCGGTCACCATTCTCGACGCCAATCCTCTGGCCACCATTTACACACGTCGCGCTCCTAGGGTCCCCACCACCGCTCTCCCAGTGGTGGACATGGCAGTTGGAGGCGCCACTCCACCTGGTTGGTCCCTGGCTCCTCCCCCTGGATGGGTGCACTCTAGCAAGTTTCCTTGGCTGGCCTTGGCAATTTCTCCTCTGCGGCCAGATAAGAAGGATGCGGAGACTGCAACTATCCCAAATCCTACTGATGCTGCTGACGGCTGGACTGTTCCCAGTCTGCCTCACAATCCCACTAATGCGTGGGGATTTCCTGATAAAGACGATCCTCCCTCTGCTGGTACTGCTTTGGCAGCTTGAGGTTGTTAAAAGTTTTTTTGATGAATAGTGAATAGATTCTGGCTGAGGCCATGTTTTTTTTTTCAGGTTCGGCCGTGTGAACTCATTCGTGGGGTGATCTTGTATCCCCTGGCCCCTTTTTTATGAATTGTAATCTTCGTAAATTTTATTAATTGAAAAGGACTATTCATCAAAAATAATAATATTATTATATTATAATCGTATAATATTATACTGTAATAATAATATTATAATGTATTATATTATAATAATATATTATATTATAATAATATAATACAATATTTAATATATTATAATATATAGTAATGTAATATAATATATATATAAGATATAATATAATAATAAAAAGTAATATCTTATAATATAATATATAATAAAAAAGTATAATATATTATAAATTATAATAATATAATATAATAGTAATATTATTATATAATATAATATTTTATATTATAATATATAGTAAATTAATATAATATATATAAAATATAATATAAAAATATATAAAATGTAATATAATGTAATATATATTATATGTTATATGTTATATTATATATATTATACTCATTATATGTTATTGCGGTATATTCGATATAATATCAAATATCCGATACCTGTGCATTGGATTAAATAAAATCACAAACCCACGAGCCCTCATTTTACGTGAATTTGGGGCCAGTATTACCGCTATTGATCGAATATTAGATACGAGATCGGATATCAGATATTTAGGTATTTTTTTTCCCCCAACTCATTTTTAACCTAAATTTAATAGATTTTAGGATGATTTTGTTTGTTTTAGTTGAATCTAGGGTTTTTTTGACAAAAATGGTTAAAATTTAGATTTTTTTTAAATATATATTACGTTTTGCAATTCATAGGAATGGCTGATTAGAATGATAACACTGAGGCAGGGAATACTATTCCTCGTAACCCACCACCAAATGATCCAGTATCCCCACAAAACCATCCACCAAATGATCCTCTACCTCCTCAAAACCCTCCTCGAATCGAGGATTTGATAAATGAAAATCTCACCGAGTTGAGAGGTTTGCATTGAACATATAATAATGTACCTACACTGGCTCCTATGTTATCCACGTTAAGCACCATAATGGATAACATTGAAACCCTTACAAACCAACAAAATGCCGCTCTTCATTGGCGTGATGAAATGCACCAAATTTTTGATGATGGTTTGGATTATGATGAGGTTGCGGCCCTCAACATAACCAAAGATGATTTGGCTAGCCTTTTTGTTAACCCAAAAATGGGTATACCAGTTGACCCAAAAAAAACCAAACTATCGATTAAATGGTGCACAAATGACGCCATACGTGCAAATTTTTGGGATCGTTGGTGGATGTTCTTTGATATCCCTCCACATGGCAATTTAGATATACCATTTTATTTCCTTAGAAAATTATATGCAGAATTTGTGTTGAAACTCAAAGTGAACTATTGGAGCATGAAGCCCAACATGGGCTTAGGACTAGGAGCTCCTTAGGATAGACCCTCTTTCCAGTGGAAGAAACTTGGTACTTTTGTCCCCCCCCTGCTCGAGTGTAGCATCCAGATATTATGGCATAGGCTAGCTCTCAAACCATTAGAGCCATTCATAGGCTGAGTAGCCTAATGTTATCTTAGGCTAGGTTAGTCCTGCCTCCTCGTGTTGATGATGTTGGTGCCAGTTCATCATCGACTAGCTCATCACATGTTTGTGTGCCTTACACTTGCATTACATGCAAGAATATTTTCCTGGGTCCCATAGGTGATCTTCCTGAGTATCATTTTGTATTAGACAAGAATACACCAGACGCATGTGCAAAGGCTACAGACCCTGATGCGAGAGAGGAGGGGAATGTAGAGGCATGGACTCCTTCGGTGTCAATACGTGTATACATTTTTTTTTTATGACATAGGCGATTTAAAGTTAATTTTTATAATAGAGTAATTTTAATTTTTAAGCCATACTAACTTTTACATGTATGTGATCTTCATTCATGTTTAGTTGATGACTGAGGAGGAGCTCAGACAGATAGACGATGCTACACTCTTGGCCATTTAATTTGGCCTTGAGACATCTATAGTACATTATGTTGTGTTCGCATTTTTTTTTTCTATTTGATATTGTAGCATATGTGGTTGCTAATCTTTCTTTTATCTTGTAGATACCACCTACCCCGAGGGGACAGAGTCCAGGGGGTGAGCCAGCACGCACTGACTAAGGAAAGGTAATTAGATGTTTTCTAATTGATTAAATATCAATGCATTCTTGTAAAATGTTTGTGGTAATCTCATTTAATTACATTCTTTATTGTCTATAGGGTGTGGCTACTGGCGATGAGCCTGTATAGATATGGCATCCTAGATCATCAGGGATTTCCATTCGCACAGAGAGCCCCATTGTATGTATAAGTATCATTTATTTTTTATTTTTCTTATTGATGCAGAAGAAAGTATGATTGTTGTTCCATACAATTTCTGTGATTTTTTTCGTACCAATAATGATTCATGTCTTGCATATGTTCATTACAACTTAAATAGGCTTATATGCACCTGTCCAACTGACCAAGTTGGTGACAAAGGTTTATTCAATCAAACAAATACCAAATTACTACTTTCCCTCCAAAACTAATATGACCATTTGAATTTGAAATTCAAATTTCAAACTATAGTTTTTATGCATTCCCTAACTTTCTAAACTATTCCATTGACTCAAAATTGCTCATATGGATTTATTAAATGCAACTAAGTATGAAACTATCCTAAGACTACCCCATATGGCTCTTTTGGCCATTTTACATCATGTTGCCCTTAGCTCCTTACTAGGACTTTTATGACTTTTGTCTTTCAAAGTACATTGTTTATTACATAATTCCATTATTGGTTTTAATATATCCCAATTAACAATCAATGATGTCTTTGATCCTCTATCTTCATCTAGTACCAAGGCTCTCTTAGATGATTTAATAGGTGCCCCTACACCAAACACCCCACCTTCAAAGCAACTCTTGTCCCAAGAGTTAAGGGGTACTATCTTCTTTCCTCCCATCCTTCTAGAGGGATGTTTGCAACTTTGCACCTGCAATGTATTACCCTGCACACCTGCATACAAATCATTAGAAACAAAAAACAATTGATCCTTGTTACCAGTCATGGTAACCTTACTGCCTGCTGATTGTGAACAATCATGTTTTATCCTTGACAAAGGCTGAATAACTTGTTGTTTGAGGTCATGCTGACCCTATCTCTTATCCTCCATGGATATGTTCACTTCTTTGTTCACTCTCGTCACCATAGGACACTATACTATTCCTATCATCACTCCTTTTGCTATCACTATCTGCTTGTAAGTAGAATTCTGAGTTTTGTCTTGAACAATCTCATCCTTCATAACCAAAAGAGATGGCTTCAGTGGAAAATCTGTCATATCATGTTTACTCTTCCTCTAATCCTACAAGTCCACAAACTCTTTCTTGCCAAAACAAATAACTCTTTCCTCATCATGTCCAGTCAAAGGGTTTAGCTTAAACTTCACACCATCTTTGTGTACTATATAAACATTTGATGAGCCAAAATGAATAGTGTTCCTTGAGGCTTGCTAAGGCCTTTCAAGGATTACATGGCAGAATGTCATTAGAATGACATCACATATGACTTGATCTTTATATTCTCCTATAGAGAAATCCACTATTGCTTGCTCCCTTACAACAATATTTTGTGCATCACTGACCCAATATGCCCTATATGGTCTATCAATAGGATACTTCTTCAATCCTAGTTTATTTACCATTTCATAAGACACTAAATCATCAAAGGACCCAAAGTCTATTATCATCTTACAAATCTTACCATGGCTCATGCAATTTGTCCTGAAAATGGATGGTCTGGTCTCCTTTTGCTACTGCATTTGTGGTCCTCTTCTCACCATCAAAGATTCTCCTTCAAGTGCAGGGTCTGCATTATCGTACTTCTTTTCTTCCTCTTCTCCTTGGGTCAAGGTGACTCTCCTCTCCTCCTTCCTAAAATCCACACCTTTCTCAGGGCACTTGTAGGATTGATTGCCTACTCCTCCACATGTGAAGCATTTACTTGTGAAAACACTATTACCTCTTCCACTTTCAAATATTCCTCCCTTGAAACTTCCTCTTGTCTCAGATGTAATCTCTTTTCCTTTATCTTTGTCTTGATTTTTTGAAGTGTCAAACTAAATTCTTACACCTCTTCCTCTCATTGTTCCACCTCCTCTCTAATTTTCTTGCCTCTCATTCTTTCTTTTCAACTTCTCCTCTACCCGGATTGCCAACTGAAAATATTCTCCAAGTGTCCTTGGTACATTCAATCCTATTTCATCTTGAATATTGTACTTGAGGCCATTAATGTATCTAGCCACCTTCTCATCTTCATCTTCTAGTCCTCCCCTAATACTCAGGGTATGGAATTTCTCAGTATAGGACATGACATCCATATCCCTCTATTTCAAATTGTTCCTTCTTATCTTTATTTGGATTGCTAAATCAGATGGCAAGAATTGATTTCTCACCATGGTCTTCATTCTCTCCCAATCTAAAATCTTATTCAATCCCCTTTTGATGCAGAGTCTGTAGCAACTACCTTCCACAAGCCAATAAATGGCTGTCACAATCCAACTTAGGATTCTAGGACTTCTCACAAGTCCTCTTACCCACTCTGGGTATACTCAACCTCCAAGCCAACCAAGGCAATCCCACTTCAAAAGCATCACCAACTATCACTAGAAATGGAGACAATCATGGACATACTATTCCAACCCAAAATCATCAATTTTCTTGGTTCCACCAAACTCTCAACACACCTTTGCACTTCTAGGCCTACAAACCTTGTAGCCTTCCAATTAGCTTCTTTGCACTTTTCTCCCAGTATCCCTTAACAGCATAGGGACTTCTCCATAGGTCCAAACACCCTTCTTGGCACCTACTAAGAATCCAAAATCTTTTGGGCTGATCTTGCTCCAGCACCCTCCAAATTGCTTCTTGGTACCTAGGCCTAGTTGATCAAGTTAGGCTAGGGCTTCAAGGAAGAATGGGCAAGGTGGGTTCCCAAGACCCAAAACACTTAAGAAAATCTCCAAAACACTCAATGCATCCAACTCCAGCAATCAAACTGATCAGAAGTGCTTGCAACCATGACTGTCACCAATTACCTTGCAAAAATCGGTCAAGCACATGGGCTTGCTTGACCTAGAGCCGACTTGGAAAAATAGTTTCCCTTCTCTCCAGGCCTCCAACCTCTGGCATTATGTTGCCTAGTCTCCTAACTTTCATATCCCTCAATTTTAGAGGGTTACACTAGTGGGAATGCAAGTTAGGGATGCATTTGTGGAAGGGTCTAGGAAACAAGGCTTTTCAGACCACCTTCTACTAAAATGTAGATAACTTGTAAACGCCAACTCCTTTTTGAGTCAAACCAAAACCAAAAGTTTCCTAACTCACCCTTGCAACTATTTCATACAGTTATCAATCATAAAAGTTTCATACGGATCCATACCAGTGTAACAGCCGAGTGATTACCAGTAAATTTCCAAAAAATTGAAGTTTTTATTGTTTTTTCCCCAAACCACCGTACACTTTGATCTCCCCCTTTCAACTAAGATCACATATGACATATATAAAGGTCTACATAACTGTTGGAACAACCATATAGGCGTTGCCAACCATAAAACAAACAAACAACCACTTTTTGCTAATACTGTTTAGACTCTAAATACCCTATTCTAAGGCCTTTTGGTCCCATGGAGTCACTTGGTTTATAACGACACCAAATTGCTCATGGGCCTTACATGCGCCTTTATTACAAAACATAGACCAACTTGTAAAATATGGACCAAACCTTTATTCCAACTTCCTAATCTACTTGAATCTTCACTTTCATGGAGTGGTAAGGTGTCCGACAACATAGATACTTGTTCCCCCCTGCCACATAGGTTAGGTGCCTTGCACCACCTTTCCTCTCTCTCATTTTGAACACTAGTCCACCAAGTGAGTGTTCTTCCTCTCAATCTTGCTTTTGCTACTTTTACCTTCTTATCTGCCTCTATGTCTTCAAGATCAAAGTAGTTCTCAAGGGCCTCTATCCACCCTAGCACTTCTTCACTATCCATTTTACCCTGGTATATTGGAAAATCAATATGGTTCTTCCCACCATTACCTTGTACTGCCTTAATGATTCTCATAAATCTCCTTTCTTCAGGATCATCTGTTGTCTCATGCTCTTACCTTGCATTACCAACCTCTTCTTCTTCATGGTTCTCTCCATGATTTCTTCCTCTAACCTCTTCTCCTCTAGGTTCTTGCCTTTCCTTTTCTAAGGATTCTATCCTTGCAATAAGCTTCAACTTCTCTCTTCTCATCTGTCTTTCTTCCCTCACTCTAGCTGCTTCAAGTTCTCTCCTCTCTCTTTTCTCTCTTGCCAACTCTTCTCTCAATTCTTCAAGTTCTCTAGCCATTTGATTTTTAGGAGGCATTTTCACAACAAGTTTTTTTCCTTCCCAAGGGCCAACTCACTGATTCTCTTTCTTTCCTCACCAAGAAATCTCTGGACGCCACTTATGTACCTTTCAACTCTGGGACACACAAGGAGGAATTAGACACTCCAAGGCTTCAACAAAGGGACTAGCACACTAAGGATGACAAAGACTCCTATGAAAATAAAACCTACAACTTATCTACTCCCAAAAGACCCTGTTGATGCTCTAATACCATTTGATGTAGAGAATGGAGGTTCTAACCACAAACTTGCAAATTCAAGCACAATATGGACCCAACCCCTATGTTTCAATGGTGTTCCTAGATGCACACAATGCCACCAAAGACTCCAAACTTGGATTTACATTCACCAAGTGTTCCCTCCACCTCTACAAACTTTAAAAAACTTCAACCAAAATGTTTCTAAGGTTTCCAAACCCAAAAATCTTCAGTAGATACAAACGAGACCAATTTTTCCCTTTACTAGGCTATTCTCTTCTTTGGATTAGCAGACCCTATTTTATTGATTTTTCTCCCAAAATTTCCAAAACACCAAGAAAATAAACTAGCTTTTCAAATACCATTTTTTTATTTTTATAACATATCCAAAAATTATATATCACTCCTTTGGAAAGATTGTACGGAACAGGGTAGTTTGTCTCAGAATTAGGCCTAATTAGACCACTTTTACAAAGCAAGTACCCTTCAAACTTGCAATCTGACTTAATCCTTTTTCATAGTCTTTATTAATGATATAAATCAAAGTATTTTCAAGATTATAGGTCTTGGTCACACTCCTAAACACCCAAACTTCAAAATCCTCCTTAAAATGGCTTAAAAGCCAGGACCTTGTTCAAACCCCAAAACTCAATTCTAGAACTTCTCCTTCAGCATTCACCATGAATTTACATATCTAAGATGATATTACCACTCATTACAATATCAGAAAGCACTTGCAAAACAATGGATTCTTCAAGCTGCTCTTGAAAACCAAGCACTTTCATTCAATTTTCTGAGACAATCCATACAAATCTGACCCTCCAGGCCGTACAATCACAATTTATAAGTTTCAAGGGATGGTTAGTAACCCCCTCAACCACCTCCAATCAGTTTAATTTGTTAACTCTTCATAAAATTTAAATTATGGAGTTTCCCTCCAAAAAACACATAACCATTACTATTCAAATTTCTAACTATTAAACTATGCTTTTAATGGGCTTATTGAACATTTTGACTTGTCTAATGACAAGATATGATCATGACAACCTACATGAACCTATCAAATGACTCATCTACCATATGAAATCCTAAAATCCTATCTCATGCCCAATTACAACTTTTTTCCACATATGACTCCAACATTGCAACTTTGTATGCTTCCATGAGCCATAATTGGTGCAAGGATTGCCCAATTGACTTCAAGAGATGCTCCATGACCTCTGTAATGCCTTGGATCTTCAATGTTCACCTGATGAGCATGGGATGCTCCTACATCACTTATCTTCATAAATAAATTCAAAACTAATTTCCATGATATTAACAGCTATTATTTTGTATCTCATAGGAGACTCCTCGTGCACATGAGGTCTGACGGGACAGTTATGTAGATTTGATGATGCAGCCACTCATTCCTGAGGAGGAGCCTACAATAGTAAGTTTTAGGTTGAATTCATGATTAAATATGTTATAAATTTAGCATGCTATGAATTATAATGTTATAGTTTAAATTGTAGATTCATCTGACAAAGGTATTTGAACATATACAACCCACAATGAGAGAGGTACTAGCATTGTCGAGGGCATATGAGAGTACTCTTGACCAGTGCAGGAGGTCAACGAGAGAGGTATTTATTATGAAATTTTGATAGTATTAATCACCATTACGGAAAAGATCATTATGCATTTGAGTAATTCAATGCTAGATACATAGAATCATATAAATTTAGTAGTCTAACTTTGGGTTTTCCTATTTTGTTTATGTAGGAGGCATCCAATCCACCTAGTGCAGCGAAGAGGTTGCATTTTGATCATCCACCAGCACCCTAGGATAGTATAGTTTTCATAGGATGCATCATGAGACATTTTGAGATGGCATATGCCACATTGTATACAAAAACATTGATATTATACACATTCTGATGGCATGATCAGCCACATTTTGTATATGGATCTATGTATTTTGATATATGTTTGAGTACTTTGTCTATGGATACATGATCTTTGATATATATTTGTGTAAAATTTTTTCTATGGATACATGTATTTTGATATATATTTTTGTCATTTATGTGCACAATGATATACATATTAATTTAGTATCTAGTATTGTTCAATTTATCGTGGATCATGTGTCATGCCCTAAATTTTACTAGTAAAAACACAACAATTTTTTATTTTTTTTGTAGCTTATGATGTCACATAAGAAATTACATATTGTAAAACAAGGTTATCATTGAATAGGAGTTCAAGACTCATGTGGATAGTGTCATCTGGTTGTAACATTTTAGTCACAGGTGGTTTTCAAATAGATTGGATGACAGTCTAGTTCAAGTTAACGTCACGAGTCAAAAAAGAAAGTTCAAGATACAAAACTCATAAATTAGTGAGGTAATTCATAGCCTAACAAGCCTCTGATACTAATATTCTATTAGGGTCTGTCAGTTGTATCATATGGACTAGGTCATGATTCTAGCATGTAAGGGAAGGGGATCAGAATTACTTATTATCCTCATTACCAATGTACACACATTCATTAATCATTACAATATATATTAATGTGACAATTACTATATGGTGTGGAAGTGTAGTATATACTAATTGATTAAACACACGTATCTAGAGAATTTAGATTTAGTACTCATCACATGAGCACCCTTAGTCAAATAAGAAAATGTGCACTTATCTACCACACTATATCAGATCTAACCATTGGAAATTAGAAAAGATATGCCCCAAAGGTAGCTTCGAAGTCTACATGATGGAGAAGGGGCCACTTGCATTGATAGTATCCATCATTCAACACATTAGTTACACAACTTATGTAATAAACAATTTGTTTTATGTGCCAAACGTGTATCATGTGCTTGCATCCATATCTTACTAGTTACATGTCCTCTCGAAGATTGGACCAATACTGAGTCACTTTCTCCCTCTTTACTCTATTTAGTCATCCTTATGCATTCTATCAACATTGCTTCCTCACCAAATTAGCACTCACTACAGTTTCCTAAACACAAAAATTACTATTTCAATACATAAATTAAACTCACTCTAACAAAAGACAATTACTAACTATCTAGCTCATCAACTACTAACTAATCTAGCTACATTGCCATGCTTTTACATTTACTATTTTAATTACTATAATTACTATACTATTACATTTACTTTTTACATTATTACATCTAATTATTCACCATAAGCTCACTTTCTCACTATCAATATTATTATTATCAAAGCATGTTAAGATTCAAAGTAGTTTCATAGTACGAATTAGTAAGCACATAAAATGAGGAACTCTTAGTAAGTCTAAGGGCCAATTCAAAGTACTTAACTCAATAATAATTCACGATCTATATTTAAACACATCCTAGTACACCATTGTATTGAGTGTGTCAATTTAAATTTGTTAGGTGAATTGTTTAAGCAAGGATTAGGTGCAAGCGTATAAATAAGGTTTGTATATAACATACCTTGTTGTTCTGACATATATGTATTCATCATTTCATGCAACTAACATAGTAAAATATGGTGTCCATGAATCATATTATCATTAATTATACATAGGGTACATGAGCTGACGAGCTACCTCTAATGACATGCCTATTGACCCTTATTATATACTAGCTAACTAATGCTTTATTCCTAAACTACATTTTCAAATCGGTATATATATTCTATCGACTTTGATATTCTACTAATATCTTCAATCGAATCCACAACATTCATTATCTAACTAACATTCCCTCAAGCCAAATATAAAATTCACTCGACATTAAATCCAACATCTACACAAGTTTGTCATGCATTCAATTCTATCTAGTAACTCTTATCTATCAATGTGCTTTATTGACTAGATAAAACTAGATTTGAGTTATTATTTTAATCCACCATCCATCCTTATCCTTGATTCTCCAATCCCATCATCCCAACAACTTACTTCATATTAACCCTATTATATGTACATCCAACTATCCTAATTTACAGTCTCAACACTAATTTAATTAAACCCTCCGTACTTAACATCATGTTCAATTATATATGCATTCTCGTAAACTTATTTATTTAATTTAATTTATTTTCCTATACTGAGCTTTTCCATTACCATATTGTTTAATTTTTGCATGTTTCTAAATGAGCCCCTTGATATAAACATTACCCTTAAACTAAGGTCAAATACACTAAGTGTCATTATCCTCTATTCAAGACTTGAAATGATTAAATAATTATCTGATAAAAATATAAACAAATCTAAAGGGTGAATCTCCTATCTATCTTAAATCCTTATCATTCCCTAACTCTTACAAAGGCCACATTTCTTCCTACACGTGGTCCCCACAAGGTCCCACGTGGGTCATGTGCAGAATTTTGACTAATCCAAGCCTTAGGACATCTTCTTCCCATCCCTCCAATCAACAATCCTAATGTGAACAAGTCATATTAAATGTCAACTTGACATTCTCCTAAGTACAAATCCCTTGGAATTGCTATCCCACTCCCCCTTAATTTCAAGTCAACTACCTATGCTTGGGAACAGTGACCATTGCTGCAAGAAATTTCAAGTCGACTACCTATGCTTGGGAACACGTGACCACTGTTGTAAGGAGGGGATGACTAGTGTATAAGACAAGGATGTGACATAAACCCTTTCTCCTATGCACCCAAGTATATTAATGGGGATGAAACCCCTTTTCAAGAAGGCAAGCTCAAGGATAAAAGGTTAATGTCAGATTTAACAATATGCCTTGGGGAGTGGAGAAAACTTTTTGCATTATGATGGCTTAGGAAATGTTGGGGGTTACTATAGATGGGCGGTCAAGATCAATCTTGGCTTTTATTTTATTTTTGAGTTAAATATTTAAATTTTTCATATTCTCTAACATGCACACTAATATGCCTTTATTTATTTAATTACTAATTTATTATTTGAGTGTTGGATGTGACTTAGAGGTCACAAGATTCTAATGTGTACCATTCTGTCACTTAGGAAATATATTAGTCTAGGACACTCATTAGTCTCTATATGCTATTATTATTTTTATTTTTATTGGATAGCAGTCTAGAATTTGGGAATATTCTTTAATATTTTATTGCTATTTATTAAGGAAGAGATTTATTTGCCTTTACCATACATTTTCTAGAGAGGAAAATGCATGCCTACAACAATGTATCTCATAGATTTTATTATGTCTTCTCTTACAAATAACTTCAATTTTTTATATCATGAAATTAATTTGATGATTTCCTTGCTTAGAATTGCATTAAGCTTGGTACTAAAATCAATGTTAACCATGCATGTGATATGAACATAAATTTTCCTTCCAAATTATTGAGTGCACAATAAGATAGTAAGCAATCTACTAAGTTTTAAATTTATACAATCAATGGTATCACATAACATCTATGGATTGTTATTATCAACTAGTCATTTACAATACCACAAGGAGAAAACTTTCTTTCAAATTTTCAAATGATACCAATGATGTCCAATATGTCCCTATGGGTCTTAGGACCCCTAGGGACATATGTCATCATTTAATGGGTCAAAGGGTGTCATCAGGCACCCTATGACCCCTTTTGACCCATATGAACGATTCAAATATGTCCCTAGTGGTCTTAGGACCCCTAGGGACATATGTCATCGTTTAATGGGTCAAAGGGTGTCATAGGTCACCTTATGACCCCCTTTGACCCATATGAACGATTCGAATATGTCCCTAGGGGTTATAGGACCCCCAGAGACATATGTCATCATTTAATGGGTCAAAGGGGGTCATAGGTCACCCTATGACCCCATTTGACCCATATGAAAAATTTGAATATGTACCTAGGGGTTCTAGGAGCTCTAGAGACATATGTCATCATTTAATGGGTCAAAGGGGGCCCTTGACCCATATAAACAATTTGAATATGTCCCTAGGGGTCCCAGGACCCCTATAGACATATTCGAATCATTCATATGGGTCAAAGGGGGTCATAGGTCACCCTATGACCTCCTTTGACCCATATGACCCATTCGAATATGTTCTTAGGGGTTCGAAGACCCCTAGCGACATATGTCATCGTTTAATGGGTCAAAGAGAGTCATATGTCACCCTATGACCCTCTTTGACCCATATTACCCATTTGAATATGTCCCTAGGGGTCCTAGGACCCCTAGAGACATATTTGAATCGTTCATATGGGTCAAAGAGGGTCATAGGTCACCTTATGACCCCCTTTGACCCATATGAACGATTTGAATATGTCCTTAGGGGTCCTAAGACCCCTAGGGACATATGTCATCATTTAAAGGCTCAAAGGGGGTCATATGTCACCCTATGAACCCATTTAACCCATATGAACGATTTGAATATGTCCATATGGATCCGAGGACCCCTAGGGACATATGTCATCGTTTAATGGGTCAAAAGGAGTCATAAGGCACCCTATGACCCCCTTTGACCCATATGAATGATTTGAATATGTCGCTAGGGGTCCTAGGACCCCTAGGGACATATGTCATAGTTTAATGTGTCAAAGGGGGACATAGGTCACCCTATGACCCCCTTTCACCCATATGGCCCATTCGAATATGTCCCTAAGGGTCCTAGGACCCTTAGGGACATATGTTGTCATTTAATGGGTCAAAGGGGACCTCATAGGCCACCCTATGACCCCCTTTGACCCATATGAATGATTTGAATATGTCCCTAGGGGTCCTAGGACCCCTAGGGACATATGTCATCATTTAATGGGTCAAAGGGGGTCATAGGTTACCTTATGACCCCCTTTGACCCATATGCATGATTCGAATATGTCCCTATGGGTCCTACGACCCCTAAGAACATATGTCGTCGTTTAATGGGTCAAAGGGGGTCATAAGTCACCCTATGACCCCCTTTGACCAATATGAACAATTCGAATATGTCCTTAGGGGTCCTATGACCTCTAGGGACATATGTCATTGTTTAATAGGTCAAAGGGAGTCACAGGTCACCCTATGACCCCCTTTGACCCATAGGAACGATTCGAATATGTCCCTAGGGGTCCTAGGACCCCTAGGGACATATGTCATCATTTAATGGGTCAAAAGGAGTCATAAGTCACCCTATGACCTCCTTTGACCATATGAACAATTCAAATATCTCCTTAGGGGTCTTAGAAACCCTAGGGACATATGGCATTGTTTAATGGGTCAAAGAGGGTCATAAGTCACCCTATGACCCCCTTTGACCCATATGACCTATTTGAATATGTCCCTAGGTGTCCTAGGACCCCTAGGGACATATGTCGTCATTTAATGGTTCAAAGGGGGTCATAGGTCACCCTATAACCTCCTTTGACCCATATGAACGATTCGAATATGTCCCTATGGGTCCTAGGACCCCTAGGGACATATGTCATCATTTAATGGGTCAAAAGGGGTCATAGGTCATCCTATGACCCCATTTGACCTATATGAATGATTCGAATATTTCCCTATGGATCCTAGGACACGTAGGGACATATGTCGTCGTTTAATGGGTCAAAAGATGTCATAACGCACGCTATGACCCCCTTTGACCCATTAAATGATGACATATGTCCCTAGGGGTCCTAGGACCCCTAGGGACATATTCGAATCATTCGTATGGGTCAAAGGGGGTCATAGGTCACCTTATGACCCTCTTTGACCCATATGGCCCATTTGAATATGTCCCTAGGACCCCTGGGGACATATGTCATCGTTTAATGGGTCAAAGAGGGTCATAGGTTGCATATGAACTATTCAAATATGTCCTTAGGGATACTAGGATGCCTACGGACATATGTCATCGTTTAATGGGTCAAAGGGTGTGATCGGTCACCCTATGACCCCCTTTGACCCATATGAACAATTTGAATATGTCCCTAGGGGTCCTAGGAACCCTAGCGACATATGTCATCATTTAATGGGTCAAAGGGTGTCATAGGTCACCCTATGACCGCCTTTGACCAATATGAATGATTCGAATATATCCTTAGGGGTTATAGGACCTCCAAAAACATATGTCATCGTGTAATGGGTCAAATGGGGTCATAGGTCACCCTATGACCTCTTTTGACCCATGTGAACAATTCAAATATGTACCTAGGAGTTCTAGGACCCCTAGAGACATATGTTGTCATTTAATGGGTCAAAGACCTATGACCCCCTTTGACCTATATGACCCATTCAAATATGTTCCTAGGGGTCCGAAGACCCCTAGCGACATATGTCATCGTTTAATGGGTCAAAGAGGGTCATAGGGTGACCTATGACCCCCTTTGACCAATATTACCCATTCGAATATGTCCCTAGGGGTTCTAAGACCCCTAGAGACATATGTCATCATTTAATGGATCAAAGAGAGTCATAGGTCACCCTATGACCCCCTTTGACCCATATTACGCATTCGAATATGTCCCTAGGAACATATGTCATCATTTATTGGATCAAAGAGACCAATAACCCCCTTTGACCCATATTACCCATTCTAATATGTCCCTAGGGGTCCTAGGATCTCTAGAGACATATGTCATCATTTAATGGGTCAAGGGGGGTCACAGGGTGACCTATGACCCCCTTTGACCCATATGAACAATTCGAAGATGTTCGTAGGGGTCCTAGGACCCTTAGGGACATATGTTGTCATTTAATGGGTCAAAGGGGGTCATAGGTCACCCTATGACCATCTTTAACCCATATGAACGATGAATATGTCCCTATGGGTCCTAGGACCCCTAGGGACATATGTCATCGTTTGATGGGTCAAAGGGGGTCATAAGGCACCCTATGACCCGCTTTGACCCATATGAATGATTCAAATATGTCCCTGGGGGTCCTAGGACCCCTAGGGACAAATGTCATCATTTAATGGGTCAAAGGGGGTCATAGGTCACCCTATGACCCCCTTTGACGCATATGGCCCATTCAAATATGTCCCTAGGGGTCCTAGGACCTCTAGGGACATATGTCATTGTCTAATAGGTCAAAGGGGTTCATAGCTCACCCTAAGACCCCTTTTGACCGATCTGAACAATTAGAATATATTTTTAGGAGTTCCATGACCCCTAGGGACATATATCGTCGTTTAATGGGTCAAAGGGGGTCATAGTAAAACTATGACCCCCTTTGACCCATGTGAACGATTCCAATATGTCCCTAGGGGTCCTAGGACCCCTAGGGACATATGTCATCGTTTAATGGGTCAAAGGGGGTCATAGTAACACTATGACCCCCTTTGACCCATGTGAACGATTCCAATATGTCCCTAGGGGTCCTAGGACCCCTAGGGACATATGTCGTCATTTAATGGGTCAAAGGGTGTCATAGGTCACCCTATGACCCCCTTTGACCCATATGAACAATTCGAATATGTCCCTAGGGGTTATAAGACCCCCAGAGACATATGTCATCGTTTAATGGGTCAAAGGGGGTCATATGTCACCCTATGACCCCCTTTGACCTATATGAACAATTCGAAATGTCCCTAGGGGTTCTAGGACCCCTAAAGACATATGTAGTCATTTAATGGGTCAAAGGGGGTTATGTTAGGATAAACCACGGACAGAAATAAAAACTGCATGCAAATATAACCAATAACAGAAAATAATAGAACACACAGAAATGAACACAAGGCACCAAGATTTAACGTGGTTCACCCAATCCCTGGGCTACGTCCACCAAACAGCAAGTCCGATCTTATTACAATCCAGTGATTACAACCTGATTACAATCCGTAATCCCTTACAGCTCAATACCGCCGCAAGAACCAATTTCGTATCACCACACACCAAAAAATACCCAACCCTAAGCCCTTTTTATACAAGTATTAAACCGCTTTAGGGTTATAACATGTCGGCCATATGTCGGCCATAATATGTCGGCTACCATGTCGATGTCGGCTACTTCCAAAAAAAATTTTTTTTCAGGGCGATGCCCCGAACCCCACTATTTATGAAGTATGTACAGTACTTTCCTGATCAGTCACCACAATCTAACAATCTCCCACTTGGGGACTGATCAGGCTCCACACTAAACAACAATCTCCCACTTGGAGACTGATCCTGTAGCAATACAACTACCGCATGGGGCTCCCACTGGATCAAACCACCCTGGACTCTGCTGTTCTTTTATTCACATTTAGTCTAAAAGACCAACTGAAGCTGAAGAGGAGTTCAGCTTCTCCCTTGTGACAACCTTTGTCAACATATCTGCTGGATTTTCATTGGTATGTATCTTCTCCAGCTTTAACTGTCCATCCTCCAAAACTGACCGAATGAAATGGTACCGCAACTGTATGTGTTTGGTCTTAGAATGCAGAGCTGAATTCTTAGCAAGATGAATGGCACTCTGACTATCTGTGAACAAAAAATTATCCTTCTGAGGATGTCCCAATTCTTCCAAGAAGAACTGAAGCCATATCATCTCTTTGGCAGCCTCTGTAGCAGCAACATACTCTGCCTCTATAGTGGAGAGAGCATTAATCTTCTGTAGCCTAGAAACCCAGCTCACGACTGCCCCACCAACAGTAAAGACATAACCTGTAGTACTCCGCCTGGTATCAATATCCCCAGCCAAATCTGAGTCAACATAGCCCTGTAAATCAGTAGTAGAGCCCCCAAAGTGTAAACACTTATTGGATGTTCCTCTCAAATATCTGAGAATCCACTTGACAGCATTCCAATGCTCAAAACCTGGATGACTCATATACCTGCTAACGACTCCCACTGCATGTGCAATATCTGGCCTAGTGCATACCATAGCATACATCAAACTTCCTACAGCTGAAGCATAGGGTACCTTGGACATCTTATCCTCCTCTTCCTGTGTCTTGGGACACATCTCCTTAGTCAATTTCAAATGACCAGGTAAAGGTGTGCTGACAGCTTTAGTATTCTCCATAGAGAAACGTTGCAACACCTTCTCAACATAATCAGCTTGAGATAGCGTCAATGTTCTGTTCTTCCTATCTCTGCAAATCTTCATACCAAGGATTTGTTTTGCTGCCCCCAAATCCTTCATAGCAAATGCATGTGCTAATTGGCGTTTCAGCCCCTTAATATGATCCATGTTAGACCCAGCTATAAGCATATCATCAACATATAAACATAAAATAATGTAGCTATCATCATCCAACCTCTTAAAATAAACACAGTAATCTGAATGACACCTATTATATCCATGCTCATGCATAAAACTGTCAAATTTCAGATACCATTGCCGAGGTGCTTGCTTCAGGCCATATAAACTTTTCTTCAATTTGCACACTAAGTTCTCCTTACCTTTGACCTCAAAACCCTGTGGCTGAGCCATATATATTTCTTCATCCAAATCACCATGAAGAAAGGCTGTTTTAACATCCATCTGCTCTAAATGCAAATCTTCAGTAGCCACAAGACTTAAAACAGTACGAATAGAAGTCATTTTAACAACAGGAGAAAATATTTCATCAAAATCAATTCCTTTTTTCTGTGCAAATCCTTTTACAACTAACCTGGCCTTAAATCTTTTCTTACCTCCTTCCTCTTCTTTCAACCTGTAAACCCATTTATTCTGTAAAACCTTTTTACCTGCAGGCAACTTGCACAAATCCCATGTCTTATTTTTCAGCAAAGAGTCCATTTCATCTTTCATTGCAGACTCCCACTGAATCTTAGTATCCACCTGCACAGCTTCATCATAACTTTCAGGTTCACCAGCATCAGTAAGTAAAATAGAATACAAAGAGGGAGAAAACCTTTGTGGAGGTCTAATTGGCCTTGTTGACCGTCTAACATTCACTGGTGTATGTGGTATTTGTTGTTGCGATTGTTGCACATCATGAGGAATGGCTGGAACATCAGCTTTTGGAGTATCATCCAGCACTACATAATCATCTTCTTTCTTCTCATGTTGCTGCAACAGATCTTTGTACAACACTTTTTCATTGAATATGACATCCCGGCTTCTTATAATTTTATGATTTTCAAAATCCCAAAGCCTATAACCAAATTCATTAATGCCATATCCAACAAAGACACATTTCTTTGATTTAGCTTCTAGCTTGGTTCTATTTTCAGAGTCTATATGAGCAAAAGCTTCACAACCGAAGGTCTTGAGAAAAGAATAACTCACCTTCTTGCTAGTCCATGCTTCCTCTGGAATACCACAACCCAAAGGAGTAGAGGGACCTCTATTAATCAAATATACTGCAGTATTGACAGCCTCCGCCCACATGTGTAAGGGCAACCCAGCATGCAACCTCATGCTCCTTGCGCGCTCCATTATAGTCCTGTTCATGCGTTCAGACACTCCATTTTCCTGTGGAGTCCTTGGAACAGTTTTTTGTCTACGAATACCATTAGTGGAGCAATAATCTTCAAATTCATGACTACAATACTCACCACCATTATCAGATCTGAGACATTTTAATTTCTTACCAGTCTCATTTTCAACCAAGCATTTCCATTTCTTAAAAGTTTGAAATACATCAGATTTCTGTTTAAGGAAATAAACCCATACTTTTCTAGTTGCGTCATCAATAAATGTAACATAATAATGAGAGCCACCAAGGGAAGATACCTGAGCCGGTCCCCATACATCTGTATGCACAAGTTCTAATTTCTCCTTTTTATTTTCCTTCCCTGTCTTTACAAAACTCACTCTCTTTTGTTTTCCATACACACAACTTTCACAGAAATCCATATTCACACATTTTAGACCTGGTAAAACTTTCCTTGAATGAAGTACTTTCATACCTTTCTCACTCATGTGCCCAAGTCTATTGTGCCACAGCGCTGTATCAGAATCCACAGCAGCTATTTGTTCTCCCTGATCATCTGCAGTAATTGTTCCTGAATATTCATTTTTCTCTGAAACAATCAAAGTAGAAGGAACAATATGACCTGTACAAAGATATAAGGTGCCTACTTTCACACCTTTTGCTACTACAAGGGAACCTTTTGAAACCTTCCAATTTTTATCATTAAAAGTAACTACACAACCCTCATCACCGAGTTGCCCTACTGAAATTAAATTTCTACTTAGTTTTGGAACATGTCTTACCTCATGTAGTAGCCAATGATTCCCATTCTGCAACTTAATCTTAATTTTTCCCTTTCCAACAATCTGACAGGGTTCATTATCCCCCAAATAAACAAGCCCAAAATCCCCTTGGACATAATCAATGAAATAACCTCTATGAGGTGTAGCATGAAAAGAAGCACCAGAATCTAAAATCCATGAATCATCAACACTCTCTAAAGACAGAAGCAAAGCATCCTCTTCGGATTTGTTACTTACCACATTTGCCTCTTTGTCTCCATCTGATTTATCTCCTTCATTTTTCTTTCGAGTCCAGCAATCTTTCTTTTTGTGCCCTGGTTTCCCACAGTACCAACAATCATTTGGTCCTCTCGATTGAGACCTCCTCCCCTTTGACTTTCCTCTTGATTTCCCACGATTTCCAGAGTTACTTCCTCTTTCAGTCGTTCTGCCCCTGCTTTGTGCATTTAAAGCACTTCCTGATGTAGATCCACCTGAGGATTTTCTACGAGTTTCCTCACTTAAAATAACACCGATCACATCATCATATTTTAGGGTACTAGATCCAGGAACAGAATTACTCACCGCCATTACCAAGCCATTCCAGCTTTCAGGCAAAGAACACAAAATCAAGAGAGCCCTAATTTCTTCATCAAAATTGATACCCACAGAAGATAATTGACTAGTAATAGTATTAAACTCATTTAAATGATCTGCAACAGATCCACCTTCTGCCATTTTCATATTAAATAAACGCTTCATGAGAAATACCTTATTTGAAGCGGAGGGCTTTTCATACAGTGTCGCTAGGGTTTTCATCAAATCTTCTGTCGTCTTTGCTTTTGTAATATTAAATGCCACCGATGGTGCCAAGCATAACCGAATGCTTCCAAGTGCCTTTCTGTCCAAAAGATCCCATTCAGCCTCTGACATAGTTCCCTGATTCTTGGCTTTTCCTTCCAACGGCTTCCACAAATCCTTCTGATATAAATAGTCTTCCATTTGCATCTTCCATAACTGGAAGTTCTGCCCATTAAACCTATCAACCCTCAGCTTACCATCATCTGCCATTGCTCCCACTCAACCGTGAGACTCCCACTTAACCGTGAGACTTTCCTGCAGAGGATAACTGAGAAACAACTAGGCTCTGATACCACTTGTTAGGATAAACCACGGACAGAAATAAAAACTGCATGCAAATATAACCAATAACAGAAAATAATAGAACACACAGAAATGAACACAAGGCACCAAGATTTAACGTGGTTCACCCAATCCCTGGGCTACGTCCACCAAACAGCAAGTCCGATCTTATTACAATCCAGTGATTACAACCTGATTACAATCCGTAATCCCTTACAGCTCAATACCGCCGCAAGAACCAATTCCGTATCACCACACACCAAAAAATACCCAACCCTAAGCCCTTTTTATACAAGTATTAAACTGCTTTCCTGATCAGTCACCACAATCTAACAGGTTATAGGTCATCTATGACCCCCTTGACCCATATGAACAATTCTAATATGTCCTTAGGGGTCCTAGGACCCCTAGAAAAATATTCTAATCATTCATATGGGTTGCCCTTTGACCCATATGACCCATTCGAATATGTTCCTAAGGGTTTGAGGACCCCTAGCGACATATGTCATCGTTTAATGGGTCAAAGAGGGTCATAGGTCACCCTATGACCCTTTTTGACCCATATTACCCATTCAAATATGTCCCTAGGGGTTCTAGGACCCCTAGAAACATATGTCATCATATAATAGGTCAAAGAGAGTCATAGGTCACCCTATGACCCCCTTTGACCCATATTACCCATTCGAATATGTCTCTAGGGGTCCTAGGACCCCTAGGGACATATGTTGTCATTTAATGGGTCAAAGGGACCTATGACCCCCTTTGACCCATATTACCCATTCAAATATGTCTCCAGGGGTCCTAGGACCCCTAGAGACATATGTCGCCATTTAATGGGTCAAAGGGGGTCATAGGTCACCCTATGACCCCCTTTGACCCATATGAACGATTCAAATATGTCCTTAGGGTTCTTAAGACCCCTAGGGACATATGTTGTCATTTAATGAGTCAAAGGTGGTCATAGGTCACCCTATGACCCCTTTTAACCCATATGAATGATTCGAATATGTCCCTATGGGTCCTAGGACCTCTAGGGACATATGTCATTGTTTAATGGGTTAAAGGGGGTCATAAGGCACCCTATGACCCCCTTTGACACATATGAACGATTCGAATATGTCCCTAGGGGTCCTAGGACCCCTAGCGACATATGTCGTTGTTTAATGGGTCAAAGGGGGTCATAGGTCACCCTATGACTCCCTTTTACCCATATGGCCCATTCTAATATGTCCCTAGGGGTCGTAGGACCCCGAGGGATATATGTCATTGTTTAATGGGTCATATGGGGTCATAGGTCACCCTATGACCCCCTTTGACCCATATGAACGATTCGAATATGTCCTTAGGGGTCCCATGACCCTTAGAGACATATATCATCGTTTAATGTGTCAAAGGGGGTCATAGGTCACCCTATGACCCCCTTTGACCCATGTGAATGATTAAAAAAGGTGTCATAGGTCACCCTATGACCTCCTTTGACCTATATGAATGATTCAAATATGTTCCTAGGGGTTATAGGACCCTCAGAGACATATGTCATCGTTTAATGGGTCAAAGGGGGCCATAGGTCACCCTATGACCCCTTTTGACCCATATGAACAATTCGAAATGTTCCTAGGGGTTCTAGGACCCCTAGAGACATATGTCATCATTTAATGGGTGAAAGGGCCCTTGACCCATATGAATGATTCGAATATGTCCCTAGGGGTCCTAGGACCCCTAGAGACATATTAGAATCATTCATATGGGTCAGAGGGGGTCATATGTCACCCTATGATCCCCTTTGACCCATATGACCCATTTGAATATGTTCCTAAGGGTCCGAGGACCCCTAGCGACATATGTCATCGTTTAATGGGTCGAAGAGGGTCATAGGTCACCCTGTGACCCCTTTGACCCATATTACCCATTCGAATATGTCCCGAGGGGTTCTAAGACCGCTAGAGACATATGTCATTATTTAATGGGTCAAAGAGAGTCATAGGTCACCCTATGATCACTTTTGACCCATATTAGCCATTCGAATATGTCCCTTGGGGTCTTAGGACCCCTAGGGACATATGTCATCATTTAATGGGTTAAAGGGACCTATGACCCCCTTTGACCCGTATTACCCATTCGAATATGTCCCTAAGGGTCCTAGGACCCCTAGAGACATATGTCGTCATTTAATGGGTGAAAGTGGGTCATAGGTCACCCTATGACCCTCTTTGACCCATATGAATGATTCAAATGTGTCCCTCAGGGTCCTAGGACCCATAGGGACATATATCATCATTTAATGGGTTAAAAGGGGTCATAGGTCACCCTATGACCCCCTTTGACCCATATTAACCATTGTAATATGTCCCTAGGGGTCCTAGGACCCCTAATGACATATGTCGTCATTTAATGCGTCAAAGGGGGTCAATGGTAGACCTATGACCCCCTTTGACTCATATATATTAACAATATACATATCTATTAATAACATGCATATTAATATAATAATATATAATATATATTTATATTACGTTATTATATTTAATAAAAATATTACGTTATTATATATATTAATAACATATATATATAGATATATATATGTGTGTGTGTGTGTGTGTATTGCGTTATTATATTTAATGAAAATATTATGTTATTATATATATATATATTAATAAGATACATATTAATATAATAATATATATAATACATATTATATATTTATATATAATATATTACGTTATTATATATATATATTATTATACATATTAATATAATAATATATAATACATATTATATTTAATGAAAATATTACGTTATTATATATATATATATTAATAACATACATATTAATATAATAATATATAATACGTATTATATATAAATTACGTTATTATATTTAGTAAAAATAATAATAATATAAATTATATTTATAGATTGTAATAAGATTAACATAATATATTATTATATATTGCTAGATTATATCTTATATCTTTACATTACATTATTATATATATAATATATTAAAATACGTCTTTACATAGTAATATAAGTGAAATAATTTATAAATCATAAGCTATGACGTTTAAACCCAATTTTTCCTCCAAAATTGGTTGGGATTTGAAAATTCCAACTGCAACATATCGGATATCCGATTTAGAATCGGATATCCAATTTGAAATTGGATATCCGATTAGGCTTGGTATTTACCAAGCCTACCTGGTCAACCCAAAAGACGTGTTTGAAGAGGGTTTTAGTGATACTCAGACTTTGGGTAGCCGTTTGACAATGTTATTTTGATTGAAATTGAATAAAATGAAAAGGGTGTTTTAATATCGCTCTCTAGATTCCATCAATATAATTTCTGTCAAATTCGGAGTTCGATAAGTATTTATTAGTTAATTATCAATGAAGATTATTGTAAAGTGCTAATTGACATACTGATTGAAAAATAGCTATAACTTTCAAACGATATAACATTTTTGAAATCTAAAAGTTGTGTCACATTCTATACTTCGGCTAGTATAAGAAAAATAATAATTTAAATTTGGTAAAAATTTCTATTAGTTAGGGTGGTCAAACATGGGACTTTTTTTTTCGAAAAAGTTTTGGTAGAAAATTCATATTTAATTTTTTATTTGGAATAAAAGTACCGAAAAATATGTGTCACATCTGGGCATGAGTCTATCTTTCATATCTATAATTATATTAAAAAATTATTATGATTTGATTTTGATTAAGGTGGTCAGACATACACCTACTTTTTATTTTCGCCTTGAAATTTTCTTAGTACTACATTAAAATTCAAACTTTTGACCAATTAATTATTTTTTTCTCCTGATAAGGCCTAGTAGTTTAGAAACTACATTCAATTTTTTACAGATTATTTTATTACAACTTTTTGATATAAAGTCCATAACCAGTTCAAAATTATGTGTCAAGTTGACATAAACCTGATTTGCTGATTTTTAACTGCTACTTAAGGCCATAGTTTGGTATACCATGATCCTGCACATACCCATATAGCATTTTAATTTTTCTTTTATAGACACCTGGCGAGCCACAAACTGCATCAAAGAGGCTCAATTTTGATGATCCAACACAATCATAGATATCAATAGAGATATACATATGTAGTTGTGGTCATTACATGACATTGACATATATTCGACTCTTGTATTGCATATATTCAAGATTTATATTGTGCACATTCAACATTTCTATTGTACATATTCGACATTTGTATATGTTTGATTTTTGTATTGTATTGATGAGACATAACATTTTTTTATAATTATATGATTGATATGGCACAATATATTGTTCAGTTTGAGTTACATGAAACTTGAATTTCCATCCAACTTGTTTAATGTGTACATACAAACTTGTATTTCATCTTACTTTCTTGTAATTAATCAAACACATGAACATTCATTATTTTATATAGAAAATATAACATGTTTATCAAATTCATTCGAACATGTAATCAAACTCATGCATGTCTCTTATTTTGATGTAATAAGACATGAACAATAAAAATATGTCATGTTTTTTTGTATTTGTGTCAAAGATTGCATCCCGATGGTGCTTAGAGACTCTTAGGGATGCTTCCATTTAATGTGGTTTTTACGGTTTGAGGGACATTGTGGCTGAAACTAGGTTGTCCCTAGCCCAAATATAACCAACCAAAGCTAACAAAGTAGACGATTCAATCCTAGGACCAACGGTTTGAAATATAGACAACCTTGCTCATTTGAACTAACCAACACTACAACTTTTGGCATTAGGTGAGAAAGGGATGCCAAATCCAAAAAATTTGAATCTCTTAAAACAAAGATATATTTTTATAGGAATAGACAATGCAATCCTTCAACACCTAACAATTAGTCAATACCTCACATTTGATCAAAGATATAATCACTCAAAGATTGCATCCTGATGGTGCTTAGATAGCCTTATGAACACTTTTGTTAAGTGTGGTGATTATCATCCGAGGGACATTTTTGTTGAAATGAGGTTGGCCCTAGTCCAAATGCAACCAACTGAAGCTAACAGAGCAAACAATTTGATCCCAGGACTTGTGGTTTAAAATATAGATAACCTTGTTCATTTGAACTAAGAAATACTGCAAATTTTTGCATTAGGTGAGAAAGGGATGCCAAATCCAAAAAAAAGTTGAATCTCTTAATATAGAGATACATAGTTGTAGGAATAGCCAACTACCTTGTATAAGCTTAGAGACATGCTCTCTCAAAGATTGCAACCTGATGATGCTTAGAGACCCTTAGGGATGCATCCATTTAGTGTTGTCGATACCATCTAAGGGACGTTGTGGCTGAAATGAGGTTGGCCCTAGCCTAAACTCATCCAATCATAGATAATGGAGTCAAAAATTTGATTTGAGGACCAACTGTTTGAAATATAGACAACCTTGCTCATTTGAACTCAAAAACACTACAATTTTTGGCATTAGGCGAGAAAGGGATGCCAAAGCCAAAAAAATTTGAATCTCTTAAAAATTAAGATAGGTTGTTGTAGGAAATGAAAATGAAATCATGTAGCACTTGATAGCTTGTCAATACCTTGCATGAGATCAGAGATATGTTTAGTCAAAGATAGAAACCCAATGGTGCTTAGAGACGCTTATGGACACTTCCATTAATTGTGGTCATTACAATCTGAGGGACATCTAAGTGGTGTAGTATAGATGAATGAAGATCTAATATAATATGCATTTTACATAACTAATCAAATAAGGTTCAAGAAAGAAGGATTGAGGGGTGTAAACTATGAGAAAGCATTGTTGGAGGGTATAAAGTTGATGCAAGGGTATACCAAGAAGTGATTTTCCTTAACAAGGGATAAGTTTTTGAGTTGATGTTGATTTTATATGTTGAATTGATGGTGTACATTGAAAGAATCAATTTTGAAAGTGGTTGGAGAGTGGATATATAGAAGGCCCTAGTTTTAAGGCTCTATCCAATATTCTCATATGTTATAGAGAAGCCAAAAAGGTATCCAAATTTATAATTTATTTTCCTAATATTTTGGGAAAGTTGGGAGAAAAATGTGAGAGGACATGGACATCTAGGTATCATTAGGCCTATTAGGTGAACTTTGTATCTCCCTTGCAAATCCATATAAGTTGAAGATAATTGAATATTTCTTGAAGAAGAAGTTATCATCAAACCTATGACAAATAATTCAAGAACCATATTTATAACCATAACAATAAATTCAATACACAAATTTATAACAATAACAACATATAACAATGTATCAAATTTATCGCTTATCAATTTTATATACAAAATTTGGCATCTAAATATGCACATGTTACATCTCTTATTTGAATTAGGTGAGAAAGGAATGCCAAATCCAAACAAAGTTGAATCTCTTAAAACTGAGATAGGTTATTGTAGGAATAGACAACATGATCCTGTAGCACTTGATAATTTGCAATATCTGGCACGAGCTCAGAGATATGTTCACTCAAAGATTGCAACTTGATGATGTTTATAGACCCTTAGGGATGCTTACATTTAGTGTGTCCATTACCATCCGAGGGACATTCTGACTAAAACAAGGTTGGACCTAATCTAAACCTGACCAACCAAAAATAACAGAGAAGTCAATTTGATCCTGGTACCAATGGTTTGAAATATAGACAACCTTGCTTGTTTGAATTGAGGAACACTACAACTTTTGGCATTAGACAAGAAAGGGATGCTAAATCCAAAAAAAGTCAAATCTCTTAAAAATTAGATAGTTTATTGTAAGATTAGACAACTTGATCATTTAGCACCTGATAGTTTTTTAATACCTCGTACGAGTTCAAATATATGCTCTCTCAAAGATCACATCTCGATGGTGATTAGAGACCATTAGGGACACTTTCATTCACTATGGTTGTTACCATTTGAGGGATGTCTGAGTGGTGTAGTATAGATGAGTGAAGGTCCAATATAACATTTATTATATAGAATTATCAAATAAGGTGCAAGAAATAAGGATTGAGGGGTGTACACCGTGAGAAAGCATTGTTGGAGGGTATAAAGTTGATGCAAGGGTATACCAACAGGTGATATACCTTAACAAGGGGTAACTTTTTGAGTTGATGTCAATTATATATGTTGAATTGAAGGTGTACATTAAAAGAATCAATTTTGAAATTGATTGGAGAGTTAATTTCTAGAAGGCCTTAGTTTTTAGGAGCAAGTGGTGAGGATTTGATGGTTGGGAATGTAAACAAGGCCAAGGGAACTTTAAACCAACTCAATCTATGGTTTCAACACCTAAGTAAGCATTTTACAAAGTTGAGGACTCAAGGGTTAAGGATTAAGAGTATTTCTTTTTAAAAGTAGCCTATTTTAATCCTAAAAAGGGGTGCCACAACATGACAGAAAAGACATGGTCCAAAACAACCCTACCCAATCTTTTCTTATGTTGTAAAGAATCCAAATCGATATCCAAATATATAGTTTTTTTCCTAGTGTTTTGGGAAAGTTGGGAGAAAAATGCAAGAGGATAGTCATTAAGGTGTCATTAGGTCTATTAGGTGAACTTTGTATTTCCCTTGTAAATCCATACAGGTTGAAGATAATTGATTATTTTTTGAAGGAGAAATTATCATCAAACCAACAAAACATAGTTCAAAAACCAAATTTGTAACCATAACAATAAATTCAATGAAAAAATTTATAACAATAATGACTTATAACAATGTACAAAATTTATCTCTTATCGATTTTATACACAAAATTTGGCATCTAAATATGTACATGTTACATTTCTTATCAGGTTTTTATACAAAATATGGAATATAAACATGCACATGTCACATGTCTTCTCTTTTTCATATACAAAATTTGACATCTACATATGCACGTCACTATGAAGTTGCAAAATTTCGTGTAAACATATATACAATTTTTTTAAAATTATTCTACTATATGCAGAATGATTCAGCTATATAGCACACAACCAATCAAGGGAGCCTTCTATTGTATCAAGTATTACTTTGTGATCGGATTCTCATACTTTCCACAACTTCTTGTTAGCAGGCCTACGACGATATGGTATCAATTGAATGTTTGTTGCAATAATAAGGTTAGAGTAATGAAGAATATGTATGTGTGTCTCAAAATCCTCAAACAACCATGTGCTATAATTCTTGATAGGGTACCTACATTTAATTGTAAAGACAATTTAAAGTCAAAATTGATACATTATACATGACAAATTGACTTAAAGAGATCTTCATGGTAGGGGACACAAATAAACTACCTTCTAAACCACATGCCTATAAAAATGATGAATCCTATTGGGTACTCAATACCCTCACCATCAATAGTTGTAGCTACTGGTTTCTTTTTGGCCTCAATATAGTGACATAAAAAAAAAATTGTTCCTTCATCATTAATCTCATATGCAATAACTACATATACATGACCTTGATTATATAGAAGGATAAGTTAATTCCAAAATTGAAAGTAATCTATTTTAAACAAGTATTAAATTGATAACTTAGTACCTAGTTCAACTAGGTTAGATACATGCTCAAAATTTGTTGATGCTTCAACCTGGTTGAGTTGTATTTCTATAGGAAGTTGATATTAATCAATTGGATGTAAAGGCCTACAAGACCATTGGTCAACCCAATCTTTTGATTCACATTTTTTCAATAAGTGATGCATACAAGAAAATAAAAATTATGCAAGATTTCTTATATGAATAGCTAGTGACACTGCATTTGAACTTTGAAATGAATGCATATCACTTGATCCTGTAAGTGTACAACAGTCTTGTAAATTTTCAATGTTATGTTCATGTATCAACCAAAAATATCTAGAAACCATAGACTTACCTATATTACCTAGTCCCATTGTAGAATTGCACCATTGGACAATTATTTTATCATTTTCTAATATTGTGTGATATTTGTACCTTAATTCCTCTCTACTAAGGGGTCTTTTCACATATGCTCAAACACTAGCATGCTTTCCCTTAACATGTCCCACCTACGTGAAATTCCAAAAATGTTGAACTACACTTGTCACATGCATCCTACTCAACCAATAGAACATCCTTGCATTCTTGGATTGTGAAATGCAATTGTCTGACCATATAATGTGTTGATTGTATCTTATATCTGTTTCTCTCAAATTGTCATAGAAAACTCTAACAACATCCTTGCACAAACTTTGATGAATGATTTTGATCATCAGTGATATAGAATTTAGAATCTAATACCTTTATGTCCTCTTTTGTGTTATCATGTGCATAAAAAAATGGTACATGTACAAAACTTGACACTTGTATAGAGTTGTAATACACTAGCTGCACTTCATTTTGAGGTTTTAGTGTATAGTTTTCAGAAAATTCAACAACGGACATAATTATACCCAAGGGAAAAGTGTCCTTACACAACTTTAATTTATCATCTAACCATCTAGATCTATGTGTATGACCTATGTACTCATAAACTATTTTCTCTTGAAACAATTTCATAAAATCAGCTACACATACATCACTTTTTACTAATTCAGACCTCATTAATTATTTTCCATCTTTAACAACATATGTACTTAATTTTTACTTTCTAAGAGAAACTAGTGTCTTACCAATTTTGTGTGCTATCTAGATGTAGGCATCTATGCAACTTTTGTAAACCACCAAATTGAGGGCAATAACCTTTCAAACACATGGTCTTATAATAAATGCACCCATCATCTCATTTACATAGTACACTTGCAATAAATTATCTCAGTGACTTAGGAGGCACTTGAAGACTACATTCCTACAATATATCATTAGTATGCAAAGTACAACATTTATAATGATAAAAATCATAATGCATAGAAAACTCAACATGAGCCCTAGAACATGTTGTAATCTGATTAAAATAGATCATTGTATGAAAGATAATGTTGCTACAGAATATGTTCAATCATTATTTTGTCACTGATGTCAAACCTGCTATTTGCTGGAATGGCAATTGCTTATAAGATCCAAGCAATATCACTTAGTTGATTGATGAAGAATCAATAAGATGTAACAAAAAGCACCTAAGGGAAAGGTTGAGTTATGGTTTTTTAATGAAGTGCAAAGATCAGTTAAGATAATGATAAAGTGATGTATTGATAATATACTTGAATATGAAGAGGTTGGCTACACTTAGAAACTATAGTAGAAGAAGTCATAATATAACTGTCTGCAAAGCTTGATTAAATTCATTAGAGGGAGCTGAGCAAGCTACTTCAAGCAGAGAAAATTTTAAATAGTGTCGAGTAAAGATCAAGTATTGAGTAAAGATCAAGTGCCGAGTGAAGATCATGTGTCGAGTTGCGTTCATGTGCTAAGCATCAGAAAGTCAATAAGTGCTGAGCTACTACATTATTTGAAAAGTTGAAGATTTGCCAGATTTGAGATGACATGGTTGTTATCTAGAATTTTGTGAACTAGATAGAAGATAAGAATTATGAGTTGGTGGCACAAAACACTATGTAAAATGTTTTTGAGAAAATACGACTAGATTCTGGATGAAGTTTCTAGATTAAAACAAGATATGGGATAGATACATTGTATCCTACCTAATCTTTTGAAACCGTAAAGTTGGAGAGGAAGAATCGAGCGAGAAAATTATTTCAAATTTCTATTTAAGGAGTCATAAGGTCACGAAGCTAAGAGGTGTAATGCTTGCCCCTAGGTCACATTTTTGTTATCATTGTCGAACTCTGTTAGACTAGTTTTATGTTGATGATTAATAGTAACATTATTTTGAGATTATCAGATATTGTGTTTCAGATTCAATTTATTATATGATGAGACTACTTGGTACTTTATAGTTCATGTATGCATTCAAGTGATTTTAGTTATTGATGATGATTATATAGATGGTTTATTCTGTGTGTTTTCTCATGGATACTTACCCCATACTTGCATGTGTATGGTGTGTGTGTTTTTTTTCTTTCTGTATGGCATTTTTGATGTGGTTAAGGAAGGGAGTCATAGTCACTTGCTAGTCGAGATCTACACGATGCACCACTTCCTACCATTGCCTATTTAGCTTAGTGTATATATATATATATATATATATATATATATATATATATATATATATATATATATATATATATATATATATATATATATATATATATATATATATATATATTATGTACATGCATGGTTTTTATGCAGGTTTTAGGTACCGAGTATCAACTTCCCTAAATTGTCAGGATGAGCGTACCCTATAACATTATCTCAATGGTAAGAGAGGGGAGATACATTCTCAAGTCCAAATCCAAACCCTTTAAGCCATTTGTCCTAATTGAAAATTATGACAAGTATCTGAGTTGAGTACCCTCTGAATGCGTCAGATGATGTAATTCATGATATTAACGCTTTTGGTTTGATTTTGTATGTGTTTTACTATAATGGGTTTTTGGTATTTTATTTTATGATTTTTTGGCGTATTTTCTATTAATTAAGCCTAATTAAAAGATTTAATTAATAGTTTAATTTAATGGAAAATTAATATGGTATTTTAATAATTATTTTATTTAATTAATTGGGAAATTAATTAAATAAAATAATCAATTTGGAGATAAAAGTTATAATTTTAAAGTTGGAATGTGATAATATTTATTTAAGTTAATAAATATTTTAGCAATTAAGTTTCAAAAACGAATTTGAAAGTGGAAAAGATATTAAAATTATTAAAAGATTATAGGTTGCATGATGTGTGCATGTGATTAAAATATAAATATATTAAGATAAAACAAGTGGAGTTATTAAAAGTAAGTGTATAAGATTTAAAAATTAATAAATTAAATTGGAAAGAGTAAAGTGAATATTAAATAAAGAAATTTAATTAAATAAATTAATGTGCATTCGCATAGGAGTATGTGAGCTCTTGGGAGTTGTCATGTTTACAACATAGGAGTTTGCACTCTAATTATGCACGTTTTGTCTACACTTAGGAGTTAGCATATTATTTGAGCACATGGTGTCTACAACATTCTAGACACATCATCATGTTCATCTTTTTATCATGGAAGTTATGTGCTTGGTTGTCATGCTTATCTCCTAGTTCTTTTAGACACATTTTAGATGCATCTTAGAGGCCTTTATATAAAGGCTCTCCTAGTGTGCATGGACATCCGGAGAGGCTTTTACAAGCTCATATGCTTCTATAGGCTTGTATGTCTCGAAATTCTCAAATGCTCCCACATCCTCATATGCTTCTTCAAGAACTTCTAGTCACTTGGGGGTTTGGCTGATTTGATTCTTAGAGGAATGGCGAATGTTGGAGAAGGAAGAAATTTTTCTATGGACCTCTGAGGCATAGTAAATTAGCATCAGTGTCTAGGTGCACTCATGATTTTCGCATATTCTATTTGCACTCTTTCTCTTCCTATCTTCATTGTGTTTGTTATATGTGTTTGAATATACTCCATGAACGAATCTTCAATCTTGGAATTGGAATCTAGATATGTATGTTAATTTTTATTGAGTTGCGAAGAAAAATTAGAAAAGCTTGGTTTCCATTCATGAAAAGAAATTAGTTCTAAATCAGGTTTGGGTTTGAATTGTAATAGAATTGAGAAATTAATTTGACAAGGGATTGAATGACTTTTAAATATGGAAATTCTAAGTTAGGAATTTGAATGGTTGGTTGTAATTTTTCTACTAGTTCATATTTACAAATGATAAATGAATATATACATGTATATTAAAACATTATTAGTATTTGGAAGAAGGATTGGTTTTTAATTAAACAAAACTATAATTATAGATTTAATAGAGATGAAACTAATATTTATTAAAGGAGAGAAATTTGTCATAGAACAAGGTTTATAACATATGTAAAATGTTAATAAAACAATTTTTAAGAAAAATAATTATAATTACACTTACCCTATCCCTACTCTCCTGGCCGATGCATGGCTCCGCACCTACACTACTTAAAGCAATCATTGCAGAGATTTGATTTATTAAAATAAATATATATAATAATAAATTTTTTTAAAAAAATAAAAAATAAAAATAAATAAATAAATAAATATATATATATATATATATATATGTTTGGGAGGGGGGGGTTTACCCCACCCCATCCTCATTTACTTCCTTCTGCTAGCGGACCTGCTGACGTAGGCGGCCGCATGGCCTATGTACTAAAGCCTACGACACCTTGTCAAGAGGCCGCATGGCTTAAAAGGGATGGCAGCTTTTTAAGCGCCCCCTTCTTAGTTTATCATGTGCGATTCACTTTTCAACGAATTTGATGTATGAATTAATTTTATTTATTTTGTATTAAGTTATGTGATAGAGTCTTAATCGAAATGCTTATCAATAATACAGATTTGTTAAGAAAATATTAGTATTCATTGAAAAGAATGACGAATGTGGTTATTATTGAGATTTCCAATATAAATTGTTATTAAATAATAACAAGTCATTATTGAACTATTAATATTGGAGAATTGGATTATAGTTGGCTTTTAACTTACATATTATAGTTAGTTATTAATCAACTGATATTCATTGGGTTATTGATATGGATATGTAATTATTAAATAAATAAATTAATTAGAGTTAATTAAATTAAATTAATAAATAAGTTATGTAATACAGTTTTAATTAATATGATTCTTTTAACAAAGTTGTAAATTATCTACATCGACGTTGATAAGTCTTATTCTAATGACTTGAATAATGACTTTAGATATTTTAATGGTTGTTAGTTATGATTTAATCAAGAGACTTAAGTTTTAGTGATATTTAATTGAGTTTTAACTAAGAACTATTAGAATGATATAGAGTCATGGATTGTGTACATTATTAATTAATTTAATTATATGATTTAATTAAGATTAATTAATAAAGCATGGCGTTAAAGTACAACTAGTTAATTTTGTTGTTATAATCTTCTTTCTTTGAGATTGATAACTTGCTTTCTTATAATTTAAAAGAATATGATCCTTTGGTTTTGTTTGGAGAAGTTGAATTAATGATGAGGAAGAGTTATTCAATTAGTAACATTGATCCTAGCAAAATAAAGTGAATGATTTTATTAAATGTTAAATGATGTAATGAGTAAATATTTATCCTTCAGTTATTCTTAGAATGCAATTTTAAATAATGGAAGGATAATGTTATCAAGGGAACAAATGGGTTGACTTGTAGGTCAAATGATTAATCTTATATACTTGAAGTATACTTGCAAACAAAAACTAAAACCTCCATACTCAATTCAACTATGTAAATTTAGCAAACCAAAACATATGTTTGCATTGTGTTTTCTCTATGCTTCTTGTTATCGGGTTTTGGGCTGACTAGATTGTTGACTAGTTATAGGATGTCTACCAGAGGCTCGGGGGTTATGATTGTGATGTCATGATGATATATTTTGATCTTGATTCTTTATAAACCCAACCATGGTAATGTGATGGCATGCTCTATGAGATGTTTGTATTTATTGCTTGTTATTGCTTTTCAGTCTTCATGTGTGAAGCTGAGATGTATGTGTATGAGACACTCGAACTAATCATTTTTGAGTCATTGATGAGTTATCCTTGGATTACTTTCTAGTTGCCATGATGGGACTGAAATGTTGATTTATTTCTTGATAATGTCATGTTGTGACATGTTTTGACTCAACCATTTTGGAGTATTCGATCAGTATGATTTTGAGATATATTTTGGTTATTGAGAACCAATGGATAATTTTGATTATCAGTGATACCTTTAGTTGCTAATAGAGAACTGTTTTGGTCATGATTATCTATGGAGGCTTTTCATGTGCTCATAGAGATTTAATGCTCTTATTATGGATTATTCTTTTGGTATTTGTTTCTAGTCACTTGTATAGGACTATGGTGATTTTGTGATTTATGATTCCATGAGGTTATGGTAGGTTATCTACTTGTAGTGTCAGGAAGTGGCTTGCAATGGGGGTCGGGGCCCTAAGTGGCTGCCAAGGTAACTCATTGTAAGTTGTTTTAATAAGTGAAAACATTTACACTAAATGGGGATTAAATGAACCTAATAAGATAATTGTTTTGTTCTCGTCCATGCCTCCAGTGCAAGTACAGACTAGGATGGGAGTAGAGAGAATGCTTGGTTGTGACCTTGCATTCTGTAGTATGCCTCATCAGTATGAGAGGATACTAGTGGCTGCACAGGGATCACTAGGGGGCCGAGGTCTATTGAGAGACTGCTAGGGTAACTCTAGCGTGATCTATGCGATGACACTTTCCTACTTGCATAGCAGGTTTCCTACATGTCTTTGTGTACCTCTGGGATTAGATATTAGTTTGTGTTGGAACCTTTGAGTTAGTATACTTTTAGGATTCTTGGACTTAGAGAGTACTTTTGTTATGTGATTTGATGTCATGTTTTGGGACTTGAGATTATCTCCTCAGCGTGATTGGAATGGACCATTTAGGTTCCATGCAGTCAGGTGGTAGTGCTTCTTCACTCTTACCATTTGAGATCCATCCATAGACACCATGGTTGGAGCATTCTTTGTTGGCATCTATCTTCATGGAATATGATGGTGGACATGTATCCTTATATTGATTATTAACATATGATAGATGATGTTGTTTACTTATCTTATGCTCTACTTTATATGATGTGATTTCTTATGTATATGTTGTAGCATGTTAGATATCTTTTTGCATATGATGTTGTATGATTTAGGAGTGACATTTGTACTATGTTAATACTGATGATCTCTTCAGTGATTTGGAATGTTACGCACGAAGGGATGGCTAGGATCCATGATGGTCTAATGATGCTATTTACAGTTGGAGAGGAACTGTGCACTTAGTTAATTATGTTTGATGATTTATGGTTATGATAATGTATCATGTATGGTTTGTGGTTTCATTTATGTTATTGCATCATGGATTAGAGTTAGTATGATGATGTACTTTATTTACATGGATGTATATTCTTTTAAGCCTTTCATACCCTATGACATGTACAGTGGATGATTGAGCATTCATAAATGTAATTTAAGAATATTGGACTTTTCATTATTATTTCATGTGGATGTAGTGTTAGATGGATTAATTAATAGTTAATTTAGATGTGATTCAATGTTAAGGGATCCATAAAGAATGAAACCTACTGGGTGGACCCACAATAATGGGTTACACTTTTTTGCTTAAACTGACACTGAACTATGAATTTTCAAGAAAACTTTCACATTCTGTTGCGATTTTCCATTTAACGGTAAGGAATTTGAAGATGAAGTAAACTAGAGTCCTTTAGAATTTTCTATTTAGATTCTAAATATATTTTTAAATATATTTTTTTAATTGATTTGATTGAATTAATTTTTCTCCCAAGAAAATTGCTATTGTATCAAAAACCTGATTTTTAAAAAGCGACATTGTTTTTGACACACATAACTTTTTTTCCACAATAGATATCAATATAATTCTTTCGAATTTAGTTTTTTAACATCCATACCAAAACCGCAAAGGTGATTTGATGTCTTTATCATTAGTATTTCATATTTTATCAGAGTTTAAATTTGACCTAACACTAATTTGGACATACATGGCTTTTGACACATGTATCTTATTATATATTTATCCAATTTCAATTTTTTCTTTTTTGATTGAAAGAGGACTCAAATACAGAGACTGTAGTTATTTTTCAAAATTTTTATTCTCTTATTTACTATTTTTCCATGAGCGTTCAATATATAGGTTTATTTTTTATAATGAACCTCTGTTCAATTAACGTAAAAAAATGTATACTAAAAAAATTCAAAATTTATCAAATCCATATTCATTAGAAAGCTCATTCTAAGTACTTGAGTCATGGAAAATGACATGTCTTTAGTGCTCCATCTGAACCTAGAAATTGAGCCTGGAAGCCATGAAAACAACTAAGAATGTTATAGGCTTTGTAAAAGCCATCTACTTTACTAGTTTCGATAGAAACTAACTTTCTATCGAAACTTTTTTAATACTTTCGATAGAAACTATTTTTAGTTAGTTTCTATCGAAACTAATAAGGCCGAGTTTTGATGTAAAAAATAGTTTTGATAGAAACTAAATAGTTTCTATAGAAACTAAATAGTTTCTATAGAAACTAAATAGTTTCTATAGAAACTAAATAGTTTCTATAGAAACTAAATAGTTTCAAATAGTTTCTATAGAAACTAAAAAATAGTTTCTATCGAAACTAAAAAATAGTTTCTATCGAAACTATTTAGGATAAAATTTTTTTGCATAGTTAGTTTCGATCGAAACTACCATCAAAAGTAGTTTGGATAGAAACTTTTATAGTTTCTATCGAAACTAGATGATTACATTCTATCGAAAGTTTTTCGGCAAAAACTTTGACTTTCGCAATTTTGGAGGAATTTCTTCCTCCAAAAAAGTGTAACCCACTATTGTGGGTTCACCCTACTATGTGTGTATGTTTATGTTTTCTTTCAGTTGGACATTGCTATTGCTTTCACTACTATGCTATGAATGGTTTTACTTTCATATTTGAAAAAAAAAATGCTACCAAACTTAGTGAAACTTAAGGTTAATTCTTTAGATCTCTTGGCAGGGTGTTACATTTGGTATCAGAGCTCGAGTTTCAACATTGGGAGCTCTGGGTATATTGGAATGCCATTAGTGTCAACTAGCTGAACAAAACAAAACCTTTGAACTATCATGTGTATCTCTTTCAAACTAAAAACTTGAAAACTAGGTGAACTGAAACATGACTTAAATTGTTACTTGCATATTTTTCATATTTCAGCACTTAGGTTTCAAAATTGAAGTTATATTGAAACCTAAACATGGGAAAAAATGAAAATTGAAACTCATTCTAGTTGCAAAACATGTATCTTTTATCGATGTTGTAAGCTAGTATGCCCTTGATATCTTTGCAAGCATTAAGTTGCTCTTGTTTAGAATGTATTAGGGGATCTATTTTAGTAGCTGTTAAAAGGATGAATGTTGGATCGATATGGTTTTCAGTTTATCATTAAACTAGAATCATATTGCTCTATGTGTGTTGTAGTGTCACCAGTGGAATCATATTTCTCTACAGGGGGAAAGGGTTCAATGGGACCCACATAGTAAGTATCTTTTTTTTTCATTCTTGCAGGCTTCCAGGAGTAAGCCTAATTTTAGGGGGGTGGATGTAGTGCCTGCCCCTAGGTCGCATTTTTGTTATCATTGTCAAACTCTATTACACTAGTTTTATGTTGATAATTAATAGTAACATTATTTTGAGATTGTCAGATATTGTGTTTTAGATTCAATTTATTATATGATGAGACTACTTGGTACTTTATAGTTCATGTATGCATTCAAGTGATTTCAGTTATTGATGATGATTAGATATATGGTTTATTCTGTGTGTTTTCTCATGGATACTTACCCCATACTTGCATGTGTATGGTGTGCGTGTTTGTTTTCTTTTTGTATGGCATTTCTGATGTGGTTAAGGAAGGAAGTCATAGTCACCTGCTAGTCAGGATCTATACGATGCACCACTTCCTGCCATTGCCTGTTTAGCTTAGTATATATATATATATTATGTACATGCATGGTTTTTATGCAGGTTGTAGGTACCGGGTATCAACTTCCCTAAATTGCCAGGATGAGTGTAACCTATCACATTATCTCAATGTTAAGAGAGGGGAGATAAATTCTCAAGTCCAAATCCCAACCCTTTAAGTCATTTGTCCTAATTGGAAATTATGACAAGTATATGAGTTGAGTACCCTCTGAATGCGTCAGATGATTTTGGTTTGATTTTGTATGTGTTTTTCTATAATGGATTTTTCGTATTTTATTTTATGAGTCTTTGGTGTATTTTCTATTAATTAAGCCTAATTAAAAGATTTAATTAATAGTTTAATTTAATGGAAAATTAATATGGTATTTTTAATATTTATTTTATTTAATTAATTGAGAAATTAATTAATTAAAATAATTAATTTGGAGGTAAAAGTTATAATTTTAAAGTTGGAATGTGATAATATTTATTTAAGTTAATAAATATTTTAGCAATTAATTTTTGAATATAAATTTAAAATTGGAAAAGATATTAAAATTATTAAAAGATTATAGGTTGCATGATGTGTGCATGTGATTAAAATATAAATATATTAAGATAAAACAAGTGGAGTTATTAAAAGTGAGTGCATAAGATTTAAAAATTAATAAATTAAATTGGAAAGAGTAAAGTGAATATTAAATAAAGAAATTTAATTAAATAAATTAATGTGCATTCACATAGGAGTATGCGAGCTCTTGGGAGTTGTCATGTTGACAACATAGGAGTTTGCACTCTAATTATGCATGTGTTGTCTACACTTGGGAGTTAGCATATTATTTGAGCACATGGTGTCTACAACATTCTAGACACCTCATCATGTTCATCTTTTTATCATGGAAGTTATGTGCTTGGTTGTCATGCTTATCTCCTAGTTCTTCTAGACACATTCTAGATGCATCTTAGAGGCCTTTATATAGAGGCTGTCCTATTGTGTATGGACATTCAGAGAGGCTTCTACAAGCTCATATGCTTCTACAGGCTTGTATGCCTCGACATTCTCAGATGCCTCAACATCCTCATATGCTTCTTCAAGCACTTCTAGTCACTTGGGGGTTCTGTTGGTTTGATTCTTGGAGGAATGGTGAATGTTGGAGAAGGAAGGGTTTTTTCTATGGACTTATGAGGCATAGAAAATTAGCATCAGTGTCTAGGTGCACTCATGATTTTCGCATATTCTATTTGCACTCTTTCTCTTCGTGTCTTCATTGTGTTTGTTATATGTGTTTGAATATACTCCATTAACGAATCTTCAATCTTGGAATTTTAATCTAGATATGTATGTTAATTTTTATTGCGTTGCAAAGAAAAATTAGAAAACCCTAGTTTCCATTCATGAAAAGAAATTAGTTCTAAATCGGGTTTGGGTTCGAATTATAATAGAATTGAGAATTTAATTTGACAAGGGATTGAATGACTTTTAAATATGGAAATTCTAAGTTAGGAATTTGAATGGTTGGTTGTAATTTTTCTACTAGTTCATATTTACAAATGATAAATGAATATATACATGTATATTAAAACATTATTAGTATTTGGGAGAAGGATTGGTTTTTAATTAAACAAAACTATAATTATAGATTTAATAGAGATGAAATTAATATTTATTAAAGGAGAGAAATTGGTCATAGAAAAAGGTTTATAACATATGTAAAATTTTAATAAAATAATTTTTAAAAAAATAAAATAATAATTACACTTACCCTACCCCTACTCTCCTGGCCGCTGTACGGCTCCGAACCTGCACTGCTTAAAGCAATCATTGCAGAGATTTTATTTATTAAAAACAATATATCTAATAATACAATTTAATAAATAAATATATATATATATATAAAATATGTTTGGGTGGGTGGGGGGGGGGGGGGGGGGGGGGGGGGTTTACCCCACCCCATCTCCATTTACTTCCTTCCGCCAGTGGACTTGCTGATGCAGGGTGCCGCATGGCCTATGTACTAAAGCCTACGACACCCTATCAGGAGGCCGCAAGACTTAAAAGGGATGGCAGCTTTTTAAGCGCCCCCTTCTTAGTTTATCATGCGCGATTCACTTTTCAACGAATTTGATATATGAATTAATTTTATTTATTTTGTATTAAGTTATGTGATAGAGTCTTAATCAAAATGATTATCAATAATACAGATTTGTTAAGGAAATATTAGTATTCATTGAAAAGAATGATGAATGTGGTTATTATTGAGATTTCCAATATAACTTGTTATTAAATAATAACAAGTCATTATTGAACTATTAATATTGGAGAATTGGATTATATTTGACTTTTAACTTACAAATTATAGTTAGTTATTAATCAACTAATATTCATTGGGTTGTTGATATGGATATGTAATTATTAATTAAATTAATAAATAAGTTATGTAATAGAGTTCTAATTGATATGATTCTTTTAAAAAAGTTGTAAAGTATCTACATCGAAGTTGATAAGTCTTATTCTAATGACTTGAATAATGACTTTAGATATTTTAATGGTTGTTAGTGATGATTTAATCAAGAGACTTAAGTTTTAGTGATATTTAATTGAGTTTTAATTAAGAACTATTAGAATGATATAGAGTCATGGATTGTGTACATTATTAATCAATTTAATTATATGATTTAGTTAAGATTAATTAATAAAGCATGGCGTTAAAATAAGACTAGTTAATTTTGTTGTTATAATCTTCTTAGTCGGAGATTGATAACTGGCTTTCTTATAATTTAAAAGAATATGATCCTTTGGTTTTGTTTGGAGAAGTTGAATTAATGATAAGGAAGAGTTATTCAATTGGTAACATTGATCTTAGCAAAATAAAGTGAATTATTTTATTAAGTGTCAAATGATGTAATGAGTAAATATTTATCCTTCAGTTATTCTTAGAATGTAATTTTAAATAATGGAAAGATAATGTTATCAAGAGAACAAATGGGTTGACTTGTAGGTCAAATGATTAATCTTATATACTTGAAGTATACTTGCAAACAAAAATTTAAACCTCGATACTCAATTCAATTATGTAAATTTAGCAAACCAAAACATATGTTTGCATTGTGTTTTCTCTATGCTTCTTGTTTTTGGGTTTTGGGCTGACTAGATTGTTGACTAGTTATAGGACATCTACCAGAGGCTCGAAGGATATGATTGTGATGTCATGATGATGTCTTTTGATCTCGATTCTTTATAAACCCAACCATGATAATGTGATGGCATGCTCTATGAGATGTTTGTATTTATTGCTTTTTATTGCTTTTCAGTCTTCATGTGTGAAGCTGAGATGTATGTGTATGAGACACTCGAACTAATCATTTTTGAGTCATCAATGAGTTATCTTTGGATTACTTTCTAGTTGCCATGATGGGACTGAAATGTTGATTTATTTCTTGATAATGTCATGTTGTGACTCAACCATTTTGGAGTCTTCGATCAGTATGATTTTGAGATATATTTTGGTTATTGAGAACCAATGGATAATTTTGATTATCAGTGATACCTTTAGTTGCAAATAGAGAACTGTTTTGGTCATGATTATCTATGGATGCTTTTCATGTGCTCATAGAGATTTAATGCTCTTATTATGGATTATTCTTTTGGTATTTTTTTCTAGTCACTTGTATAGGACTGTGGTGATTTTGTGATTTATGATTCCATGAGCTTAGGGTAGGTTATCTACTTGTAGTGTCAAGAAGTGGCTTGCAATGGGGGTCAGGGTCCTAAGTGGCTACCAGGGTAACTCATTGTAAGTTCTTTTAATAAGTGAAAACATTTACACTAAATGGGGATTAAATGAACCTAATAAGATAATTGTTTTGTTCTCACCCATGCCTTGAGTGCTAGTACAGGCTAGGATGGGAGTAGAGATAATGCTTGGTGTCAACCTTGCATTTCGTAGTATGCCTCGTCAACATGAGAGGATTCTGGTGGCCGCACAGGGATCACTATGGGGCTGGGGTCTATTGAGAGACTGCCAAGGTAACTCTAGCATGATCTGTGCGATGACACTTTCCTCCTTGCATAGTAGGTTTCCTACATGTCTTTGTGTGCCTCTGGGATTAGATGTCAATTTGTGTTGGAACATTTGAGTTAGTATACTTTTAGGATTCCTAGACTTTGAGAGTACTTTTGTTATGTGATTTGATGTCATGTTTTGGGACTTGGGATTATCTCCTCAGCACGGTGGGAGTGGACCATTTAGGTTCCACGTGGTCGGGTGGTAGTGCTTTTTCACTCTTACCATTTGAGATCCATCCATAGACACCGTGGTTGGAGCATTCTTTGTTGGCATCTATCTTCATGGAATATGATGGTGGACATGTATCCTCATATTGATGATTAACATATGATAGATGATGTTTTTTACTTATCTTATGCTCTACTTTATATGATGGTATTTCTTATGTATATGTTGTAGCATGTTAGATATCTTTCTGCATATGATTTTGTATGATTTAGGAGTGACATTCCTACTATGTTAATATTGATGATCTCTTCGGTGATTTGGAATGTTACGCACAAAGGGATGGCTAGGATCCATGATGGTTTAATGATGCTATTTACGGTTGGAGAGGAACTGTGCACTTAGTTAATTATGTTTGATGATTTATGGTTATGATGATGTATCATGTATGGTTTTTGGTTTCATTTATGTTATTGCATCATGGATTAGAGTTAGTATGATGATGTACTTTATTTACATGGATGTATATTCTTTTAAGCCTTTCATACCCTATGACATGTACAGTGGATGATTGAGCATTCAAAAATGTAATTTAGGAACATTGGACTTTTTATTATTATTTCATGTGGATGTAGTGTTAGATGAATTCATTAATAGTTAATTTAGATGTGATTCAACATTAAGGGATCCATAAAGAATGAAACCTTCTATGTGTGTATGTTTATGTTTTCTTTCAGTTGGACATTTCTATTTCTTTCGCTACTATGTTATGAATGGTTTTAATTTCATATTTTAAAAAATAAAAAATGCTAGCAAACTTAGTGAAACTTAAGGTTAATTCTTTGGATCTCTTGGCGGGGTGTTACATTGGTCAAGTATGAATGCATGAAGTGCTAAAGATGGTGCTAAGGAGGAAGAGAGCATAGAAACTCTATTTCGATAGGTGACCACAGAGATGATTGCATTGGTATGATGAGAAAGAAGACTCAAGGAGATGAAGCTTGAGAGGAAGACAAGCTGTCAGAGCCGCAGTGATTGAAACCAAGCAAAGGATTGAACTGAAGTATGATTTGGAATCTGCAAGATATGTTGTGAGTTGTGTTAGATCAAAAGCCCTTATTGTTACTCTCTATAAATTGTAACAATTAGTATAAATCATATGGACTTAGGTTGGTCTAATAGCCATGTAGTAAATCCTTTAACATAGTGACATTCCAAGTGAATGTTCCAAAGTCCTTTGATAGGGCCCATTCCTAACAATATGGTAAAATCCTCTAACAAGGTCACATTTAACAGTGTGTTGTAAGCCTTTAACAAGGCATCACTTCAGAAGAGTGAAAATTGAGTAGCATGTTACTAGTGGTTTTTCCCAAATTGGGTTTCCACGTAAATCATTGTGTCATGTGTTGATCTTGCACATTTTATTCCTACATGTTGATTTGCTGTAACTTGCTAAGATGGTTTTTTTAAGCTTGGATGCATGAATAGTTTAATGGGCTTACTATAATTGGTGAAAAATTATTATTAGTGCATTTAGAACTTGGATAACTAATTCACCCCCACCCACCCTCACACCACCATCCCCCCCCCCCCCCTCCCCTGTCTCAGTTATTCTAAAACAATTCCAACAGAACATGTAGTGTTTGTATGGTTTATCTTAACATATAATGGTTTTGTCATCTGAAAAAATCTTTGGTCTGACTTTAATTTGAGGAGATATTTGAAGAAAAATTTCATAAAATTGTGTTTGATTCATATCCAAAATTTTTTTTGCATGTGGCTCATAGTTTGTTTTTCCAATTTGTCTTTTGACAACATCTTTTTTGTTTGGTGAAGCCCATGTGTTGTCATGCCAAAAGTTTTCAATTAATGTTCTTAGTGCATCAACAATAAATTTATCCTTATGTAGGAGTCTACCTTGGAATAGTTGAAAAGAAGTCTCATTAGAATTCTCAATTTTCTCTGACCTCACTAAGGCTTGACTAACATTGTTCTACTTATCCTTAATGATTTACTTGTTTTTCTTATCATACAACATGTTGTCATTTCCTTTCCCATTATGGTTGATGTGAGGACATTTCAACTTGTATTGACATATTTACTACATGATTTTGAATCAATGGATTGGTATGCATCAAAGAGATCTCTAACAATGCTTCTTTAACTACTATTTTTAGATGTTCTTAACACCAAAATTCTCATTGTCTCTCTAAATTTTAGATTTTTAACCATTTTAACAACAAGTTTGAACTTCCAATTTTATTTTATTTTTCAAAATATTTATTCCAGATCTTTTGAAAAACTCTTCTCTAGATTCTTTTGATATTTAATCATGCATTGGCTTCAAAATATTTTCATCATTGTCAATTAGAAACTTTGGTTTTCTACTAATTAATCTAGGAGATGTTGATGTGTGTCCATGCTCTACATTTTTATTACTTACATTATGTGCATTCATCATTTCAACTTGATATGTCCCAT